>MU846030.1:97013-202414 GCA_030867225.1 Colletotrichum caudatum | reverse complement strand
ATGAGTATTTCTAGCTCATTTTCGGTTCATACGTAGATTCTTAATAGGACAACTACTTTTCTCTCAAATGACTAGACGTTGCGGTTCATCACAAACTGTTAGAGAAATAAGAAACAAATCCAGAAATATGTAACCACGACGCGCCCTTTACCAAACCACGCCTTCTTATCTTCGACCCCTGTTTAGCCTGATGCATGACTACGTACACCTATAGTTGGACTTGGACAAGCAGCCAAGGTGCAGCAACTAAGCGAGCAGCACGAGACCACAGATCTAGACACAGAGAGAAACACAGTTGATGTATCCGTACACTTGCATTTGTGACCCCACAGGGCATTCAGTGGCGCTTATAAGGCATAATCAACCAAATTCATCTCGTGGATTGGACAATCCTCACCTGCAGCCGTCAGCACTTGACCTGTTTGGGAAGCCTTACTTCTCAGCTATTGGAATTGAAGGCAGGCTCTGAAACATATTGCCTGAATAAATATATACCACACCGCTACGCTCGTTCTTTACATGGACTCGTTCTCAATTGACAGCACCTGGTCCCAAGCTCCCCAAGTCGTCGTCTCCGCAGCCGGTGAAGATAGTATTCCATGATGTCGAACGTCTATATACCACCCACGGTCGAAGAAGACCCACGCGAAGACAAGTCTAAGCAGGGAGATCAAAAAGGCGAAGAGGACTTCGACTACGAGCTTGAGAGAGCGAAGCAGGAGTATGCCCGCCAGAAGGCCTCCGAGAAAGGCTCCACTGGAGAAAAGACGAGAGAAAAGACGAGAGAAAAGACGAGAGAAAAGACGAGAGAAAAGACGAGAGAAAAGAACGCCCCTTCGACCGCCAATACTTGGCGTGGAAAGTCGCCGAACGATCGGCAAATCCATGATAGCGCGGGGACAATTGATACTAGTATCAGGTTTAAAGATGCTGTCGGGAGGAAGTTCAGGTTTCCCTATGAGCTGGTCAAAACCTGGTCCGTAAGTTGATCCTGAGAAGTGTCTTCATCATTATCTCTTCCTGGCGCAGCAAAACTTACAATAACAGGGGATGGAGGAATTGATCAAACAGGCGTTCGTTCACGTCGATGTTATTGGGCCACACGTTCAGGAGGGCCACTACGATCTCGTTGGCCCAGAGGGCGAAATTGTTCTGCCTTCTGTCTGGAAACATTATGTTGAACCTGGCTGGACTATAGAGATGAGGATGTGGCCGATGGACAAGTTGCAATCTCCGCAGAGAAATACGAGGATGGGGGGTTTTCCTGGAGGCATACCGTTGGGCATGCCTCCACGCGCAGTATGGCCACACGCAGAGCCACCCGCTATGCCACCACCACCAACACTCCGAAAATCCGACTTGAAAGGGCCATCTAGGTCATCTGCCCCGGCGCCATATGCCAACTCTCATTTGGTGCCTCCGCCTGCACCAGTTGGTGCTATGCCGGTCAGTGGACTTGCTCCGGAAATCATCAACGTCGAACCAGCTCCCGGTAAAGAAAGAAAATCAAAGCAGAGTGGATCTATGCTTTCATGGATGGTAGGAGGAGCAAAGCCCCCCAAGAAGAAGTCTTCGAAAAAGCACAATTACGTGGCATCATCTTCAGGAGGCGAGTCACCGCCACCATCGTTAACACCCAATCTTGCAATGATACCACGGAGGGGGGCTCGTCGATCAACACTCGCGAATGAGATGATCGGCAATCCTCCCGTGCCTCGAAACCCCGCTGACCGATCACTCAATCTTCGTCCTAAGAACAAGCGTGCGAAATCAATGCAGTCCGTCTCATCATCATCGTCGTCTTCGACGACATCATCGAAGACATCCTCAGTGAGTTCGTGGAGTAGCGTATCTAGTACTGGAGCAATGACTGTGGAAGATGCCCGCCGGTTAATAGCACAGAAGGGATTGATTGTTACGTGCGCTGTCTCAAGCAGACCGCTACGACGGCCTACGACCACCATGCATGTAGTCAAAGCAGTCAGCACTCCGCCAGATGTACTGGAACTAAGCGCGGCTCGAATTTATCGCGATGGGTTTGAGAAAATGACTTTCACTACGCTGGAGCTAGTGAAGCAGCGTGCTATGCGTGCCCCCCCAAGCAAAGAGCAAAGCCAAGCAGGCGCTAGCACTATGGCATGGGAGTAAGCTTGGAGTTCCTTGGGCCTCAAAAGATTTATGGACTGACAAAATTGCGGCACAGACATGTGACGCGACCTGTTATGAATCTGCAAGAGTTCGAGGTAGGCGCTGGGCCTGAAGAATGACTTGTTACACTCTAACTAGTCCAGGACATTGCGCGATACTACTTTGGAGCTGATGATGCTGTGCGGAGTGCCGTGGATCAGCTGTTTGTTTCCATCAGGAAGAAGAAACTAGACGACGAATGGTGCATCAGACCTGGAACAGTCTTGAGATGTGACACGAAGCCAGGCGAGAAAGTTCCCGCGTCAGTCATTTTTGTCTCCGTGCCATATCTGTACGCAGACTCTTTCAAAAGCGTTCCGAAGAAGTACCAAGGGAGCGAAAATTGTCTGCCTCGACGCCTACATGAAGCTTTGAGCCAAATGGGTTCGACAGAACAGGACAAGAAGCAATACTTCCATCAAAACGAAGGACGGGGCAAAGATCAAGTTCTTTGGATTGGTCAGACATGGATCCTGCTTAGCGCCTCCAGTAAGCTTCGTCAACTTCCCCAAACAACCGCGCAGCTAAACATAGGGTCTAGGTCTTCTGACCTACGGCACTGTCCCTAGGGAAACCCTGGAGGGAGACAGTATCGCCATAAGGGGCCAACTGTCGAACAACGAGAAGGAAGATCGTGTCATTCAGATCATGGATGAAGATCGAAGGCTCTTTTACTTCCCAGCAGATAAATGCAAGAGTTTTTATGTGAGTTTAGCCCTTCCTATTTCGATTTGATGCATGCTCCGGAATACCCCGACTAATTAACGTCTCACGGGTAGGAGCTGAAAACATCTGTCAGAGACAAAATGAATGGGCTCGAACAGGACCTAACTCATTGCGACCTGAACTTCTCTTTGCCTAACGACGAGGTGCTAAACGCCTCAAGATGGTCTAGTTTGTTGAAACTCGGGGATATTCCCACAATCAAGGTATCTCTCAACTTTTGTTCCGACGATGATTCAGACACCAAGTCCAGCGTCGTAAGCGCCAGGAGTAGCAGGTCCTCCAAGTCCTCCAGCACAAAAAGAGAAAAAGTCAAATCAGACATGTCTTTGGACCTTGACGATAGTGCCAAAAGCCCACGACAGGGAATAGATGATGCAGTGTCGAAGGCAAGCAAAATATCAGGGTTCGACTGGCGTCATTCAAGGCAAAAGTTTGTAGACTTTGCAATAGTCGAGGACGCTGTGCCCAGTAAGTTTCGCAAATTTGGTTTTTTGACGCAGGATCCGGTAAACTGAGTTAATATGTGTGCAGATTTGCCGGACGACGTTCCCAAACTGAACAGCAAAGTCCCCCCATTTTTCGACTGGAAGCCAAAAGCCGGAGCTGGGATTGAGCAAGCTACAGCCGACAGGTTCAGAGAAAGATTGGATGAGGTTGAGACGGATCTCTTACAGCTTTACAAATACAAGCACTCGAAAACCAACATTGCGATACGACAGGTCTACGATGCTTTTGGGACCAACATCTACGAGGAAGCTGCGCATAACAACTTCGTTGACTTCAGTCACAGACGACGTTCACATATGAAAGATTTCGAACTCGCTAGCGGCCCCGGGACGTCGAGCACCAAGCTAAGCAGACTTGCAGAAGACTTCTTCAACGTCTCGATCCCAGCTCTTGAGGCATTCGTCGTATCCGAGTTCAATTCATCACTTACGTTGAAATATTTCGGTGCGCTTTCGAAGGTTGTAGCGGTGAGTTCTCGGAAGTATTCCGGAAAAGAAGAACAACTGTAACTGAAATCATCATAGGATCCAACCTCAAGTGTGCTACTACAGGAGTCAGACGATGACATGGAGCCGCATGAGACAATCCACTCAGAAGACAAGTCAAGACAGAAATGGGTCGTCTCCAGAAAACTGATCGAGCAAGCAGACCTGCGATTCATCCTTGGTCTCAGCACAGACAGAGCGAAATGCCCTGATTGTGTACGGGGTGCAATCTATCCCAATTCCGAAAAGGGCGTCTCGCACCTTCGAAAAATGCACTTAGTAGGTTCAAAGACGGACAGAGTGCTTCGAGACTACCTTCTTCCTCTGCCTGCCGCCCTTAACGAGCGAGTTAGCGAAGAGCTCTGCGAGCTTCTTGTCGCTAGCCGCACAATGCTAGCATCTACGCTCCGAAAGCTGTTGGCAATACAGAGCGGAGTAATCCATGATAACGAATTCCGAGGCTCGGAACGAGGCATTCCGTATTATCTTGTCGATGCTTTCAAGCTTATTGTCCTCTTTGTCTGTGCATTACCGGAGGCGCTTCATGAGCTACGATGGTTCTACCACGACTTCGACTACAATGCTCAGGATCTGACATCCAAGAAAGCCCAAGCGCAGAGGGCTGCAATGGAAAGACTCGTAGAGGTGACAGGAGACCTGACCCGGAAGGCGGAGCGGACACTCGTATCGCCTACGGGTCTAGCCGAGGAGAACAACGCGGAGCATTTCATGACATCTGTTGGGCTCAATTATCTGTCACTTCAGATCATGTCCAACCTACTGCGAAGACCTGTTCACAACAGGAAGAAGGTGTCAGAATTGTACGCATCATATGCCAAGAACCTTGTGAGTAAAAGTTTCCAAAGGGCACATTTTTACCTCAGCAAGAATGAGAGGTGTAGAAAGATGAGACTAAATCTTTTGTGAATGCGTAGGGATCTGAAATTCAACGCAAGCCTAGCAAGAGGCAAATTCCTCTGATCGGAGCTCTCAGTAACGAGTTGAATCTCCTGAAAGATGTCGTCGAATTACAGAAGGATTACGTTGAAAGCTTCTACGTCTTGATAATGCCGGAAACGCTTCACCCATCGCTGGCCAAAGAGCTGGACAGAGAAAAGCTTTTTGGAATCGAGAGCGAGCTCCTCTCAGAGTTACTTGATACGGTAAAGCAGGACGATGAAAGCCTTGATGTGACACTGGAACTCTGTAATGCGTTAAAGGGACTCACAAGCGAGCTGACCGAGATCATGGCGGATGACCAGGGACGGGCCGTGTTCGTCTTTACCGTCGTGACTGTCACGTTCTTGCCTCTCAGCTTTGTGGCATCGTACTTGAGCATGAGCGGCGGGACAGATGGCCTCGGGATGGAATGGGGCGACGTGCAGGCTCGTTTTTGGATGGTTGCGGGGCCTTTGACGGTAGCTGTTGCTGCGTTCTGTTTCTACATCGCCGGGAGAGGAATGCTTGGGAGGCTCCTCTCTGGGCCGACACGCCATGCAGTTACGAAAGACGAGGATGGGGATTCTTATGATGAAGGTGATGATGACACTTCCTATGATGTGGATTCCGAAGGTTCAACTCGAAGGGAGAGACGTGGTAGGAGATGGTGGCCTAGGTGGGGATTCAAAGGCTGGAGGAGGCGAAACTATTCCTCAAGTAACTCAGGCTCGACCTCTAGTTCATCTAGCTATATTTAGATAATTGAAATAGGCACAAGACGGTGGCCTTGTTAATCGTAAACTTGGGCTTAACGTTATCGGGATGATGCAAGTGTTGTGCTGAGGGAAGAACTTGGGTCCTAAATGGCAACAGAGAGGCTTGTTTTTTACCGTTATCACCATTGTCTTACACAGTTGCAGAAGACTGCACCTTCATACAAGCATGAAGGAGGAACCCTCTTCCTTTTAGCCGCCTGCAATGATATTATGGCCACAAACACGAAGCATACTCAGGATACTTCCCCGGCGTCCCATAGATCTGACTCAACTCATCACTCAACATCTGCGGTCCCTTTAGAAAGCCCTCTCTCTTCTCCGAGAAAATGTGCCTCTTGAGAGCCACGTTCCACGCAAAACTCGAGTGTCCAACGCCCCCAAACTGCGCCGCTCCTAACATGACTAGAAAGTCAATCATGCCCTTCTGATCCCACGTCAATGCCTCCAACCTATTCCGGTTCCCCGTCAGCAGGCCCTGCTTCGTCACGACGCGCACTCCGCGCGGCTCCGCATCTGCTTTGAGCATCGCCACCTGTGTCTCGTTCCCGGACGCGACGTACATGACTGACAGATTCCACCGACCCGCCTGGTCAAAGAACGCATCCTTCTGCTTGCTGTACTCGGACCACTCCCACATCGGGTCCGCCGGGTTCCAGCTGTCGAGCGCGTCCTTCTCGGTGCGCAGGTGCGCGCCGAAGAAGTGCCGGTCGATGCTGAGGATCGTGGCGCTTGCGAGTTGCCGCACGTCCGCGCGGAACTTGAGGATGTTGCCAAAGGTCGTCGCGAAGACCTCGCCGTCGCTGTTGATCGGGTATGTGAGGTATGACCGGCCGAGGTCCACCATCATCGGGCCCTCCGTGGGGCGCCCGGTCGGCGCGGCGTCCGTGGTGTTGTCGATGTCATCGAGCCACCGGTGCAGCTGCGACCGCCACCTTTCCGGGTGCTCGATGCCCGTGCTGGGGATGTTCTCCTCATCGACGAGGGATTCCGGGAAGAGGCCGAGGGACCACGTCCGCGCCGGCCCGAGGGATTCGTAGACCTCGTCGGTGTCGTTGTAGAGCCGCAGCTGAGGGCACGAGAGGTGCAGCGAGTCGATAAAGTGTTGCCTGTCGAAGAGATACTCCATCTCACGTCGCCGCCCTGTCCGGATGTGGGAGATGTCGGAGTTGCTGCGCTCGAAGATGCGCGGCATGACCAACGAACCCCCGGCCAGCATCGTGTATCGCACGCAGTTCAGGATCGAGTTGCGGACATTGCCGATCCCGCCGACATTGTTGTCGCATGTAAAAACTACCTGCATCGCCTTCCCCGCATCCCACCCCGTCTTATCGCAAACCGCCCGGATGACGTCCGAGTTGACCGGCTCAAAGTCGAAGATGTCCTGGTGGGACGGTCGTGGAATCCATGGCACAAGACTCACATCCATCCCAACGCGGTCGCAGTGTAGTTGTTCACGGAACACCCACAGGAACAGGAAAAAGACGCCCACCATAGCCGTATTACTGAAGCGGCCGAAGCGCCGTGCCGGGTATACTCCGATGATGCCCATGTTGTGGTTATTGTGGGTAGCCTCTCGAGCGGATCCCCAAAAGAAGGATTTCGGATGAGGGTTAATGGATCTTTAGATTTTGCCACGGGGGAGGGTTCATCCCTTATGTGCCAACGCTGCATTCCAGAGGATCGCAGAAGGGCTGTGGAATTACCCTCTCCCTTCCATCACGAGACACGACGCGTCTGTCTGGTGGGATCTTATCGCGCTTGATATATACATGAGAATGGGAGGTTAGCTGAGCTGCCACCGTCACATCAATAGTTCGGCCCAAGGCGGACGATAATTCAGGCCGCTCGGATACTGCGTGATTCGGGATGGCTCTTTAGGGGAAGTTCAGAAGTGCGAAGCAACAAAAGCAGTGCTCATCGTTGAGTTTTTCCAATAGGTTACTTTTGGAATGCGAAGAGCAGGTGTGGTCACCAGCATGTCACCCCTTGCATCTGAAGGGTCTCGCCACTGGGTACCAATCGCCAGGGGTAAGAGGGCTGAAATGAGGGGGCCGTTCCTGGGTGTTCCAAGACGTGATGATGATATTGACATTGCTCAACGCCGGGACGTCCAATCGAGTGGCCATGGGCGCCCTCGCGGCCTATCTGACTAGTGGTTTGTGCACATATTCCAGTGAGTAAGGGCCCAATATTTTAGTGTTCGCACACGAGGCTTCCGGGCCCATCTTCCGTGATCCAGTGAACAGTGCAGGTAAGCTATATTGATTGGATTTCATGACTTACGGATGCTGTCGAACTGGATCACATCTGATTCTTGAGGCATCTCATCATCGCAAATGCCTGACGCCGAATAGTCAGCCGTTTCATCCAGCCATGTCAATGAGTGACTCGCATGCCAGATTGACAAACACAACTCCTTTCGTAAGCGTCGAAGCTGGAAACGTGCTGCGTAAGAAATTTTGGCGGTCAATGTTGCGCCCATGAGCCGGGCGGCCTGATCCAAAGCCGGATAGTTATCGGCGGAGTGGGGCCGTGCCGGTGCTGGGCGCCGCCTGACGCGGAGTCGGCGCAAAATTGACCGGATCCATTCTTAACGTTATCGGACATCCCATCTCCGTAATTGGGCTTGCTTCACAATTCATCAGCTATGACAGTGATTAAATAAATCTCCAAGGAGATGAAGGTGTGGTCAAGTTGCCGATGCCATTTCAAACAACTTGTTTACGCACTCAGACCAGTTCTAAGGGTTGGGCGCTTAACTACAAAGATGTGTTTCTACTGAAGTTCAGTTTCAACAGACGGGTTTATAAGAGTACCTAGACGCATTACGAAACCACCGACATCAACTGCTATTCATCACCAGCTTAACTATACGCCAGCTTCCTCACATTTTAACCCTATTAAAAGCAGGAGTAATTAGGTGAGTGACTGGTCGAGAAGATTCCGCTTAAGAAGCATAGTGACGCGCCACTCGGAAGAGATGCAGTTTGCATCCAAAAATTGAGTGCGCCATGAACTATTGCACAGAAGGAGGTTTCCCACCGATATCGAGCTGGTTCCTGGATTTCTCAGCCACGGTCATGAAGAATAACCTCAATTTTCACTCCACGTCAGCCGATCTGCGGTGACATCTTATTTTCGCTCAGGTCAACGACACTCATAACAATACATTAACCACTCTATGTGCCACCCCTCTACGATTTCTTAAGACTAGCATTCGTCTGTTCCAGAAGTACCTCCAGAATGATGATGTCGGCACAGTATCAAACGAACCCCGATACAGACTCCTTTGGGAGAAGACTGGTCGGGTCAAAGCAGATGACGAGTGCAATGCGCAATTATTGCTTGCAGAAATAGCAAAACCAAGGAGATCAAACTTGGCTGGTCGAAAGAGGTATTATCAAAGCCAAAATAGCCGTAGCTTTTTCATTATACCCCGGAAGCCTCAAGATGACAATCGTTGATCCTTGTACTGATGTTAAAACGTCCTAATGACTGTTTCCCACTCAGCTAAGCTTTTAGGCCCCTCTCCCCGTTTCTCATGTCAACGAAGAGATGGAATTTAATAGAAAGTCTTGAATAGTGTTCGAGAAGGTGTTTTCAGCTTGCGTTTTGTGATTGTATAGTTATAATACAGCCCTTGCTATACTAAGCTGACAAGCACAAGGTTAGCTGGCTGATATGGATACGCGTAGATATCCACGAATAAATGTTGAGCAAAAGGCAACTAAGTAATCAAGATGTCAATTAACTAGCTGTAGTTATTAACTTCTCTAAAGATGACTATACAGCAAAAGAAATCTGGAACAATCTGAGAAAAGACAGAGATAAACATAAGAGACCCTTCAAAAGCTCTGCTATCGAAACCACACTGCATTCTATTAATGTTCCATCAGTGGATCCATGAACCCATTGGCCCTCGAATGATTAACCAGATGGCGTGATATGCGGTCTTTGTTCCTGATCACGTACCCCGGAATAATGACATCCTTACTCTTCCACTGTGGGTTTTGCCCGTTAATATCCTCCCTTTCCCGTCCTGGGATAGGCTCGAGAGAGTATGGTTTGTAGTCAGGGCGCTCCACCATGCGATAATAAGTGGAAGGGTGGATCATCTCTTTTGTCTCGCTTCCCTCCTGGAACTCGTCCTTGTAGTGGCCTGGCGTTCTGTTGGTATACGTGAAGGGGAGGAAGAGTTTCAGGAAGAACACGAAGATGTCCAATATATAGAAGCTCCCAAGGATTTGAAAGACATCAAGAATATCTCCGGTGGCCCAGATATCGGCCCTGCGGTTATTGTCTGTCGTTGAAGTCTTCTGCATGAAATAGACCACTCGCCGCCACTGTCTCCACAGGAATCCGGACATGCCCGCATTTTTGTCCTGTTCTGTTTTGAACATCAGATAATTGCGTGACTCAATCTCGCGATGGGCAAGGGTCGAGAATTCCGGGTCATCCACGAGCGCCTCGTCGTCGAGTCGGATAAACGGCGCGATCTGATCGCACATCCAGGTGAAGGTAATGAGAGCGATTTCTGTTTGAGAACTTGGGGTCAGCGGCCCTGCGGTGTCAGTAGGCACGGAACAGGCTACCCACGTTCAAAATCGTACGAATAGTCGGTTAGCATGATGGAGTTGCCACCTCCGATGTTGACGTGGCAACCGGGAAACCAAACCTGCCGCAACTCCGGCGTGAAGTCTTTTGGCTCCGCCACCATTTGGGCCTTGATCACGTCGTTCCACGCCGCATGGAGCTCTGTGTCCGTTGCGGTCCTGCTATCGAGGAGGAACTGGAAGTCATTCTCGACATCCTCCCTGATGAGATGCCTGTAGTCTTCCAAGTCGTCTGCCTTCGGAAGGTGCCAAAGAGTAGGCTCAAAGGGTGCCATATGTTCATCAAGGGACAAAGCGTGAAAGGCATGCTTGGTGTCTGGATTTATCAGATTAGAGCTTGTCAGCTAGCTCGAAGGTCCGTGCACAATCCAATTATATCAGAGTGACATGAACGTACAGTTACTCAGGGAAGTCCTGTGAAATCCTTGGTAATCGATACCGATGAAAGGGATATGAGTGGCGATTTGATTGAGAAACTGTTGGACCATAAGCAGGTAAGGGACCCCCAAGGCACCAACAGTGTCGAAGACGCCCTCGACCTCTATGAACCTGGTCGATTCCGGAGGGAGACTGTGTGCTTTTTGAATCTGTACGTCTCCCTCAAACTTGCCGGTGATCCACTGCCTGTAGTCCTTGGACTCGCGAAAGGTTGCGCCGTCTTCGATTCGGTACTTCCTGTAGGTTCTGTACAAGTCCGGGAAGTCGTCCATCTCTTTTGGCTGGATGATGCCGATGTCCGTGATGAGACCCGCCACCGCGCGGGCCGTGTAGGCGCCCCGGGAGAAGCCGAAGCAGCAGATCTGGTCCCCCGGGCAGTAGTTCATAACGATGAAGTTGTAAGCCTTGATGACCTCGGTGACGAGGCCATCGCCGAAGAGGGCCTGTCGCAAGTTCTCGAATAGGCTCACACCGGCACCCGCGCCGATGCCTGAGCCATAGTACACGATCTGCTGGCAATCGATCTCTTCGTCGGCGTCTCCCGTCGTTTCAGCCTCATTCAAGATCTCGTTGTCAACTTGGGATTCCCTCTTCCCGTTCATCTTCCCAGTGCGCGCAATGGAACGGCCGAGTCGTGTAACGTTGGAGGGAATGCCCCACAGACCATTCACCGACGACTGCCAGGTGCCATCGCAGCAGATGATGATGCGCTTGGGGATACGTGGAGAGGGCTTCTTTTCCTCCGGACCTTTCGCAGATGCCTGACTGGAGTAGAGAGGGGGGGAGCCTGCCGAAAATACAGAATACTCAACAGGGCTGGCTGGGGGGTCGTAGTTCACGGTAGTCGACCCTGGAGGCTTTAGTTCAAAGGTCTTCCAGAGCCCCGATGAGTTGGCGGTCAAAGGCGCCATCTTCTTGGAAAGTTGAAAGGTGAACGTTGGGTGATGGCTTGTGCTGGCCCGAGCCTTGGTCAGGACTGGGCAATATCAGTCGAGTGACTCCGGGTTCTTATGGAAAACGGGACCTATTGATAGCCTCCTCCACATGGTCTTCGTATTCCTCCAGCAAGACGTGGCTTATGCTGCTATGTGCTTAAATTATTGTCTTGGTAATTGGCTTTTTGACCAGCGTTGCGGCTTACTAGTATTCAGCTGAGGAGGAATAGTGAACGTGCTTCTGGTCAGCAAGACCGCATGTGACATGACATCTGGAATGCAGCCATATGCAAATCTTACGACCGGGGGGGTTAGAAAGATTCAGCTGGGAATTCGGTCAGTACAATCATGAATCAAAACCCTGGCGTGCGAATTCGAGACGCGTAGCAGAGAATGAACCCGGCCGTCCTAATGGAACGCCGCGAGCTGTGTCAAGACATGATCTAGATACGACAGATGGTGGAGACCTGGCGATCAGTTCACGGGACTGCAAACGGGTTAACCAGCAGCCGTCCAACAACTAACGCCAAACTCCGATGTATATGTGTATGCGTTACACTTCGAAGTGCCTGTTCTGTGGAACCTTGTTGGCAAATGGTTTCCATGGATTCGCGATGTTCAACCAGAGCGAACATGAAGCTTAATACTCGTCATCCAAACCATGCTTGCCGCAAGAATAACGAGGGCAACCAGAGGTACACTATACAAGGCAGTCCCTCTCAAGATCCCACAGGTAGACAATGGCAGACAGAAAGCTGGATCCGGGCACACACCAATTGGTGATAGGTCGGCGGATGATGATCAGAAATGACAGCTCCGCGTCATTGGTCAAGACTGGGATTGGGTGGCCAATAGCGGCAACTATTCGCCCACCCTCCCCGCCAAGAAGAAACTCGATTTCCAACCTGATGTCAAGGAGTGCGAACCGCCTCACTGGAAGAGATACGAATGTGGTTATGCGGTCTTTTGTTTTTACTCTCTCAAGCCTGTGCCCAACAGAGCCCCGCGGCGCGCATTTCAGAGGGGCACCGGATCCATGATTTCACGCAGACATCGATATGACATTCCCAGTCAGACAACACCCGCGCCGTCTCCCTGCTCGCACCTCGTGCACCCGCAATCGAAGCCCCAATTCCTCCTCAGCGTCGCCGTCCTCGTCTCCCTCGGCATCTCCCTCTCCTCGCCGCCCAGGTACGTGATGCACAGCTGCTCCCCCTCGCGGACGTCCCTCGACGCGCGGAACTCCCACGCGCGGCCCTCGCGCCTCTTGCCGACGTTGGGCGCGCACGAGTGGTTGAAGTAGCTGGCGGCGGGCCAGCAGCCGTGCCCGAACAGCTCGGACCCCTCGTCCTCGAGCGACCGGATGCCGAAGGCGTTGTGGCTGTCGCGCGAGGAGAGGAGCAGCAGCGACGCCGGCGTGGCGAGGGGGAGCAGGGGCCGCGGGAGGACGGCGAGCAGGTGCAGGTAGGTGCGGGCGAAGGCGCGCAGGTCGTCGGCGCTGGGGTAGGGCGTCGGGTCGGCGGCCAGGGAGAGGACGTGCTCCCATCCCCGCGGGTCGCGGTGCCGCGCGACGATGCCGCTGACGCAGAAGCCCATGGTGTCCGCGTGGACGGGCTGCTGGAGCGCCTTCTGGACGGCTTTGCGGTGCCGCTTTGTGATCGGCGGACTGCCGCTGCCGCTGCGGCTGCCGTCCGATGTCGGGTCCTGCAGCTCGCCTTCGACGTCGTCCGCCGTCTCCGCCATTCTGAACGTCAGTATCAGGTCCGCCTGCGTCTTGGTAGCATCCCACGCCCGCGCAATCTCCCCCGGTGTCGGTCGCGGCAGGTCAACGTCCACCAGCTCGCTGTCCTCTTTGCTCCTCCTCTTGGCCAGCTTCTTCACCTCGGCCCAGGCCCGGACACCTACCTCCCCATTCTCTTGCCGCCAGGTCCTCTGGCATTCGTCGGAGCAGAAGGCGAAGCCCACGGCGTGGTCCTGGACCGCCAGGTCCCTGCCGTAGTTGTAAGCGAAGCACTGCCCGCAGACCTCGCGCCTGTACTCCTGCAGGAGGGAGGATACGGTGAGGTCGTCTGAGCGCCATAGCAAGGTGTTTGCGGCGATGTCCCTGGTGGCGAAGACGGCGCGGCCGGCCGTGGGGGTATCGCGGATCTCAAAGTGAACAGAGGTGGCGGCGCCCGAGGGCAGCGGCTTCGGCTGGCCGTCGGACGTCGCTGCCAGGGAGGGAGCGGACGAGGCGGACGACGGCCTCGAGGGACTCGATGCTGGGTAGTCCGTCAGTATCGTCGAGGCGTCGCTGTCGGCGGCGTCCATTGTGAGCGATCCCAGGTTAGCCGTGGCCTGTGAGTCAAGTAGCTTGTGCTGGATGGTCAATATGAGCTCTACGATGAGACGAGTCGATGGACTACGGCTTCACATTAGAAACATTGGGTGACGGGGGTTTGATCGAGGCTCCTCGGAGGCGTTGACCTACTGATGGTGTAGGTGGGTGTCAAGGTGCAAGGCGAGGTGGGTGTGTCTGTGGTCAGCTTCGTATATCACGAATAAGGTTGTTGGTAGTAAGGGTCTGAACGGATGCCATGCTGCAGCTCTGGTTCCTCTGGAAATACGGTGTTTTCGGTAGCCAGATGAAGAGTGAACCAAGGGAGAGAGTCGGTGAGGACGGGCGGCCAGAATGCCTTTAAATGTTGTGGGTGGGTCAGGACCCTTAAAGTCGACGACTCTGGACTAGTGCGTGGCTTTTTTTCTTACTTTTTTCTTTTTTGTGATAAGGAAATGGTGATGGCATGTGAGTCTGATAATTTCCTTCGCATTGACATGAATCATTATTCCAACTTCCTGCATAATCCAACATGACCGAATCACTCACAAAGTCCTCAACTTGCTATATATGTAGCGTTGTTCGTTACTTGCTTCTAATAAGCTTTCAAGTGCCCAAATAGCTGTCCGGTCCGATACTTTGTACTGTTGTCAGACCCTTGAACACCTAGTCCGTGTGTCCCGGTCTCTCGTTACCGGGTGTCTCGCCTCGGCTTCCCACTTTTCCTGTCCCTGCATTGCAGATAAGCGTAACCCAGGATGCCCTGGCCGCCACGTTCGTCTCGGACAACAGTGGGGAAAAGGATGGGTCAATCTGGTGCTAAGAAGCTTGCTGCTGGACACCCTTGGCCGATAGGATCTGGGTAAGGGCAGGAATATGTTGAAGGACGAAGGGATCTGTTGATAACGCCCAGGCTTATGTAGACGCACGATACAATGCAGTCCGGAATGAAACAGGCGCGATAAACAGGTGACAACGAGTCACGTACTTACACCTTTGACGTGGACGGGCACCGTGTCAGCGTCCGGGACCATGTAATTCAGTTCTGGTATGCGTACTCGAACAGCGTAAGTTCACTTTTCCAAGGCACTCGGGCTAGGCTCTATTTGACTTTCTCTCTACCATTCCACTTTTAGCGCTTCGCGAGTCGGAAGCCGCATTCGTCGATAGGCTGTTTAACTTGGCGCTCAACAGGGTCGGGCCGTCTCCCATTGGGGTAAAAGTGTCACTCGCCGAGACCTACAAAAATCAAAAAAACATACAAGACCAGGTATTCGCTAGTGGTCGACCCAGCTGCATGTACTAACCCGGTCCTTACTGGCATCATCTCAATATCTGGAGCGGGGAGGGCATTTTTCGTATTAGCTGTAGTTAGGAACCTAAACTGGATGGCGCTGCTCCTCACAACGGACGGAGCGGAACATGATATGCCGACTAGGTTTCGTTTTAGATGGTAGAACTGCTGCTAGTGACTACAGGACTATCTAGAGCTTAACATTGGCATCAATTGGAATTGAGTGTTTGAGAGTTCCCGACGTGCTGTAGGTTCTGAGTATGGTCTCACTGACCAGAAATTTCCATCGAGGCGCAAAATTATAGGAGAATCGAAGAGGTTCAGCCATTCATTGAGTATGCAGTACGCTTCTGGATCTCGTCTTTCCGACAATGCATCTGATATATAATGAGCCACAGTTGCAGCATGGGAACTGTGGATCCAGGGCCTCGTCCTCATTCGCTACTACACCGTCAAACTATTCTCGCACAAATCATCGTCATCACACTCTACAACCACCAAACACAACCAACAACAATCATAAGCCTGCACTATGACTTCCGTACAGCAGGACCACGTCGTCCTTCTTGTCGATACCCCTTTCTATGATAACCTCCCCGCCTGGGTCACCGACAACTTCACCGTCACGCCTGGAGGCTACCACGAAGGCCAACCGTCCCGCAACAAACTCGTCATCTTCACCGACGGCAGCTACCTGGAGTTCTTCAACTGGTACGACAAGCCACCTTCGATGGAAAACGAGAAGCTGCCGATGAGGTTCTGGGGCCCCAAGCCCCCGGGGCTCATCGACTTCGCCATCACCGACACCACCCGCTCCGCAGAGGATTCGGTGGGCGCAGTCAACGAGCGACTTTCCGAGGGGCCCGAGAAGGACTCCAGCCTCGGCATCAAGTTCGGCGAGCCGATCGCGGGATCGCGCAAGAAGGCCGACGGCGTGGAGATCAGCTGGAAGGTCACGCGGCCCGAGTTCTCCCAAGGCGACAAGACGCCCGGCCGAGAGCTCTTCGCCGACGGGAGAATCGACGTCCCGTTCTTCTGCCACGACGTCACCCCCCGGGCCGGCAGGGTCCCGAGCGGAGACGAGAGGAAGACGACCCACCCTTGCGGCGCCACCGGCATCGCGGCCTGCGAGGTCCTCGTCCCCAAGCAGCTCCTGGCCGAGTACGCCCGTGTCTACTCCAAGATACTGGGCTCCGAGTTTGAGCCTGCTGCCGGGCAGAGCTCGTACGCCTTCGACATTGGCGTGCCTCGGGGATCTTCTCGATCTACGGTGGTGGTGCGTGCCGCCGAGACCGAACGGGATATCAAGCGCATCCAAGAGAGAGGCATCGGTTTCTCCGATCTTGTTCTTGCCGTCAAGGCCGATGCGCCCGGTGGCGACCAGAGGTTTCCGCTGGGCCCTGCCGGTATTGAGTCCACGATCTGGCTGGAGAAGCCGAGGTCGTAGGTGGTTTTTTTGGTGTACTTATGAGTCATTCTCTCGCAATTGCTGTGTTCTCATAGCTCGTTGATCCTGAGCTTAAAGCCACTCGCTTTCTAACAGTAATTGCGTTTAAACTCACTTCTTTTCATCATGGGTAACTTGGACCCGCGTATCGGTTGCTAGATCGGTGACAACTAGCGACTGCCCGGTATTGTGTTTTCTTTGGTCTTTTATATGCTGAGCATCGCAGCAGGTCACTGAGAGATGTTGGTGATTCTCAGAGGCCACCTAGTCTACGTATACGTAACTAGGACGTACAGCCACGCCACGTACTTGTCTCCGAAGGCTGAGACTCGGTGCCGCCTGGACTTTGGGAAAATTCAGCGGCCGGATGTCGCCGTTTGAATTCCTTTTGGTACCTTGGACAGGAGACGAGGTCTGATTCGGTCATTTTAAGTTACATCTCCCTGCCACAGCCGCTTTGGTACGCGCTACGCCCAGCGCGCTACGATGCGCTGATTTCAACTATCACTGAGGTGGCACGGGTGGCAGGGCAGGACTATTCAAGCGCGAGCAGAGCGCTTGATTCCTCGGGGCTGCGAAGGGTCTCGTTAAAGCCTGTGCCCCTAACGAGTATCTTGATAGAGGCTCCAAGGGGAAATGGTGCTCTGCTTCGTTGCAAACTTCAACAGCGCTTCAATAGCAGGAGACAAATATGCGATGAGATGAAGGTGATGTTTCCAGTGGTTGGTTGGTCGGTGAGAAGCTTCTTGTTAGTTCACAATCACTGCTCCAAACGCTTAGCGGTAATGATAATGACTGAGGCAAAAGACGCCACCGATGTTATTACATCTGCTTCCACTCATTTTGTTCACCAACAGATGCCATACCTTGACCAGTAACAAAAAATTCGTCGTCCTTCATCAACGGTGAGAAATCAGATGACCGAACATATAGCAGCCTCATACGGATACAGTTCGTGTACTTGTAGTCTCGGACTCGATTCAATTCAATCGGATCCGAGCCGAGTCTGCATCCACTTGGCCGGGGGGGCTTATGTGAGTCTCAGCCTCTCCCTCAGCCATCCCAATGAATTAATCAATCAATCCTTCGTGGCCACGCTAATGCTGACAACTAAATTTAGAACGCCCAAATCTACTCTTTTCTTCCCGACACGTGCACAAACTGTGGTTCGTCGGATCCTTCGGTAGGGCGAAGCCGAAAACCGTTGACGGAAGCATATCTTTATGCTTATCTGGATGGACATGCCAGTCTTGTGTTCACTTCTGCGGATCTCTTGGCGGACTTGGCAACGGATCGAGGCTTGTCCAAGCCCGGACGGAAGCCACAACACGTGCTAAGCCTGGGTCCGGGTCAGCTTGTGCCCGTCGTGATGCTCTGGTAACGGAAGCTTACTAGCCCCGCCGGGTACAGCAATCATGATGATATGATGAATGCCTCTGCCATCTTGATGTCAACGGTCGGTAGATATAAAGCTACCGTGGCGCCTTTCCGAGCTACAATTCCCTATTATCTACCACCACCAGTCATCAGTCCACATTCCAATACGCCATCTCCAACACCCGAGTCCTGCTGCTGCATCACATCTTGCTCCAAGCCTCGAGCCGCCGACTCTTACATCTTGCAACGCCATTCCTTTACCACCCAAAAAAGAAAAAAATGTCTTCCAAGCTCCTCCTCGCCCTGGCCAGCATCGTTTCTCTCGCCGCGTCTCTGCCCCACGCGCCTCGCGAATGCCCTCAACCCGTGGCCCCGGGCATAATCGCCCACCCCCAGCACTTCAACATCTACCAGTCCCAGCCGGACCACCCCACGGACAACGTCCCGCACCTCGACCTCCACACCAACATCACGCGCCAGGTCGTCGTCTTCGCCGGCATCCCGCCCGCGGCCACGGCGTGCTCGCTCGGCTGGCGCCAGGGCCCGATCGGGGCCCGCGCCTTCCGCGTCGACGGCAGCGGCCTCGTCTGGTCGCGCCAGCTCGAGGCCGAGGGCTTCCCGGCGTGGACTGCCGGCGACGGCGGCAACGCGCCGATCAACCCCACGACCATCGCGCCTTTCCAGCGAGGCGACGGCGACTTCACCGCGGGCATGGATTTCACGTTCTGGGACCAGCCCCAGTACGCCGCCCCTGCGACGCATGGCGGCCCGGCTGTCGAGTGTCGGGAGAGGATCGTCGTGGAGCTCGCGGTGAACCTCGGAAACGGACAGGACGGCCGCGTCTTCATGCAGGATGACGCCGAGAACGGCCTGTACATTTCTTACTCTTAGGAAGCGGTACGCATCGGAGCGAGTCAGGCGTAATGAAAGTGCGGTGGGGGTCTGGTTGAAGGATGCATGTGGCTAGGGACGCGGAGTTGTTCTTTTTGGCATTGCATGGACAGGTTATTATGGCGTCAAGGGTACATGATCGCTTCACGATTTTGCAATAATTTCACCGGCTTTCGGTTCGGGCTTTTGATAAGGATGAGGGTAGCAAAACAACACTAATGGTTTTAGGGAGTGCCTTTGACTCTCCTACAAAGAGACACAGAGTACCTAGCTCAATACTTGGACGAAGACGGCCCGCAACTCATAGACTTAGTTCCGTATATGTAAGAAATGAACAACATAAACATACCGACACCTTGATAGATAGGTAGGTCTCCGAAGCATACCTCAGGATACTGTGTTCGCTTGGTCCGACTTGGGGAAACACACATAAAATTCAAGCAGAGGGGCTCAGCGCGTCATCATCGTTGAAGGAAGTTGTGGCATTACTCGCCCATCAACGGCTGTTGTTCCCTTGCTCGGCGGGGAAGCAAATGAACCAACCCATCACTGACAGGCATTGAATCAGCTCAGCATCGCATAGTCATTGCCGATCTGAAAAATATAGCTCGCTCTTCGATATCCTAAATCCCGGATCACAGCTCTTCCTCATATTATCCGTAACGCACGGGCTGAATAGGCGTCATGGCTGCGAGGCTAATGTAGAATGAATCCGGAATCGTTATTGAGGTCCTATGGTATATCCCGTGACATAACGCCTGTGCATGGAAGCCGTTTCGGCCAACCAGTAACGCCTTTCTCCGCAAATCAGCAAACCCCCGGAAACGAAACGTGATGCACCCTACCGATGCATAAAAAAAACAAAAAAACAAGAGCCCCGATGACGGTCAAGTCCGCCACCCCCCCAACCCAAACCCTGACCCTAGGTATCTAGAAAAAGCGCGTTGCCGAGGTCGTCAACACGGAGCCGCTCCTCGCTCCCCAGGGCGTCGGTCCAACGCACTGCAGGCACCTCCGCTGCGCGCCGAGGTTCGTGATGGAGCAGTGCGAGCAGACGTGCCTGCCGCATGCGCCGCAGGAGCGGTCGGCCTCGAAGCCGGCGCCGTAATAGCCGCCGCACGCGTCGTCGACGTCCATCCCGCCCGCCGCGCCGCCGTCGGGCGAGCCCAGGCCGGCGCCGCAGTCCTCGCAGCTGATCGGGGAGAGGGCCGCCGCGCGGTCGAGGGACGGGGCCGAGGAGGGGGCTGTGCTCAGGGGCGGCGGCGCGGACTTGATGGTCCAGAAGCTGTGGAGGGACTTTTGCGTGTTGCGCGCGGCGGGGACGGGGGCGTGGGCGGGGAAGGGTTCAGGGTCGGCGTCGCGGGCTTGGTTGGTGGCGTGTTGTTGGGTCTGCTGCTGGGCGGAGTAGAGCATGTTCAGGGTGCGTTCTGTCGACCGAGATGGTGCGTGCGGTCAGCATTCGGCTCCAATCCGGTAAAGGGAGGAAGATGCAGCGGGCGGGCAGGACTCACGGTGGATTTGGTTCTCGGACGGCCTGTTGTCGCGGAAGCGCTTCATTGTCCGGCTGGGGAGATGCGAGGGCGTCACGTAGGCGCGGGGGTACATGGGGCTGGGGGAGACGGGGGAGTCGAGTGATTCTATGCTCGAGTCGGAGCGGGCGGGCGAGGTGAAGGATGTGAAGAGGTCGGATTCGGAGCGCTTGCGCTTGAAGGCCATCGTGGATTCACGGACGCAGGGGCGTGACGATGTATGTTGTGTGAGGATGCTGGCGTCTTTCTTGGGAAGACAGAAGGGATACGGCGGAATGGCTTGTTGGAGAGGAATTGGAGATGCGGTGATGGCGGGGGATGATGTTCTTGCAGAATGGCAGGGGAATTGACACGTTGGATCCGTAATGCTGGCGGGATCATATAATTAATGTGCCGTGTTGAGAGATGGATGGAAGAAGAGTCGCGTCACGTCACCACTTGGAGAGTGAAAGCACTTTAGCCTGGCGCGTCGCGTTCGTGTGGCTTAGTAAACACGGTGCGCCACCCACTATGCCACACTATGCCACGCGTGGCGTACCCTATAAGTAGAATATCCACACATAGACTTAGCAATACAAGAATCTTCCACATTACATGCAAACCCCTACCACACTACGTGGTAAAGTCGGCAGTGGCGCGCGCGGGCTCGTGCCGTCTCGATGAGACCTAAGTAAGGTGGAAACATTTTTAGTATTAGTTAGCTGTACAGCGTTATTCATAGTTACTTAAATAAATAGTGGTAGTTGTGATAGCTTTATGTTTTAGGTGAGCGCAATGCATGGAAAGTGAATGCTGTGACTTGCTCGAGTCTTTAACCAAACATGACTAATTCTCTGCTAATTACAAGCTGTCCGCCAAGTCCAAGCTAGATATCATTGTCTCCAAAGCACCAACAACGTTTTCATACACTGCCTGTTGCAGGCGCGGCTTTGCAAGGTCTGACCCGTATCCAAAGTCACATCTCAGGCATTTTTGCGTGATCTCCTGGTACCGAGCTCCAAGCAACGACGACCTCGAAGCCATTTTGCGTACCTTGAGAATATCACCTGGCTCGACTCTCGTCCATCTATCAATCTGTAGCAATGCCACGCCTAGACTATGTAGGGTGAGGTTGCTTATGCCGCAAAAAAGTCTCTCGTCTTCGCTAATCTGGGAAACACCGAAACAACCCGCAGAGCTCCGGATGTCTTCCATCGAGTCGAGCTGCCTCTGCGCAACCTCAACGCCCACGTGTAAGGTACGAAGTGCCTCAACCATTTCTTCTCCCTGAGGTGCCATGAAGAAAGCGAAATCTCCCAATCTCCAGAAATCACCGAGCCACGGCGTGGAGTGAAACTTGAGCACCGCGGAGACCAGAGTACGGGCGAGCTTGAGCCGGTCTATTGTTGAGAAGAAGTCCCTGGACGAGTCGTCCAGAACCTCGTCAATTGTAGTTGCTTTGTCCTCGGATGGCGAAGGCTGGGGAGATCTCCGGCGGAGGTCGTCCTTGGCTGGATAAAATGAATGACGGAAAGCCTCATCTGACTGAACGTCTATGTGGCCGAGGCAACTTGCGTCGAGCTGCTGAGTCAACTCTCTGCAAATATCCCTGGATGACCCCAGGTCGCAAGAGCTACAGGCCCCATTCTGCTCTGAAGTGATTGTGGGCGATGTACGGAGTTCTTGGATGAGACTTTCTGCGAACCTCACAACCTTTAGTCGCTTGCGAGGCTCCGAGTCAACATCGACTGCGAGGGAGAGTTGTCCATGTATCCTTGGTGGTTCGATCCATTCCATGTTTTGCGAGCGAACTTCAAGTTGAACCAACGTCGACTGAATCAGATCTTGGGTGTGGCCGCGACAGACGATAGCTAGGCTCATCTGGATATCCCCTTCCACCCTGCGCGTTTCGACGAACAACCTGACTGCGTGGCCGAGATGACCTGGTTGGCGGCAATTCCATGTTCGAACGAGAGCCTCGTGTAGAGCTTTTGATGCGCGTCGGATTCTAATGTGAGTTGCCCAGTCTCGAGACCTCGAATCTCTGGATTGGTGAGACGAATGAGACTTTGGTTTTTGAAGCTCCGCGATCTGCTCACGCAGTCCCTTCAACTCATTGTTAGACAGTCGAAGCCTTTCAATAGCGTTTTTGAAGTCGCTGGCGTGGAATGCGACTTTGACGCCGTCTTTTGTTCGTTTGAGAACTTTCTTCAACTTCCCATCCTGGAGATGATGCCATTAGCCTTGCGTCATGATTCATTTCGGCTCACGACGAACTATACCTGGCCTTTCGTCTCAGCAGATGCCTCGTAGCTCGATATCTGAGTTCCGAGGGTCTCAATATTGTCGGAAATGTCCTTATTGATTTCGAACCACGCATCATAATTCTTCTTCGGCCGAGATCGGAAGGATTTGTCGAGAGATGGATTATTCCACCCGTCATGGGAAGGATTGGACGCCATCCCAGAGGCTACCTCGTCATCGTCCAAAATGAATCTGAGCCACAGACCGCATTCGTTGGCGAAAACTTGGCGCTGAATCTTCAGTACCTTCAGGACCTTGTTGACTTCTCTCGAACTCTGGCGGGAGTGCTTCAATGCCCCATTCACCTCCTTGTAGGCCTTAATGGCGCCGCCAATCAAGGGCACGACGCCTACTATCCCTAGCGCTAGCTCCGCCATACTGGTTGAAGTTCGATGTCACAAACGAAGGCAGAAGATGACATGGAAACTCAGAGTTGGAAGTGACAGCTCAGCAGACTGTGAGGGGTGATCTGACCCCAGAGATACACAGCCTGCTCAGCTGACAGAGCACACGTCGATGATCGAGGGAGCAGGCTGGGGGCGGGGCTGAAATCGAGACCTGGCGAATTACATAGAGACTTGAGAGAATTGCATTGGTTGAGATGCGGCACAGCCCCTCAATCTCACACGTTACCTTTTAGGCGGCAAGGCGGTTATTTCTTGGCCATTCTCATTGTCAACCATCTTCTATCACATCTGCACTATTAACGTGGTGACCGTCGGACAAACGTTGGACTTCTCGTGGTTTCAAGGTTTGAGCACGACGCCTATACTACTCGGCGCAAAATGGCACAACAAAGAGGGCTAGAAAACTATGACGCGGCACGAATTCGCGACTGGATTGCCGAAGAGGCACCTGAAACGGAGAGCCTTGTCAACCGTCTTTGCCGAAGATGCATCCCCGCCATCAAAGTTGTCCTGCGAAAGACGAAACGAAACCATGATGTCCCCGAACTCGCATATCGAAGCCTCGAGAGGAGCGGAAGCTCCTTCATCCTGTGGGCTGACGGGCACAGCGTCGTACACGGCAATCTGGACGATGCCTTGGCCAAGTCGGAAACATTACGAAAATCGGTTCTAGAGCTTCTCATAAGCATTGCAGAAACGATCTCTGATAGTCGGTGTCTTGACATTGGAAGAAAAACAAGCACCCGCATGACTGACATTTGGCTTAGAAATGATGCCTCTTCTCGACCCCCGAATGGAAGACGACGACCACCGAGCGGGATATCTCAAAGCTTTAGTATGGGAGGCGAAAACGGTCATCCGAGACGAATTTCAGAACTCCGATAGCGAAGAGAGTGACAGCGATACTTCTTCGATATCTGATTTGAATGACTGGGAAGAGATTGCCGACGGCATGCGAACCGACATGGAATGTCTAAACGATCTCGACTCGATTATCAAATGCCCTGTCACCGACGCTCGAAAGCCAAAGGCAATCGAGTATCAAACGGAAAAGGCAAAGCCTTGGACTCCTCATCGATTGTATTTTGACCGTATCGGCCACCGCTTTCCAGGTGCTCCGCTTGAACTCGTCCAACGCCTCGCCGAGGCTAACTGGAGTCGCTTTGAGCGAATCCAGCTAGATAAGGAAAGAAACATCACAGAAAGTCAAAAGACGGACGGCGCAGCCGGAGAGGGATCGGCTCTTGGCAATAATCTTACATCTGCGACTGAACAGGGCTCAGTCTTCCACGATTCGGGGCTTGGAACATCGCTGGCCACGGGAAGCGCATACGCAGAAACGACCATGTCGTACAGACAGGAGAAACAGGAGCACTCAATCAAGATCCCCTCTCTGACGCCCGAAGCAAAGAAAGGGAAGCCTTTTGAATGTATGGCTTGTGGAAGACAGGTCAAGATAACGAATAACTCGTTGTGGAAGTGGGTTCAACTCATAATGAATGATTTGTGGTGTTTTTGCTAACCGTGTGCAGGAAACATCTGTTCAAAGATCTCAGACCTTGGATATGTCATATTATCCCTTGCCAGTACGGCCCTCAGCCTTTCAAATCCCGAGAAGATTGGACCCAGCATCTTGCTTTGGAACATGGCCTCGTAGCCCAGTGGCATTCTATTGAGTGTCCTCTGTGCATGGAGTCACCGGGGCATGACAAGGTCGAAATCCTCAAGCATTTATCCAGCCACTTTGAGGAAATCTCTCTATCGTCTCTTCCAGCCGGTGTTGCGTCGGACTGTGATAGTGAGAGCGTTTCCGCCACTTCTCTTTCTGGAAGTTCCCAGAACTTGAGCCCACCGGAATCGGAAAACCAGTCCGAAGAGCTCCGAAACTCTGCTGAAAGTAGCATGCAGCACCAAGCCTCCCAAGGTCTTTCTAAGAATGCGGCCTTGGCGAGACAGCAGCAGCAGCAGCAGCAGCAGATGATGGATCAGTTGAGAAATCAGGGCACGCCTGTGGCGCCCGCGCACCAGATCATGATGGACAGCATGGACATTCCGCCGCCAGTTCTCGAGCAATTAAAAACCTAACTTCACGATCCTCCTGAGGTGCGTAAGTGGAAGGACCTCAGGCAATGGCTTGCACAGAAACCCGTTCAACCTCAATTACAACAGCATCTCGAGAGGATCCAGAGGTCGCAGTTCGCAACGTATATGCAAAGGCAAATAATAATGGAGGAGCGTAATCTGAGGGACCAGGCGGCAGCTGCGGCAGGACAGCAGCAGCAGCAGCAGCAGCTAGAGCAGAACGCCATACAGGCAGGCAACGCTGTCCCAGTTTGGCAGCAACCTAACCAGCCAGGCATTCACACACAAATCGGCAATCTAGAGTACAGGTGTAAATGTGGCCGCAAGGTTAAGCCTGATCGTAAGTGGGAGCATAAGAGGCATGTCAAGAATTGTAGGATGACAGACGACCCAGGGCGGGCTTTCTCTTGTAGATGTGGAAAGAAACTGGTTGACTTGTTGGCACATTTAGACCATATTAAAAACTGTGGGAAGCTGCCAGCCAGACGGCGCCCTCAAAGCGCAACATCTCTCCTCTCACCTATCCCGCCGACCTCTGGCGCCGTCGGTTCCAGTGAATAAATGCACTAGGAGTGTACGTAGGTGGTTAGAATCTAAGCATCTTCTTAAGTTACCTTTGAGTTTAGTGGCTGCCACGCGTTTTGGGTGTCCTATTTGAGAATTAGGTGCCAGATAAGCATAACTATCAATCCGTCTGTTATAGTAAACTTCCGGCTGTGGCGGGTGGCCGGGGCTTACCGACAATTGGGTACATCCCCTCTCTCCTAAAGGGAGGCCGCCGTATTTCGGGCCCCTTGACAGTGTAGGTACACATAATAAACGCGTTGTGGCCGCGCACCACCAGTATTAATGGGTGAAGGATTCTGCCCCTTACTACCTAAAGGCGCAATACACCGTGTTTTCCCCGAGGGATGATTGCGCACCCAGCGTGCCCATGTGCTTGGCGGCAAGCGTCTAGCTTTGCCACTGAGGTTTTTGAGGTTTTGAGGTTCATACAAGACTGGCCGTTCCCACGAACCACGCGCATCCACGAACGCATCCTCCACGTCTCCGCCCTCTTCCCCCCAGTGACCGGGAACATGTTGTGGGCAGGCGTTCGGCGGGGGCAGGCTGGCTATTTGGCCGTCGTGTAGGAGGCGGTCTCTGACGGGGCGACTAGTTCGTCGCCCATGATGGAAGAATTCACCTCAAATTCACCTCACTCGCCAGCCAGATGCCTTACGTCTGGCTTATATACTCTCAAACTCCCTCGTTCTTTTATCGTTTCCGTCTTTCCTTCTTTTCTCTCGAGGTTTCGCTCTCGACTGGCAGGAAACCAAGCTTATTCCCGGTCTGAATTTTTGGCGTTTTAGTAAGTCCCCTATCCCTCGTCCCCCTTTATTTCCGGCCTTGTCCATTCGTCCCCCCCCTCGTTTATTTCATCCGAACAAAGGATGGAAACGAATAAGCGAGGGATGAGGCCAGTAGGCTGTGGGGTATCCCTTGGGTCGCGGGGAGTCTTGTTGCTGACGGTCGCCGCAGCTGCCACGCCCCTTAATTGAACACCACCGGATCCCCCAGCGCCCGGGGGGAGCCCATCGTCAGCATGAGCCACGACCACGGCCTGTCGCGCTGCTCATCTGGCGGGGGGACTGACCCTGAACATGGCGATGACGGCTTCGCAAGCTATGCCCCAAGCTATCCCCAAAACCACCCGTCAACCTCTCCCACAAACTATTCCACGAACTATCCCGCAAACCATCCCACGTTTAATCCCCTGTCAGCGTATGATAGCTACCATGGGATGGGGCAATACTTCTACCCTCAGGAGATCGACGATTCCGAGGGCGTGGCCGTCCTGCAGTCAAACTGGTCGCCGCTGCAGCCTTCGGGAGCCCCGCATCTAGTAGATCCCCGCCAGGTTTTGGCGCAAGTAAACGAAACGCTACCAACCACCGATAGCCCGTGGGTTCCCGTGTCTTTTGCTTCGCAGCCTGAGCCCGCGGCCCCAAGCAGCACCGTCACATACAGCCAGTACAACCAGAGCCCGTTCGATGTATCCCACCTGAGCCCTCCTTCTCACCCTGTCGCGCCCTCCTTGACGTGCGACGGCGTCAGCACTCGCAGCAGCTCGAGTTGCTTCGAAATCTGTCTTAACTGCGGTTTTATGGCGAACTCGAGCCGGATGCGGCGCCATTATAATGACCGTCACCCGCAAGTTGGCGATCCGAAGTACGGGTGCAAATGTAACCGCACGGCTAAGTCTGATCGCAAGTGGGAGCACAAGAGGCACCTTGAGAAGTGTAGAATGAGGGACAACCCGGGACGGGCTTTCTCCTGCAGATGTGGAAAGAAACTGGTTGACACGTCGGCCTATTTGGACCACATCAAGGACTGTGGGAAGCAGCCGGCCGGACGGCGCCCTCAAAGCGTCTCCTGAGCCGGGCACGCCGCAGCATCGTTTCCATGGTTCGGTCGCGCATGCGATCGTGAAGGCTCGACGATGGCCCCCTTTGCACTTTGTATGATGCTGGTGCCCCTCTCGCCTGGGGATTCCCGGCGCCGACAGCTGATGTTAATAAAAAGCCCCTTGAGTCTTTCGTCTTATCGTCCATTGCCCCGTGAGCCCAATTTCATCTGTGCCATTAGATGCCTGAATGCGCCCCCGGTCATGAAATCTTTTGGCATTCTGATTACATGACGCTAGCCCATCCATTATATAACTAATCTGTTGGTATCACAGGTGGGAAGCCTAGGCTACGGGTGACGAATAAGAGAGGTGAAAGATCGGGCGGTATACGCGGCGAAAAGGAGGACGAGGTGCGTGTGAAATATCAGTTGAAAATCAAGATCGAGAAGGTGATGAAGGGGTGTGCGTGTGAACGTGATTAACGCTGGGAAGAGATCGGTGAAGAGGTGAAGTCGAAGATGGAGGTGAAAACTACGGTTCAATGACACTTTGGCGGCTGCTTGAAACTCGGTTCGGCTGGTGATTTGCTGGATAGCGGTGGTGGGTTATCATTGGAGATGACGTTCCAAGCTAGAGATGCATGCGGCATTGGCGACAGCGCGATGAGCCATGACCAAGATGAAGCCTTGTGTTTTGTCGACGCGATGAAGAAGTAACCAAAAAGAACAGACGTTCAAGGTCTATTATCTACAATACTTATATCCCGTAATTCTTCTGCCTGGAACGAAATGGACCTGGCCTCATGACCTTGATGTCAGTCATACCCGTTGGCGCCCTCCATTACCTGAGATCATCCAACCCTTCTATTGATGCTTGTGCATTTAATTACGTGATGGATTCCTGAGCCAGCTGCTCAAGGGTATATCTCAGGCGCACACTTATCACCACTTGATGTGTTTCCTACGAATCCAAGGCAGGCAGCCTAGCGGTTGGCATTCTCGACCATCTTGAAGAATGAAAGAATAGGGCTGAGCCTGTCAGCACGGCAACCTCCAGTCTTTGGTGGTGCTGAGGTGCATTTCTGCCTAAAACTCGGTGAGACTTGATCCAGTGATTGGGCCCCCCCTCGCCCCAGTTTGAGGTTCATTTCTCGTGCAGAGAGGCCAGTCAGCCCCTAGCACCCCCTTTTCCCTATCTTGCATTTTTGAGGACCAATCTTCCAAAAAGGTATTGTCCTCCACACCGAGAGGGATTGTTACTCGATTAGGACAAGCCTGTGACCTCATAGCGCCAGACGCCTGGTCGCCTTGTCGCCTTTCTCGGTCCGGCCACTGAACTGGGCTCCCAGCGCGAGATCTCGGCCGCGGCGCGGCATTGGCCGTTCATAGCCGCGGCATCTTGCTGGGAAGCATCGTCGGTTCGCCAACAAAGCCCTCATCATGATAAAAGACCGCTGCCTTGCTGTGCCAACATGAAGTCGACTCATATGTGTGCTTGCGAGATGGTATTACAGCACATTGACTTGCCGGGATTTGTTACCCTGTGATGATGCTTTCCAAGGGAGGAGCATATTTCTGGTGATAAGCTCCATGATCAAAAAGCATCTTCTCAGTCGGCCCAACCTACACGTTGGACTACAAGATACCGCACGGCAACATTCCAGTTCGTCATCACCGATTCCTGATAACTGAGGTCTCGTGGAACCTAACCATCTAAACACAGGATCCCTCGCAAGTCAGTCGACGGCTCACACGTTGGTCAGGCGGTAGGTCCGGAAACATGGCACGGCATCATCACCAAGCCCACTCCAGGCTCGTCGGGGAGTATGAGATCAAAAGCCACAAGGTTAGTGACGACTACCTCGACGTCTACATCGTCGCCGACACGAGCGGCGCCTTCTTCGAGGCGCAGGCCTTCGCGCCCATGGCCGAGATGCCGCGGGACCGCGAGGGCCTCCGGCAGGCGCGGCGGCGGCGCATGCGGCGCATCTGCGGCTCGCCCAACTTCGCCGACGAGTTCGAGCACGGCGGCCGCCGGTTTCTGGTGTCGACGGTGCAGAGGAGCGGCAAGGAGTGGGCCTACCTGCAGGGCCTGTGCCGGGGCCGGCCGGCGTGCGAGGAGCGGGGGGTGGTCTCGCCGCGGGAGCAGGAGGCCGCCCGCGGAGAACAGCGGGGGGGTTACGGGTGTCGGGGTCTAGCCGACGAGGCGTTGGGCCAGCAACAGCGACGATCGAGCTACGCGGAGGCGGCTATGTCGGACAAAGCGGAGGTTTCGGGGGATGCAAGTACGCATGCGACAAGAAAACGTCTGTGCCTCACCTTGAGAAGCCTCCAGGGGTTCAATAGATGCGCGCTGTAGGATGAGGGATGAGTAAGAAGGGCATCATAGTATTTTCATCAGGCGGTTTCAATCGTTCGGCATGGTCTGTGTCGTATTTACACGGCAATTCTCGTTCGCTAATAATAGGTCTGCATCACAAAGGGACGTATCTCCCCAATATATTAATCCACTGTCGTAAACAAAAGCAGAACCCCAATTGCTGAGATGCAATCGCGTCTTAAATCACCTTGCGATATTCACTGAACGGATCCTCACCAACGATGGCTGGGGCCGGCGGGATGAGAGGAGAGACCCGGCGAGTAGACACTCTGGACGGCGATGTGGGGACAAGGCCGGCGTGTCGGTATTCCGGCAGCGGGACCGGGGGTCCGTGTTTCTTCCCTAACCATACCCTAGAGCAAACACCCCCACGTGCAGGCTACATCGATTGCAACATGTATATGTCTAAACTTGAATGAACCAGCCGTGCTCCTAAATTTGTACCCAATATAGTTGTCTGTAATACCACACGGATATTCTCATTGTACCATCATATCGTGTACAGGTAAACAGGTTGCAAGTCAATAATCATTAGCAGAAAGTCTATGATGAGAATGAGTACTGGTAGGCCCAAGATGTGTGTGAGCAATTCCGGAACAGCGGTCAAGATTCAGAAGAATTTTAAGGGCAGATTCTGGAATGCAACGCGCCTACACCAGATAACTGACAAATTCCTTTCATTTTACTTGGAACAACAACCTCTGCTACGCATGAGATAGACATGATGGTCTCAATTTTTGTTGTATTACCCAAGTTTTGATCGGTCGATAATGGTTACACAACAGCCTCAAGCGACCAATACACCGATGCCGGCTTCCGACGGCCGTCTAAATCGAATACTTCAGAAACCTCTCGAGCTCAGACGTCCAGCTGCGCCGAGGATCATCAAGAGCCAGACCGAGGCCATGCGGCCCGTCCGGGAGGATCAGAACCTGAGCCGACCGGCCGTGGGCCGCCATGGCGTCGGCGAAGAGGAGGGTGTTTTGCACGGGGACCACGTCGTCGTCGGCCGTGTGGAACAGGAACGTGGGGGGCGTCGCCGCCGACACGCGGTTCTGCGCCGACAACCCGTGCTCCAGCTCGCGGCTGGCGTTGGCGCCGATGAGGTTGTCGCGCGAGCCCGCGTGGGTGTAGTTCCCCTCGAGGGTGATGACCGGGTAGGCGAGGATGCCGAAGTCGAGGCGGGCGGCCGGGTCGGTTAGCGTCACGGCGGAGAGGTGGCCGCCCGCCGAGAAGCCCCAGATGCCGAGCTTGGCGGTGCGGTTCCGCGCGCGGATGTGGCCCAGTGCGCCGAGCGCCTCGTCCTGGGGCCTCGGGTAGATGGGCGGCGTCGCGTTCGAGGCCGTGGTGTAGTCGAGGACCCAGGCGTCGATGCCCAGGTTGTTCAGGAACGCCGCCGGCGCGTACCCCTCCTTGTCGACGGCCACCATCGCGTACCCGCCGCCGGGACACACGAGGACTCCGGTGCCCGTCGGGTTCGCTGCCGGAAAGTATGTGATTTGAGCCGTATCGAGCCTGCGACAAAAGTCAGGGTTCCGGGACTCCCCTACCGGTTTGCCGCGAAGCCTCGTGGAGCTTGAGGGCTTGAAAGTTCTCACCTCTTCACAATTCCATCAGGGGATTCGTTAGAAATCCTGTCGTTGGCCTCAGATGGGACAGCGGATACGCATTGGAGGAGAAAGCCTGCGGCTAGTGCTAGTACAGACTTCATCATCTCTCTAGGTACTTGGCTCAGGTTGTAATTGGGGCAACAAACGTCGAGGTTTGTAAACTCCGCAGCTTACCCGGATTTCGATGCTGTCGGAGCTACTTATAAGACCAGAAACTGCCGAGTTCGTGACGACATACCTACAGCCGGCTATGCTTATCCGTTATAGCGTAGCATCGCGCCATGAGCATTTACCCGGCCCGCAATCGCTGGCCCATTTGACTAGTGGGTAGCTGGGCAGGTTTCTGCACCCCATCCTAGAAAAAGACGGCGGTGCCGTTGTTTCTTCGGTACGCATGGTAAAGTCCACCAATGAAAACGGAACGTTGTGATCTAGTAACACGGGGGCACCTCGCGATTGACTCGTCGAGAGTTTCACGAGTGGAGAGTGTGTGTTGTGGTCGTGGCCAGGAATTTGGGCACTACTTGGTTCACAGCATTAAAGGGGCACCGCGACCCTGGCAAGATTTATGACGCAGAAAAAGATCAGTCACTTGTTCCCGACAATCTTCTGTTTAATGCACTTTGGGTCAGAGGGAACGGGAGATGCAATCCTTATTTCGTCTGATTATTCTGTTCTTCCGTACAAGTCATGAACAATGACACTAAGAGCTAAACTAGTGTATAATATCTCAAGTACGTACACCATTGGTCCACTTGGCACTGCACTCGTTGAATTGCACTTGGTGGCTGCAGTGAACAGCGGCATTCGCCTTTGTTCGGGCGCTAACACGAAAATGTTCATGAGTTTAAATCCTTCGAGGCATGTTTCGACGTCTCATCGCTCAACACTCATCGCCTAGTAATATTTGTTGGCCGAATGCAAACATCTCTTCTTTCTCCACCACTGCGATCGTGTTGATTGATCATTGTTGGTACTCCTGATATGTTGACATGACAATATTTGAATCAGCTCGGAACACACGGCAAATGGGAGGATGCAGATGCATAAGATCGTCTTTAGGATGTGGTGTCGCTTACGGCAACTTTTCCCTTATCAGGTTGCGAAGCCATTGAAACGATGGGGATGGCTTGGAACGCGACGTGTGTCAAGGCTGTACGCGTCTTTAGGGGCCGGTCCTGATTATGGTGTCGGTACCGCCTTGGTTATTTCAACTAGTCCTTTGAGGCTCTGCCAGGTCATCTGGGCGTATCATTTTAACACGTTTCTTCCGCTTCAAGTTGCCCAAGTGGGACTGCAAGCAGTTTGAACCAACTATGAACCCTACGTCTGTCTGTTTCTTGCATGCTGTCAATCTTCGTCATCAAGCCAAGCGTAGTGTACAATGGCAAATTACAGCGCTGGCCTTTCCTCATACACGCATTTGGACATAATAAAATGAGCTGCCTAATAGCGTAAGAGAGCGTATCCACCGATTGATGACTTACCGACTGAAAGGGTTTGGCGTGCGGCGAAAGATTGTCAGGTGGTATCCGGCCAGCAGTCAAATAGGACAGCCGAGATACCCAGCTTACAGGCCCCGTGTGAAATTAGCCGAATATTCGCAACGAGCGTCGCCATACTGAACAAGCCTTGCAAGCCGCTGTGCTTGTCGTGTCGACGATGGCTGTATCGAAACTTGTAAGTGCACATCTTTGCCGTTTTTTCCACCATGGCTGTTTTGAACCTGAGCTTGCATTCTTCAATGTTACCGATGAAGGTAGTCTGGTTTGGTTAGATGGGTAGTTGTATCTTGGAAAAGTCGTGCGGCTTATGGTATTATCGCAGATCTGCAAGCATGTGGGGTTGGCACAAGCACCCAAAACAGCATAAACGCCGGGACTGTCGAGAGCGGTGATTCGGCTAATATAGATATCGCTGCCCTGCCTCTTGGTTTTGGTCTTTTCACCGGCCATAGTTTCTCCTAGGTGATGAAGTCCCCGAGAGGCGACCCGAAAATGTCGAGATCCAGCACAGCGGCGCGTGCGCAGAACTCATCTTGTAGAATGGCCGTGGTCTCGGGTAACCCAACAGAAGACCAGTACGTTTATGCCTGCATACAAGTGAGGTCGATCAACGCAAACTCACGAGGAATATCAGCAGCGAACCCGCGACTGAACTGCTACCAGTTTCCCCGAACCCAGCAACCACACCCCTCTCTCCTAAGCTCTCGGTCGAAGATACCACACCCCTGGTAGGCGCCATAGACGATACAAGGAGTACGCACAGTTTCAGGGCGGAACGCTTCGCCGACAGAGACCTCCTGTTAGGATGGTTTCCCCAGGTCGAACGCGACGAGAACAGCAGTTTAAGCCTATGGCTGTCAAAGAGAAGTCGTGCGCTCGTGATCCATATTGGCATCATCAGTACCGTCTTGATAACGAATCTCGCCATGACTATCTTCGCCTACTCGAGATATGGCAGCAAGAAGGGTGTAGGGCTCATCTACCATGGCGACTGCTCGACGGTGAAACAGCTTGATCGATGGCTCCATCTTCTTATCAACGTTCTGAGCACAGGGATGCTGTCTGCTTCCAACTTCTGCATGCAGCTGCAAGCCGCCCCTACTCGGGAAAAGGTCGATGCTGCACATGAAGAGGGCAAATGGCTGGACATCGGCATACATAGTCTTCGAAATCTGAGGTACCTCGATAAGCGGCAGCGAGTTTGTTGGGCATTGTTAGCCCTCACTTCTATACCGATACATTTAGTGTGAGAGACTTGACATCGTCCCCTTGCGAAGAAGCCCGTCAGGCTGACAAGTCGTTATCAGTTACAACTCGGCGGTTTTTCAATCGCTATCATCACACAACTACACAGTGGCAGTCGTCAAAGATTCATTTCTAAACGGTAGCTCTTGGAACCTTGAGACGGCCGAAAACAATCGCGCTGGAGACTGGGGATGGAACGATACTCGTGTCAACCCCCTGAATGTAGACTACAACAAGATCATCCAAGACATGCAGGACGCTGCGCCGACATTCGAGCCACTGAACATTTCTGCTTGCTTCGACCTCTATGACGATTATTGGAGGCCTCAAGGAAATGCGATAATACTGGTCAAGAACGAGTCGGTTCAGAGCACGCCCGACGACAGCCTGCTGATGTACGTCTCCATCGTACCACGCTTGGATGATTGGGGGAAGAACATGTGGGCGCTGGGGAATGGCACCGGCACTTTCCTGGCCATGTCTCCGGCGAAACCTGTGACGAAATGGCTTCTTGGACCCAAAAGGTACGAGGTTTCTCGGTGTCTTGTCCAGCCACCGGCAAGTCTTGACACGAAGTGCTGGTTCGAATATTCGCCACCAATCATGTTCACGATTATCCTCATGAATCTGATCAAAGTGGTCACCATGGTATCAATATGGATAACCGGGAGAAGACGAGTGGGGAGACAGCAGGATAAGTCTCAGGAAGTGTTATCCACTCTAGGTGACACAATTGCTTCCTTCATGAGAGATCCCTGCAAGCAGACCATCGACATGGGTCTCGCGACGAAGTACGACTTCCAAACTACAGGTGCCTGGTTCAGAAGGCGTCGTGCTCCGATACCTCAAAGGAATCCGCAACGTACACAAGTCCCGCCGCCGCCGCGTATCTTCAAGACCGAGGGTAAGCAATGGAGATCGGCGGCGACTGTCCGACATTGGACAATGCTACTTTTGATGTAAGCTAAGCCACTCAACTTTATATTCCGTCTAACGCTCATCTGGTCTCGTTCCAGGGGTTTCATGCTAGTCGTTGTTGAAGCTGTCCTCCTTTCCAGGGCTTTTGCCAGTCTACGGCTTCGCGATTTCAAAGTCAGCATCACGGAGCTGTGGAAGCTCGGCTTCGGAGAGTTGACGCCCTATACCTATATAAACATCAACATGCCCCGCACGGATCCGGCAGGCCTGATCGCCAACGTTATACTGGCCAACATGCCTCAGATGATTCTCTCGGCGGTATACATCCTCTACAACACGATGCTTAGTGTCTTTCTGTTCCAGAGAGAATTCAGCCGAATGTGTGAGAGCAGATGCCGGAAGCCTCTGCGGGTTTCCGAGCCCGTCGGCATTCAGCGATCGAGTTATTCCATCTCGCTCCCCCTACGATGGGGAATCCCATTATCCGCCAGCTCGACCCTGGTGCATTGGTTGGTCTCGCAGAGCCTCTTCCTGGCCCGGGTACGAGCGATTCGGCCGGACGGGAGCGACGATGAGACCAACTCGTTCTCAACCTGTGGCCATAGTCCAATCGCCCTCTTCTCCTGTGAGTTCGCCATCTTCCATCTTCACAGCTGTTCGCGTTATCTGACTCTGCTCGAAAAGCGATGATTGCTACAATTGCCATCATGCTCGTTATAGTTGGTCTCGGGCTCCGTCGCTATGATGGTACAATGAGAATGGTGTCGACAAACAGCCTGGCGATCAGTGCCGCATGCCATGTGTTGCCGGAAGACCGAGAAAATGGATACCTGCTTCCTGTTCAGTGGGGGGTTGTGGAGATGAAAGGGGGCGTGGGTAAATGTGCCATGACAACAGCTGCAGCAGGGACTATAAGGCTGCCAAAAGATGGGTTGAGATACAGGTGATAAATTTGGGGGAAAATCTGTGTTGATAGCATAGTGTCGTACTTGAGAATGAGTGGGGTTTGGTAAGCGGAACAGGATTGTTCGGATGACTTCTATTAGTTACCCTTCCCTTTTTCTGGACTTCTTCACCACATAACTAGAGTTCTCCGACTTTTCTTCTCTGAGTGGAAAGACTCCCTCAACACTTGGTGCCTGATTCGTCTCTGGAACATGGAGAAAGCATTGAGACGTGAATCAATTCTGTAAGACTCGATAAATGTTATAAGAAAAAAGTCGATAGTAGTCCTCATTCCTCCGCCTTGTTCTACTCGTCTTTATCGTCTTGAGTTTCTGGGCATAGACCACATGGCTGTGTTTGATATCGTTGACAGACATGGCTAGAAACTTCCAGCATGTAACAAGCTTACATCGCGGCGTGAGCATGAAATACCCCAGACTTCAGCTCCTTGCGTACTCGAGAGAGCATCACTATGACCTCCTCCCTGGTCCACCCAAGGATTCCGCAGAGAGTTCTCAGGCTGAAAGCATCCGGGCCATCTAGAAGATGAACAAGGTTTATGATACCGATATCTTTGTAATGCATATCTTTGGGCCAGGGCCCAAAGGGTAACTTGAATTTATGGTGGAAGACGTCGACGAACCCGGAATTCCTAGCCCATTCTTCACCTTCAAGCCGCAATCAATTGTTCGCCCCATTTTCTTGTCTCGTGTTTCTCAGTCAGAGTACCATCGTCCGAGGCGGGGGTTATGTCATAGTCTTGAAATTCTACCCAGCCGCCAGGATTGAGGTTGCTGAGATAGGAATTAGTTCTGCATATCTGGGGACAAGAGCCTTCTGCCAGGGGGCGGGGGCGTTGTACTTGTATATGTTTCTCATCAGCTTTGGCCAGTCTGCCACTGACCCAGCCATGTAACGACAGAAGACGAAATCATACTTCTTGTCATTGACCCAGCGACTCCCAACATCGTCGACCTCAAACTTGACATTGGGGGTGACCCTGTTGTTTTGTGGTTAGTTTTGAACTGGCCCTCATTCACTTAGCTTATGTATCAGAATGGTTAATAATCATGTCGAAAGAAAAGAGAGAGAGAGAGGGGGGGGGGGGGGTTACTTTGAGTGTTTATGACCCAGAATTAGGCTTCCGTGGCCACTTCTGATTACTTAGGTGCTCGCGAGGAGAATACTTCAGGCCGGAGAAGAGTCTGTTGGTGTAGTTACCGATGGTGTACATGGCTTATCATACATATAAACCTGTCTCAAATTTTCACGGCTCCACTGCTTTTCGTTCCCTCCTAGCCTGTAGCTTATCAATTACTCCTTTTAAACGGGTTATCGACAGATCAACTTCCTGTTTTGTATGGTGGTGCAGTTGACGACTCTCAACTTCGAACCAACCGCGTTTTCGTATTTGGCGAAGCATCATGCAAGCCGGGATGGAAGAAAAGTCAGTACCTGCATTGTTTGCTTCCTCATACCTTGGCGTCTTGGCGAGAACAGCGAAATCGTGCCTTGAGGGGTCAATCAGATGATCTCTGGACTTGGCAGTAGCTTTGACAACAAGAATCAGAACACACAGAACTAATTGTATGGTCTTTGCAATAATTTCAGTCTTCAATACCCTTCCAGAAACATTAGAGCTACAAAGTATAGAGCAATTGTCCCCGGCGCACTATCCTTCCAATATGTTCTTCAATACCTGTATGATTTCATCTGTTGTACTAGCCATCAAGTTGATATGTGCTCACCTTCAAAACCAACATGTGGCTCAGATTTAGTCGATCCGTCTCGCTCTTTTGCATGACTGAAGCTTGTTGCTTACGTGTGATCGCGTAAAATGAGAGCAGAGGAACCTACGGCTCCGCGATATTCGCACTTCATAACCGCCGTGACATGGACTTGGGAAACCACATCCGTCGGTTTCGTAATTCTGAAGCGGAATTCGGTCTCGACCCACTTCGCCGGTGTTGAGTGGTTGAGGGCTACGAGGGAGCGCATTGTCTGGGTATGGCCCGACATTACTGCCGAAATGAGGGCGAGGAATGGATGGAATCTGGCTGTATAGGAAGTCTGGGGTTTTCCATGATCTTTCGTTCATGGACGGACGTGGACTTGCACGCGGCCAGGCGGATTGCAGCATGAGCCGGCGAGCTGGTGAGGCATTCCGCGGCTTCGGCGACCGGGACCCACCGAAGCCGCCGAACGGCACGGCCCCACACTACGATCCGTTTAGCCTGTCATGAAGCAGGTAGAACGGCACGATGCAAGTCAGCACCCTTTCGGACTTTGCGTGATGGAGAAGTCCCCCAACCTCCTAACCTATTCTGCCCTTTATCGACCTCGGTGGCGGGCTGAGTCAAGGGGCATCAGCCGCCCTGCAGAAACTGGGGAACGTGACTGACATAGTCGGCACTGGCGTCTCCATTCATATCGACCAGGGATTCTTTAACGGCAATAATAGTGGTTCGGAAACCTCCGACTATGTCTTCAACATTTCTTTTCTGACACTTGCGCCGGTGGCAGGGCCACATGAAGCGGGGCAAAGGCGATGGAGGGGTCACGATTGCATCCTTAAGGGAAGGCCTTACACGGCAGCATTGTATTTTCCAGCTTCTATTTAGAGAAGCGTATGACTCTGGGGTCCTCGATGCTATGGAGGATATTTCAAAGCGTCTTTACCTCTGGAACCCCCTGGTTCTCTACCTACGTCATTGGCGTTGGACTTCTCATTCGGGTCTCCAGACTCCTAGCCATCTTCGCGGGTTGCTTTGTTTTGAAAAGGTCATAAAACCTATATTCGCCTCTCGGATCTTGGTTTTTTGTAGGATATACTGCTCCAACCGGACGTCGTCTGGTTTCTCTCTTGTCCCGGCTTCGCCAAGTTTCCTGTACCCATATACTTGCAGTTGCGATGAGGCTTTACTTCCCACTCGCCATTCTGGGAATCGTGGTCTCGGTTTTCGGTGCATTCGACCCAAAGTCGAAAAACAACGTGGTTGTTTACTACGTAAGGCCACGGCGTCGAACTGTTGACTTCGAATCGAAAACAAAGCTGACGGTGTCACAGGGACAAGGCCCGAACCAGAACGACCTACTCTACCACTGCCAGCAGCCCGAAGTTGACGTGATCGTCCTGTCGTTTGTTTATCTTTTTCCAGCGCAAGCGAATGGCTACCCGGGAACGAACTTTGGAAACAGATGCGGTGATCAAGTCTACCCAGGCCCTGGCAACGATCCGTCAAAAAACCAGCTGAAATCGCATTGCCCTACCCTCAATGCCCAAATTCCCGTTTGTCAACAGCAGTACGGCAAGAAGATTTTGCTGTCTCTCGGAGGCGGGGTCACAACCTACCAGCTCACGGGGAAAGCCGAGGGTGAGGTCCTGGCGACATATCTTTGGAAGATGTTCGGTCCCAGAGACCCTAGTTGGACCGGTCCTCGCCCTTTCGACTACAACGGACAGACTGTCGAAGTGGACGGTTTTGACATGGACATTGAACATCCATCAACGGGTAGTTTTTTGACAAGCTGATTCCATCGTGATGATCTCGGGCTGATTTCACGGCCAACAGACAGCTCGGCTGGCTACATTGCCCTTTCCAGTCTCTTACGAAAGTTTTACGCATCAGCGACAAAGCAATACTATTTGACCGGCGCTCCCCAGTGCATTGTGCCGGACGCCAGCATGGCCGCCATGATCTCTAGCGTCAAGTTCGACATGATCTTCGTACAATTTTACAATACCCCCAGCTGTTCAGCCGCTACGTGGGTCTCCAACAACCCATCATATGTTCCTGGCCAATCTTTTCAGGGAGGTGGGTTTACCTTTGACGCATGGATCCAATGGCTGTCAAGCACGCCAAGCCGGGATGCAAAGGTGTTTATCACACTGCCTGGTTCGCCAGACGCGGCCAACCCGGGAAACTATATAGCCCATGGCCAGGCCAAGAACCTCATCAGCGCATACTACTGCCGGCCGTCCTTCGGAGGTGTCGCCGTGTGGGAAGCGACACGAGGAGCCAGTAACCCATACAATGGCAAATCTTTCCAGGCCACGATGAAGCTGTGGCTTCAGGGAGCTGCAGCGGACGCGCGGCTAGCGAGCTGTCAAGTGAGCTTATGGCGGGGAAAAGGTAGCGGTCGCCAGCTGACGTTCAAGCAGGCTCCAGCAACGTCGTCGTTGTCATCATCTGCGCGACCAACCCAGCCCACCAGCTCGGCCCGGCCCAGTCCGAGCCCCAACCCTCCTACTTCTGGCCAGCCCGGCGCTTGCGGGGCCGGCGTGGGGTCTTGCGGCAGTGGTTTTTGCTGCAGTAAATGGGGCTATTGCGGAACGACTAGTGAGCACTGCAACGCCGGGTGTCAACCAGCCTTCGGCACATGCGCGACCGGAAGCGGAAGCGGGGGCTCGGGACTACCGACCTCAACCGATGGATCGTGCGGCGCCGGGAAGGCGACGTGTAGGGGCAACGGCATCTATCAATGTTGTAGCCAGTGGGGTTTCTGTGGGAATTCTAACGATCACTGTGGTCCCGGTTGCCAGCCCGCCTTTGGAAATTGCGGCAGCTGATCGAAGACTAGGACAGTTGGTTGATATGACAGGGTACATATGTTATGTCAGTGTTTGTACATGAACACATAAGGGGGATCAAGTGTAAGTATTACGAGAAGACGTCAGTAATGTATGGCAACGAAAGAAACATTCTATTTCCAAAAGTCGGCTACGATATCCCGTAGTTTGTTGAAGTTCAGAAGCAGTTACCAAAGACACACCTGAGCCTGATACGCTTGGGGGGGGGGGGGGGGGGGGGGGGGGGGGGGGGGGGGGGGGGGCATAGGGGAATCCTCGACATCGCCATCACTCCACTTCGACTGACTGGATCTTCAATTTCCCAGCCTGTTTGGTTGAGTAGCTACCCTCAGTCCCCTCTTTCACTTGTATAACTTTTCTCAACAACCTATACCGAGCTTTATCTGGTAACTCCATTGTGGTACACAAAACATCCAAACTCTGTGGATCGGGCGAGGTTTGAACTTTGGTCTATCCCTGGAGGCCGTTTCTCGACAGACTCTCGCATCAAAGCACCTAAATAGGGCAGTTTCTATTACTATTACCTAAAACTAGCTGAATTGCATCCCGAAAGCAGCGAGGCTAAGCACAGATATCGCTCGGCGACGCAGGCGCTCGGCCTGCCGGAGTGAATGCCGATGGCCATTACGCATCTGATTGGCTCTCTGCCTACCTGTTTTAGACGACTCCATCAGACCAACTCGAATAAACCGACTCGGCCAAGCCCTGTTGTGCCTTGTCATCCGTGATCCATGGAATCAAAGCATGACCTGGACAAGGGTGGGCTAGACAAGCATGTTGAACCGATAGCTAACTCGCTCAAGGTCGTTTCTCCAATTGTTCCGGCCGGAGTTTACGCCACAGGCGTGACAGGAGAAACTATCTTTTGGCCGCCCCCTTGACTGAGGTTGCGTCCAACGCGTCGATCCCAAGTCTGAGTTGGGAAGAAGCAGGTTTTTTGCGTTGTCACATTCGATTCCTGGCCATCCCATGCAATGTGGCGTGATCAAGACGCACTGCCGCGAGATTCATGACCTTACGAATAGGCTTTTCCCGACGCTCATGTCCTTCCCTTGGAGTCCTCGGAAGCAAGCAGTTGCGCCAACAACCCCGAAATGTGACGCCGACAGGATTCGAACCTAACTTGCACAAGTACTCCCGTTTGCCACACTCATCTCCATCGAAACACCCACAGCCTGCAGCCTGCAAGTATGTCTATCGGGGTCTCCGAAATCTCGGCAACTGAGCAGCCTCGTGCCGAGAACGATTCTTTTGCCACGGGCCGAGCCTAGAGCGCGAATGGCAGATAGGAAGGTTCCCGATGCACCTAGGAACTTGCGCTTCGAAACAATCGGTAAGCAGCGTGCTAGACTACGAGTCCTCCGAGAAGGTTTCTCTCACGAGCTAGAGCGCACAGCGGATAGGGGTCATATGATAGGTGAAGGAAAGCTTGATTGTAGGAAAAGGGTTCCTACAAGTGAGGGCCCATGGAATATAAGTGCCAAGGTCGGTCAGGTGTCACTGCACATGACGTGGCTAATACCACCCGCCACACAACCATGAGCCTCCTGTGATAAGAGTTTCCCTAACGGCCTGCTTTCCGTCAGACGCTTAGCGCGGGAAACGCCCCGCGTATCGGCCCTCACCACCCTCTACAAGATTCCGGCGTCATGCCAAGTCCGCGGAGACCCATTATCTCGGTTTCGTCCTGCTCCGGGGACACTCCCTGCCTTTGGAGGATGACTCAGGGAACACGGCCGTCCCTGGTCCCGGCGATGTACCAAAGCCCGGCAACTGGGCTTGCACAGACATGCCATGTAGAACTGTCAACGGGCGGGAACCGGCATCGTGGAGCGATATGCACTGACAGCGCCATTGCGCAGCCCTGGCAAGGGCTGCCGACCTCTGCCGACCTCTCTGACAATCATTGCGCCGTGCTTGTTGAACCACTTCCGTCGACGGTGATAGTAATCAGGAACTTGAACTTAAGATTATCGTCCAGCCCAGAGCGAGCCCTTGAGTCTCAGTCAGACTCAGATCAATCTGGCTTGCCGTGAGCCTTCCGCTATCCGGATAACTGATGCATAGACCGAAGACTGGCCAAGATACGGCTCTCACCATAGCGAGTAACCTGCTGCGCAAAAGCTTCAACGTTGATCTGGCCGAAGCCAGTCGCACGGCAGGTCACATATAAAACCTCCGTGTCCCTGCTCGGTGACGTACGGAAACATTACAGCCTGTCAGCGTCGTGCTAAGGGGAAACTGCGTATCTTGTTACGGGGCAAGTCTGACAAAGCCAACCGACTTGACACTGTCGACTCGGTGTTGCAGCCGTTTTTCTCGATGCCCTTTACTCAGCCCTGGCCGAGATCCCTCTTCCGGTCTTCGGGAATAGGACGGCCTTGAGAGGAGTTTCTACGGAGGGATGCTCCGGTCCCGAAGAAAAAGGTTTCGACTGAAGCATCAGGAAACTCAACAGTGCCCTCAAGATCAGAGTGGCCATCCAGGCCGGTTGTTCCATCAGCCAAGACGACGGCCGGGAGACAGGCATCTCCAAACTCGTATATCGCACGTGCCACATGTGACATGCGTAAACTCAGTCGGCGTCGGAATGAAGTCCACGGAAGGATGCAGTCGATCGCCCCCCCGCCAAGGCCATGTCCGTCTCTGGCTGGTCAAAGAAAACTCTTGGCGGCGCGATATTGCCAGCTTCCTAGATGTTGAGATGCCAAGCCTTCCACGGGCCTCTCCCGCATCCCACATCTCGTATCCCTCTCAGTCTCTGTGCGTCACAAACACATGTTATTGAAGTAGCCGCCCTAGGCCCTAAAGTGCGTCTGCTCACGGGTCCCGCCCGATCAACCGCCCACCACCTCCATCACCTCTCCCATGTGATTGAGAGTTACAATTCTGCACTCTATAGCATTTTTATACCGTTCGACAGTTTGGCATCTGACTTCTCATCATCCAAGCTCTCGACTATCCCGCGCTGCAGCTAGCTATGGGTCATTCTCCGCAGCTCATGGCATGAATAGCGTTCCCAGCCGGGAAAAGCGTCGCCTGCTGCCGAGCATGCTGAACGGTTAAAGGGAGCCACATTTCACCAGGCAAGTACCTAGAAAGCCTCTGATCTTCACCTCCTAGCGGCTAGCGGAAGAGCCGGGCTTCCCGACGTGCTCACTCCTGACCCAGGTGGACGGCGCTGCATGGACGGCGAAGCACGCCGTCAGGCTGCAGGGGTCCTGAACCGCGGCCCGCTGCGGCTGAAGGACGTTTGCCTTCTTCTGATGTGTTCCAGGGCGGGCCGTCCGAAGCACGCGGCCACGCGGGTGGGATGTGGCCTGCTGTCCTCCGCACCGTCTTCACTGACTCGCTAGTGAAACACGACGTCTCGTTAGCTGGGAGGGGGGCGGCCCGAACTCAGGAAAGCTAACCTGCGTTGGCATGTTGGCCACCCAAAGAAGCACATGCCTCAAAAAAGACACGGCGTCGCGTGTTCGGGGTTAAGTCTCCTTCGCGCGCTCTCGTCTGCTTAATAGATGGAAAGCAGCTCGACTGCCTATCTTCCTCATCAATACTTTCGATTTTCTCTTGGGGACATGCATGACTTCGTGTGTGCGCGCTCAGCATCAACCATGCGTCTCTTTTCGTACGTATTGTATTTCGCCGGCTCCCCCTCCTTCCAATCCTGTTTCCCATATTGGTCCAAACACTGGCTGACTTCATTCCTTTCTCTGTGCGATGAAGGACTCAACACAATAAATTGTAGGACTCTCCAGCCTCTCCCATGTTGTGAGGTGCTGGCTGGTTCATCATGGGCTATCACCTCCTTTCCCCGCACTTCAAGCTGGAAGAAGTTTCTGAAGAAGACATGGTCGTTGCATCTCTAGCCTGGGGCTTCACCCTCGGGTTCGGCTGGCTCACAGTGTGGACGGCCATCAAGCAGACGACTGCCATGTATGAACGCCAAGGCAGTCAAATCTACCGGAATGCCTATATATGGATGATCTGGTTAGAGATTATTGTATGCACCATTTTTGGCATCATATGTTGGTTGTATCTCAGAGGCATTTTACCACCGAGGTAAGGCTAACTGCGCAGTTCTGGTCTAAAGAATACAAAGACTTTTTGCTAATCAAACGAACCGCAGCTTTGCATTCTATTTTAGCATATGTATGTTCAGCTCCAAGTCCCCTCATTATCTTCACAGTTTGCGCTAACGTCTAAAGTGACGACATGGGCTCTCCAGGTTCGGACACCCCGCATGTTTCTGTTATACAATTTCCTGACTGAAGCAGGTTCAATTTTTGCTACAAATCATCATCAACCGCTGTGCCATTCTACTTAACAATTCAAAACACTCCTGGCGGCTCAAGGTCGGCGTCGCCGTTCTCATCACCGCCGTCAACGTCTCCGTCTACAGCATATGGATCCCGGCTCGGCTGCAAATATCCGAGCGATACATCAGGATCAACGAATGGTGGGACCGCTGCGAGAAAGTCATCTATCTGATCGTCGACGGGGCGCTCAACATCTATTTCGTCCGCATTGTCCAGAAGAACCTCGTTACTCACGGCCTCACCAAGTACAAGCGACTGACGCGGTTCAACATATTCATCATCGGCTTCTCGCTGAGCATGGACGTGCTCATCATTGCCATGATGAGCCTCAAAAACACATTTGTGTAAGTAGCTCCCCCTACGAGGGGAATCCTTATTTGATCCGACGATGTCTCTGCCGTGGCATCAAGATCCCATCACTGAACTAGCTAACCATTGAATACAGATACATGCAGTTCCACCCCCTAGCTTACATGGTGAAGCTCAAGATTGAGATGTCTATGGCCGAGCTCATTGGGAAAGTCGCCCGCAAACGCGACCTTGAGATGTCATCCGCGCCGGATTTCGATACCAGCCAGTATTCTTATCAGCCTTCGGAATACAGCTTGCCTTCGCCCGTCCATCCGAGAGGGCGATACGTCGGCGGCATTGATGACACGCTCAACAGCACCGACAGAACTCCGATCGAACTCATCATACCGAATACAAGGGCACCAAAGCTTCGAGGTGCGAAAGTGGCGGCCGTCAGCTCGGGCCCCATCGACCGAAGGGCGTCAGTCACCGCGGCCACCGTGACCGAGGATGGGCAGCCCAAGATGGCGATATACCGCACGCGAGAGGCGGTTGTCGAAGTAGAAACGGTCCACGGTCAGGGGCAGCAAGCAACGACAGGCCAGACGAGTCAGGTCGGCTCGGACGACTCGCACGAGAGGAAGAAGCACGAAAACGACTGCTCTTCCGTCGAGAGCCTCGGCGCCGTCCAAAAGTCTTTGGCGCTTCCGGAATACCATGCCCCATGGGCTTCACAAGAATTCTGCCCAAAGATATGGGACGGGACGAGTTACGATGAAGACCCCGACCTCCCGACGTCGGCTGCGAAGGTCGGTGCGCAACGGCAAGCGAGGGGGTGAACGATTGACCAGTCTCTACGCCCAGACGAAGGGGTTAGCAAAATAGAGTAATATAAGAGAAACATGTGGACGAAATCCGACGAAGTCTCGTACAAGCAATGTGAGTGCTCGGGCTGGGGACTCCTGATCTGGCTAGACGGGGACGAGCGGATGTGGCAGAGCAGGTTCGGACGGGGCGACGAAGTCAAGCGCCACGCGTCAGCCCGTCGCGGGATCTTTCGCCGGGAAACAAATCCTAAACGCCGCCGTCGCGCTACGACGTTCGCTGACGTCTTGTCTAAACAACCTCAACCCCCTTTTGGCGATTTTGGACTGATGGCCGGGTTCATACCATGCTCTCTGGGACCACCCGTCGGCTCACCGTTCCCCCCTCGTCGTCCACGCCTTGGAGATCTATATCAGCTTTTCTCCGAGTCAACGGAGGGGAGATCCTCTCCGCCGGGTTCCACACGACAACAGGAGCGATTGCCGCCAGACACGCACCGCATCTTCTAGCTGTGCCAGGACTCCCAGGAGCGGGCATATCGACCTCAAAGTTCCGGCCCACGCCTACATATGAAAAGCTGTTATCTTGACGCGTTTTAGATCGGGAATACTCCAGAAAGAAGAGTTATGGTAAGGCTGTATTAGAGGCGTGGGGTCGAGGGAGGCATTCGATTGTTAAGTTGCCCTCCATTGGAATAAAGGCTACGGATTTGTGGATGCTTCACTAGAGCGCTGCATTTAGCAGCGGGAGGCCTACAAGCTTCCCTATGAGCCTAGCTTTGTTTGGCCCTTTGTAATGATCATAATCCGGGAGCGAACTATGTTTGAAATGGTTGGGAATACCCCTAAGCTATATATATTACGACTGTTATCAATGAAAGTCCATATTGAGACTACACGGGTTTCTAATACACTCGTTGTGCCACGACAAAGACATTTCTCAACCAATACTCTGCAAGATGCTTGATCTGGGAAACTACTGTTGCAACCAGGTTACACTGGCGCTGATCAAGGGTGTATCAGCTCCTCTGCCTCAGATATGTATGTTATGTGGCTGCATATTTTAACTAACACAAGGCTTTGGCTATTGCGTCAAGTACCTGAGATATAGACGACTAGTCACATATGTGATGGCCTGGGGCTCTTTCACTTCTCGAGACAAGAAGAAACACACACACACACACATATATATATTATGTGATGAACAGGAGTAAAAGTGGAACCACAATTACAAGGCAGTAATTGTGACTTATATGGCATCACGACATATTATATGCACACATATACAACCTTGGCCTCGCCTCCGCCTGGATGGCCGGTTAATCCTGCATGTCCGCAGAACGCGGCAAAACGATCAGGCATATCCTGGAAAGACGTCCCCCCTCCCTCCGTTCCCTCCCCACACCCCGGTGAACTCTCACCGGAACCCTTGCGGCCCCACCGCCCCGCCACCCCGGCTGTACCGCCGGCACGATGTGCGCTTCACCTCCCGCTCCCGCCGCCACAGGAGAGCAGGCCTGACGACTGATCAGGCAGAGGGCGAAGACGCGGGGCAGTCTGGATCACGGCTTGGGGTTAGGTTTCCGGCACTCGCAATCGGCGCAGCTTCGGTTGGCTGCGTTGAACCTGCTCTCCCCCGGGCCAGCTCCGCCAAGAAGCATGCGCTGGCGTGCTTGTCAGCGGCATCCGTACTTTTTTGAAGATGCGCAACGCCGAAGCTGGTGACGCACAAAAGAGTTCCTCGGCGGCCCGGCGGAGGTATGTTCAATCTCCGGACCTTCGTTTGTAGTGTTGGCGCCGCGTGTCCGATGCGTGCCTTGCGTCACATATGCGATGCATTATATAGGCCAACCCTCTCGCCCTTGTTCCATCCGCTCACCCCATGCGGCGAACCCGAAGTTGACAGCAGCGGGTCGGAGGAAACAAATGGACGGAATCGGTCGACAAACAGTATTGTGTTTTCTCTCCGGAAGACCGGGCCGCCCGTGTTGTCTCGAGGTGGGCATGCGCCTTTTGTCCTTTGCAGGAACGGCCCGGCGTTAAATACAGCAACAATCGAGGTGGGCATCTCATCCGTGCTGCGTTCTGTCGTCTTGGGAACGTCTGCTCAACAGGGGTTGAGATCCAAGGAGCCGAGATCGATGGAAGGTAATCGTGATTTGGACCCGGAGCTATTTGTGCCGAAGACGAAGGGCTTCGTATGCCTGGCCGTTGACGAGCTGTTTCATCACGTGTTTTTTGATATGGTTCGATGATAGGGGTGTCGGGATGCCACGCATCCGCGGATGGCGATGGGACCGGCCTGAGCTCACATGACCCCCCTCGGCCGGCCTCCCACATCCAACGGCAATGCGGCCGCGGCGATGACTTCACTTTCTCCTTTAACAACTAGACTGACTTACGGATCCAAACTACCGTTTACTCACCCGATCAAATACACCTGTAATACCAACAATGGGAATCAGGGACGTTACAAGGCAGTAGATTCCACGGGTCCTACTTTCAAAAGTTCTCTCGAGGTTCACTCAGTGACGCCGCTTTGAGGATCTTTTAAGCAGCAGCATGTAACTAGAACTTGAGGTACTAAAGATGTTATAATTATAATTTCACCATGTCGAAAGTCCCTAGACTGATTCCTTGCCGCCCTTTTACTCACTTTAAACAGTAAACATTCCAAACCCGTCGTACGCTATACGATAGCCACCACCAGGCTCTGATACAGGCACTTTAACATATGCCAAGTCTTTCATCAGCTTCTTAACATTTGCTGCAACTCTTCCTTTGGGCCGAAGACGCTCGGCGTACTGGGGACTACTCAGCCAGGTAGCAATCATTCCGGCCACCCTCGGTGCAGCATAGGAGGTACTGGTACGATACCGTGTCTCCCAACCGCTGCCAGGTACTGCGCATTCGACTCGGGCTGCTGCTAGTGCAGTCACCTCATCGACACCAGCTTCTGACCGATACCAGCGGCTCCCATTGGGTTCCATAGCGCCAACAGTGAAGATATCCATCTTAGTGGCGGATTTGCCAGGGTATGTGCCGGGGTGCTCATACTCGTCGCCTTGGTTCCCTGCAGCTGCTACCACGGGAACGTTAAGCTTCATCAGTTGCTCCAACTGCTTTTCCGAAGCTGAAGGTTTTATATTTCCAGAAACCCTTCAGGACCGGCTTGCCGAGCCTCTTGCTCTGTGGGGTATCAATAGCGTACTCCACGAGAGAAAGAGACGTTGTGACGACGGCTCTCCCCTTCGAGTTCCTCGCCGTTATATCCTTAATCACCGCATCGAGGGCGTCCATGGTATAAGATGACTTCCCGGGCTGAGGGATCTCGACAATAACCGCATCGGCACCCTTGGCAGCGCCAGACTGCGGCCCGTTGACGAGGGACCGGACACAGGTACCATGCCCCGCTGCGGGGCCGTCTGTTTTCTGGGGCCGGGTGTGTCTTGGGGGATATGGATCCCAGCGCTTGCTGCCGGGCGCTCCGGAGTATTCCTGGTGTTCTGGGTTCTGCTCCAGTGTCGACGATGTAGACCGTGATGCCCTTGCCTGAACTTGCAGGGTAAGCGTACCCAGGCATATCGGCGGGCGAAAACGATGCCAAATACGGGGGCTGCGACAAGGCCTTCAACGAGACATCTGCCTTTCTGGGAAATTCGATCAAGATTGGATTGAAAAACTCGAGGGAACGTCCTAGGCCAGGCGTTCCCGAGGCGGTTGGCTCCTCTCGAGGTCCGGTTTTCATCACAGCTAACCCGACCAAGGGGAGCTAATGCCAGCAAGTCATGCATCTGTTAAAAGTTCCTAATATGTGCCATTCCCTGTCCTGAAGTCCAACCTCAACAGGCGCCATCCCTGACCGCACATGTACACATACACATGTAGTCCATATTACCAACGGCGAGGCCGAAATAATGGTTTTGCACATGTCATAAACCCCGTAGTGTGTGTGCGGTTGACCGGCCACGAGGAACCTCGTTCTTGACAGACCATCCACTCCTACCCATGTTTTGCTTGCCTTTGCTTGTGCTGGTTGTTCGTTGCTTGTTTTGTCGTTTCTTACGCGCGCGTTGTCTGCTTACTCCACTGCCGTCGCTGTGCCTCTTGGATGTCACTGTCGTGTCATTACACACCAGCTACGACAGTCCGTTCGCCCCTCCTAGATCCGGGACCGGCTGCCAGGAGGGCCACGTCAATATGTTCTGTCAAGTATGATCAACTTGGTGGCGATGATGAATCCGTGGGGGAGTTTTCCCCTTTCCAAGATACCCGGTCGTATCTCGACCTTGACCTTGGAGGCCCTTTGATAAGGTCTGTCGAGATTCAAGAACGGGTTTATATACCCCCCCTCGCGAGACGCAAGACAACCCGTAGGGCATCCATCTTCCGCTTGGTCGGGACGGCGCCGGTACCGAGTCGCCACATCGTCCACCTCGGGACCAAAACCCTTCCGCTGCCCATCTCGACAGCCCTACGCCGTTGAACTTCAGGATGAGAGACACCCAGAGTACTAGCGGACGTTGTACGTCACGCCGTCGCTTAACAAAGATCGAGGACAAAGAGAAGATGACAAAGATGGTTGGGGAACAGCCCGTTCGCACTCCGCCTACTTACGAAAGCCTGTACAGACCCGCATGATTGACCACTGCGCCCCCCCCCTCCGGGACCCTCCGGGACCAGCCGCACAGCCATCCCGAACCTGCAAGCCTCGGATTGCCGCATCCGCCGCCGAACCCCGGCAGACCAATCACGCACCCCCTCCCACGAGCGTCTCCCGCCGTTTGAACCTCTCACATCTGGCCGGTCCGCGTTTCTCTAGAGATCGGGAAAGAGAGGGAAGGGGAGGAATGCGGGGACAGCCCCCCCCTGGCGTCCCGGTCAGTGAGTGGAAGAGGCGCCGCCAGTTCATCGGCAATCGGGCCGGACTTGGCACTTGGCACTTGGCGCGCTCATTTTTTTTTTATTACCGCCATCAAACATTTCTAACCAAGCCACGACAGACGCAGCGATCCACGCCCCTACCACACCACCTCTTTTCTTGGGGGGGGGTTTTTTTTTTAAAAAAAAATGGTAAAAAGGGAACCCATTTTCAATCTTTTAGTATTTTCTACTTCCACTTGTCCAGCCTGGTGTTGAGAAAACGCCCGTAGAGGCCAACTCGAGAATACACACAAGCATGCTTACCTTTCGTCCTCCCTCCCTCCCTCCCTTCACCCCCTATTTTTTCTCTCCAACGTCGAATCCGTGTGTCTTGGATGTTCCCGTTCCCGTTCCTCTTTGTGGGCAGAGAAGGGGGGGGTGCAAGTGTTGAAAGACGGACCAACCCCCCCTCCTTTCAAACTCCCTATAGCGGATTGGCTTACGCGCCTCGGAGGAACGGACAAAATAAGCACCACGTTTGGAAAGCCACGAACCACAGACTCGCAGTACGTATGTACGTAGTAGACATCATTGTCCCACAGTTGCACTGCCGGAATGCCAAGGCGCCAACCCGGCGCCCGGAACACCCATCAATCTCAGCCCGTTTGTCTACTTCACCTCTCCTGCCCTCCTTGATACCCCTTCTCACTCTTTTGCCCCCCCCCTCCCCCCCCGCCTCCGTCCCTTTCCATACAGTCCAAGTTCGCACGTCCTGTCAGATGACGCGCCGAACCTCTCTCGCCATCTCCTCCTATAATCATCCTCATCCTCCTTCTCCTCCTAGGCTTTCTTTTGGAAGGGGGCTGACCAGGTAAGGCCGGCCTCGCCTAGGTAGCCTTCCCGCGATGCTGAACAACCCCCTCCCCCCCCCCTGGCCACGTCACCCAGTTTTTACCGAGAAGCCCTCATCCCCCTAGAAGCATAGGGAGGGAGGGGGGCTTTGGGAAACAATCCTGGACGATCCCCTGCCTAAGAGGGGGAAAAAACGCAATACCTAAAAAACCCTTGGCCGGCCCGTCCAGTCTACCTACCTACCTACCTACCTACTACCTACTACCACGTGCCCCAGCGGGGCCAACAGCGCCAAGCTGCGTCCGTTCGACATCAGACCAGGGTTCTCCCGGAGCCCGTTTCCCCCGGGGCAGAGAAAGGCCGTCACCGCGGAGCTTGGAAACCAAATAGACAAATAAGTAAATAGATAAAAATGGGGGGGGAAAGTCCATCTGAAGGCGAATCTGGTTACAACGCTGGGGGGAAAAAGCGGCAAAGGGGGGGAGGGGGGAATAAGAGAAAAGGGATACACTATTGTGATGCCCGTACCCGTCTCTCCGCCCCCCCCCCCCCCCCTTCCCCCGTAAAACATCCCCTCCCGCCGGCTTCCCGGGCGTCAACTAGCCGCGGAGCCGCGCCTGGCCGGACCACCGCCGCCGCAGCGTCCCGGGTTTAAACCCCCACCTCTGATGTACCCTCGTCGTCATCGTTGCTCACTCACCGACGTTGAGGCCATGGGGCTCACCCCGCACCACGACGCCGGTCGCCATCATCACGACTACCATATTGCATGCGCAGAGTCGAGCGTCGAGCGTAACAGTTTAAACGGTTTGGGTTGGATTTGCTTCTAATCCTGTGCCGACATTGGCTTCCTCAAGCTAGCCGGTCCGAGGCACTCATCTCCCTCCACTCCTCGTGAGCACACATCCACACACACACACACGAGGGAACTAATCCTGTGCAAATAAAGACTTTTTTCCACAGTCGTCAACTCCATTCGACCAGACACCACAAAAAAAAAAGGCCATCTGGTGCCTGCCTTCCATCGCTCATGCAAAACCAAAGACTTCAACATGTGACACATTCCAGCATACATGCAAAGCTTCACGTAACGCCCGCTCCGCCTCTCCCACCAAGACGAAAGGAGAGAGCTCGGCGCGTGGATGAGCCAGACATGTCCTTTGGCTCCAATCCCGCTCGCCGGCGTTCCTCTTCCCTGACGATCCCGTGTATCCCACGAGGACCCATGTGTAGAAAAGTGACCAGGCAACATCTGCCATCCCCGTAGTTGCGCCTTGTACCGCCGATTTTCGGCGAATGTCCAAAGCGATATTTTAAAATATAAAAAAAAACAAAGGAAAAGAAAAAGAGAATAATTGAGGTGGTGGTAGATACAGTCCGTACTCCGAACCTGATTGACCCATGGGGTATCAATAGACTGAAGATAACAGTAAAGATTCGGCGGAAGAGTTGATTTGGGTGAATATGTAAGGGACGGGGAGCGCCCATCTATCATGCTGGTTGTTCCCCCCCCGTATCTCCATGTGTCGGATCGAGGTAAATTAGACAGGGAAAATATTATAATTGCCTTGGCTGACGGTGCACGACAAGTGCACAAAACAAAAAGCAGTCGCACCACATGTGGCAAGCGAACCGGCCACGACCTCGAGGCCTAGAAGGGGGGGGGGGGCGTTGGCATCTGCTGGGTATCTTGAAAAAAGTAGCAGATATTGCCAAAGTGCGGAAGAAATGGCCCCAGGTTGGCGGGATGGTGAGGGACGAGGGCGAGAGGCGGGTCGGCCGCCGGGCTCGTTGGGAAAGTGAAGACGAACATGTGCGTCCAGCTTCAAGGCAGGTCTCGGCGGCGGTTCGGGTCGTGTGGGGGGAACTGGTGGTGCCTCACGTTGGCTTGCGCGGCCAGGTACTCGGCGGATCCCGTCTGGCGGCCAGGCTGCTCGGCAGGCAGCTTGGTGTCCTCACGTCTCCTGGCCGGTGCCGGGGCGGGCGGCGCGCTGCCGGACGGACTGGGCATGCCAGGAACGAGATCGGTGACGGCCTGGGCAATCGAGTTGATGACGTATCCACGAAGCTCGCGGTCTTCACGGCTGTCCTCCTTCTCGAGTCGGAACCTTTCGTCCTTGTTCATGTTGCTGCGCCGGATACCCCTGATTTCGTTCAGGATGTAGAGCAGAACTTCCTCGGGACAGCGGTTGCGCTCCGCGGCGAAGTCGCTCTTGCGCACGTATCGACGGGTGACATCGGTGGCGCCGTCGATGGAAAAGGCGATGCAGTACGACATCTTCTTGCCCCAACCCTCGGTATAGAGGCGAGGGTTATCCCATGCCTCCTCGCAGGCGTCGACGTGAACCCAGCGTTTCTGGTGTTCCGAGTAGACCTCGGTCCAGACGTGGTCCTCAGCATTCCACACCCAGCGAACTCTGCCACCGACGGCACGGCAGAGCATGCTGAAGCAATTGGCCCATTCGCCAACACGTCCTCGGCGGGTGTGGATGAGTCGCCATACGTCGCCGTACCGCGGGAATCGTTCGTAAGCACCGCAGTCGCCGGCGGAGCAGCGGTAGAGCTCGACTCGTAGTGCGCCGCAAGCGCTCTCGTCAGGGGTCGGTGGCGTCATGCCTTGGGCAATTGTGGGCGACAGGCAGACGGGGCATGGAGGGTTGTTGATCCATGTGAAGAATGATCGCTTGAACCATCTGAACGTGGTCGTTAGGACATGGTTTGTCTTTTTTTTACCTTTGCAGGCGGGGAACAATGGAAATGCGGAACTCACCTCAAGAGCGCCCGAACAACACAATCTTGATAGCCCCAAGTAGCCTTGCGTCCGTCTCCCATACTTTCGGCCTCGGCCTGCATGACTTGACACTCCTCCTCGGCCTCGCCGTATATGCGGTCGAGGGGTATACATTGCAGGGCCTCGTCGAGCAAACCGGGGTTCTCGTACTTGGTGGGGGTCAGGGAGAGACTGATCAAGAGGTTGCGGAATTTTTGCGACTCGCGGTCGTTGGCGGCGGGAGGGGTAGGGATCTTGGGCAGATGACGGGAGTAGGCGGGTGGTGTAGGCGGCACGGGTGTTGAACCGTGTGACGTCGAAGGGCGACCAGGGCCGGGTGAGGCGAGACCACGGAGGTTGGTACTACTTGTACTTTCCCTGGGCTGGGGGCTACTTTGGCGAGAGGATGCTCGGAGGTCGGTCATGCGCTTGTCACGGAGGAGCGACTCGAATTTTACTCTCAGGTCGCGAGCCCATTCTTCACCGTACTCTCCGTCGGCGTTGGGGGGGCCTTGGCCCGGCGGGTAGCCGCGACCGTCCATTTCGCTGCCGTTGACAGTTTGTTCGTCGTCGTCGTCGTCAATAATATGAAGGTGAAAGTCAGGAATGTCGAAGGGAGTGACGAATGGGTATTAGACGGGACTTTGGTGGTGTTGGGCAAGTGCTTGAAGCGTTCTGTGATCGGATCAAGACGGCGATGTGATTTGGTTTTGTGGGTGAATCAAAGCGGCAGCCGTCGTGGTCGTCGTCGTGGTCGTCGTCGTCGTTGTCGTCGTCGTCGTCAGCGTGGTTGGTGGTCAGGAAGATTCGTAACGTGGTCGAAAATGTCAATTGGCACTCGAGACGGATTACAGCCGTGAGTATTATTTGTCTCCCCGGTGTTCCATCTACCGAGTGCAGTCCAGGGAATGGATGCTAGACCTTCTCTCTCTCTCCTGCGAGGTGGTGCTGTCGAGGTCCTAGCCCAGAGTGTCTTGGCTTGGGATGGGTCGAGTCTTTCAGGGGCGTAGGTGGTGGGCGAGTCGAGTTGAGGCGGGTGTTGCTCAACGAAACGATCGCAGCCCTCTCGTGGATGGTGTTTCTTCGCAGGATTTCTGGTGGCCTATCGGTCGGTAGAAATCAAGAGTCGAAATCGCAGACGGACGAGGTACGGTTGTGAGAGGGAAGGGATAGGATGGGATGGGATGGGGGTGTTGAAAGAGTTGATGGTAGCGGGCGGAGAGGAGGGTGCGATTTGGATTTGGGGAGTGGGCCGCGCCAGGCCAGGCCAGGGCAGGCCAGGGGTGGGGAGGAAAGTGAATAAAGAGGAAGAAGAGAGGGCAGGCACAGGCAACGCAAGCAACGCAACGCAACGCAACGCAACGCAACGCAACGTGGTATACGCCAGCAGTACCTCCCTCAGTTGGGTGTACTTAGTTAGTGTACACTACTACGTAGGCAGGTAGGTACAATAGGGTAAGCTGCGTAAGGGCAGGAGCAATAAGGTACAAGTGGAACGACTGGGTATTCGTACACGTACTACCAGTACAGAACATGAACCAAAGAGACAGAAAGAAAGAGGGAGAGACAAGGAAAGTAAGTGGAAGGGGTCAAGCTTGATGGATGGCAAGGGGGGAGGGGAGAGGAGAGGAGAGGGGAGGGAAGGAAGGACGACGAGGAGGGGGGGGGGGGCGTGGGTGAGACAGAGAGAGAGTAGAGTGAGGAAGGAAGCAGCAGCAGCAGCAGCAGCAGCAGCAGCAGCAAGCAGTAAGGAAGGAAAGCATACGCACGCTGCTTCTTCCTTCTCTGGCTGGTTGGTCTCTCTCTCTCTCGCTCTCTTTCCTCATGGACGGAGGTTTACGCGTAAGCTGCGCAACTCGGACCAATGACAGGGGACATATCGGTTCAGAGAGTGGGTCCCGCTCAATCCGCCCCGGCACGTACCACCCACCGCACCACGACTCCGACGCTCTCTCTCTCTGCTGCTCTTGCCTAAAGTAGGTAGGTAGGTAGGTACCTCCCTTTGGTAACTACTCCATACCACCTTGGGTAAGTACAGTACCTATCCAGGTACGTACTGCACTGCGTAGTGTTTGTACTTATGTACTGCTCTTGCCCCGGCGAGGCGAGGCGAGGCGAAGCAGGCAGAAGGACTGGAGGAAGGAAGGGCTCGGTGCGCGTATGTAGGTACCTACCTATTGTACCTCCCTTTTCCTTCCCCATCTCTTCATCCACTTCTCCGTTGATTCGCTCGGTCAAACATTCTCTTGTTCGATTATCCAGAGCTCCAGGGAGGCACGCTTCTTCTACATACACTTGTTGCACACCGACGGATACAGAGATACAGATTCAGTTTCAGATCCAGAGATGCAGATTCCGCTACCGATGCAGATACCGATACACTGGTGACGAATGCAGACTACTTGCCTACTTATTACCTACCTGTTCAACTTGCAATCCATTCTCCGTGTACCGTCCCCAGCATTAGACAAGCAAGCTTGTCGATAAACCTTCCGCTCGCCTCCCACATATCAGACTGACGATGCCAAGCCTTTCCTTTGTTGCACCGTCGAGTAAAGAGGGTGGGAACTTGCACTGCAACGCAATCAATCAACCATAGTGGCTGGGATATTTTGGATGGCTTACCAGCCGTCCAGCTGAGCTCGCTCTCAGGCCCTTTGCCTCCCAGAGCAACGCAAGCCTTGGCAGCAACTATCGGACAAAACCACATTATCTACACAGGCAGGCAGGCAGGCAGGCAGGCACTGTACTCTACCGAGCGGATGACTCTTCTACCGAACGAACGTTGGGCGAATGCTGCCGCCGTGGCCATTCCGCCAATATCCTCGTTTCCGCTCACAGCGATCGATACCCAGCTACGTACAACCATGGACGACATGAGAGAGAGAGAGAGATGGGCAGCAGCATGGTTTTCTTCCCCTGCTAGGTGTGTATAAGAACACTACAAATACTACTTACTGCCCTACGTACTGCTTACTCACTCTTCAGATACACCACAGCTTGAAGTCTGGACGACGACGACGACGACGACGCATACGACGACGACGACGACGACGCATACGACGACGACGCTAATTTGCCCTTGTACTGGTACTTCTTCCACCAGTACGTGTACCTAATTAAAGCTGCTGTCACTGGCCCCCATTCTCAGGGATTGTCGAGTTACATACACGCTCCCCTCTCCCCTCCCTTCCCCTCCTCTCCCCTCCCCCCCACACACACTTACTCACACTTTTTCTTCACTGTGACAGGAGCTCCGAGTCTGGCGCCCCCCACCCAAACCGTGATGACGAGGCGTGGCTGACGTCTATTTCCAGCGTCTGCCCAGGCCAGCCAGGCCAGGCCAGGCCTCCCACTGCGTGGCTGACCGACACATTTGCGCCCTCCCTCGTGTACCAAGCTCACAGATGCGCGTCCTTGGATTGGCCACCCTTCACACCCAGACGGACCTGTGGCTCAGCTACCGTACCGTACCGTACTGTACCCTCGAACTCGAAGCTCGAAGCCTCGCCCTCAGCACCGCTCCGCACAGCGCAGCACAGCACAGCACAGCACCGCAGCACGCACGGCGCCGCGCTCTGTTCCCGCATTCTGAGACAAGACAGACTCGTATCTCTCCGCCCTCTGTAACTGGAACCAGAACCTTGGGGAGGGAATAAGCACCCGGAACACCGCTGCTCCGGCTCCAGGCGTCCACGCTGACGACTAGCCTTTCGCCAAAAACCCACCCCCAGCCGTCCAGAGGAGCCTCCCAAAACGCTTGCTTGCTTGCTTGCTTGCTATACATGCCATCAATATCACATCCCCCTGCCGCGAAGCAAGGCAAGGCCTCAGCTGCAAACGAACTTGCCTTCGAGCGCCGACCGAAGCTCTGGGAACACCCAACAGACTAAACGGCGCCGTCGCCGAGTGCCGAAAGTGAGGACGACATACACCCGAAGGCGACGCTGGCGACGCTATGCTGGCGACTACGCGACGTGCAGTGGCGGCGGCGGCGGGTCGGTCGCCATCTGTTCGCTCTGTGCCAAGCGCTGTTTCGCCTCGCCCATTGCGCGTCTCTCGCGGCATTTTCAAACCCCCAAAAACGTCTTCTCCTGTTCCTGGTCACCTGCTATTATTGTGGTTTTCTCACTCTGGGGTCTTGCCGTATCACCTCCTTGCCCTGGAGCTTGAATCGTCCGTAGCCGGTGCGCTTCTCATAACCAAATTTGGCCCATCCCTGGCGATAACAGCAAGAACGACAACTATGACAACCATGACAACCCAATCCTAATGAAACGTAAAGGAAAGTGACAAAGTGACAAGCAAACCCAAAGAAAAGAAAAACAACTTAAAAAAAAAAGCCAAAAAACTTCAACGTGATGCGAAAACCTCTATTTTACACTCTGGTTTCTATATTCCGCCTTCTATTGGCCGTTCCCGCCCGGCGGCGGCGCCGCAGGGGCTCGATGACCGTTCGCAACTCTACTGCAGCCAGGCACACACACTCAAATAGTATTCGGCATCTCCTGGCTTTCCAAGAAGGAAAAACGCCCCTGGACTCAAGGTTTCTGCCTCATTCGCCTCCCGCTCAGCCTCGGTTTCCCCTCCTGACCCTGGCCCCTCCCTACCCTACCTGCCGAGTATCTGTACGAACATCTAGGTATCTCGTTGCGTTTGTCCCGTGTCAGTCCCCGCACCTTGCTGCTGTTCTTGGGCGGCGCATGATACAAATCACTGGACGGGACGGCATCATTCCCGACCGGCATCGACGCCGAAGACTATATTATATGCCCGTCCTTGGGACAACCCCCACTGAACCGAACCGGAGCCTCTTTGACCGGAGCAGGTCTTGCCGAAATCTTCTGTCGCTCGCCCGCTCGCTCTGGGCTGTCAATGATGAGCTCTCCCTTTCCCAAAAGAGCCTCCTCCCGTACAAGCCCGATCCCATGCTGCGTCAAGTCCTCCATGCTGCTACATGGGCTTGCGTCAACGGGTGTACTCGCCAATCGTTCTTGCAAAGTCAAAATGTCCACTAGCCTCGCTACATGACAACGTCCTACTTGATTATCCCACCTCGTACAGGCCGAACAACCTGATTGGCTTTGATGGGACGAACCATCCGCAGGCCGGATTCTTTCAAACAGCACTCTCACCAAGAAAACCATCCATCCATCCATCCATCCTCAGGCAGAAAGACTGATGACGAGTCAGCATCCGACGTGTTGGAACTGAAGCCCCCAAGTCGTCGTCTCTACACCGAATCCGCTCCATGTTGTAGCGGGCGATCGGTCCAGCAAAACGTCAGCACTTGGCCGCCAGGTTTGAACATGGCTGATACCATCGCGAACAACGACAGGGATATATGTTGCGGACGGCGTTCCGACTCATTCCAAATTGCACACTGTTCGGCGGGGGGAGGGCTAGCTTGTCGAATCACTTCAACGAACCATATTCAACTCGACTCGACTCGACTCGACTCTCCACAGTCTGGGACAGACGATTTGATCGACGACCACGATGGCCGTCTCTGGCCAATCCTCGATGCACCGACGCCCCTGGGCGTGAGTGAACCTTAGCGGCTCGGTGACGCGTCATCCCCCTTGTCTCATGTCGGCGCATCCAATCCAATGGTGGCTTGCGTGTTGTTTCCAAAACCCCGTTGCCACCCCACATCAGACAGCACTGCCGCTCCCCTCCCCGTTTGCTCGTCTGGAACTGCCAGTCTGCCGCAGGCTCGCCGACGACTGACCCCATGATTTCCCATATCGCGTCTTACTCGCGAATCAGAGACCGACAGGTAACGAACATGTCCAAGCTTCCGGGGGGGGCGCTATCTCATTCCTCATTATACCACGGGTTTCGGCATGCTTGCCAATGTTGGCTGCATCGTTGCCGCCCAATTCCCGTCTTCAGAGGTCGCACGTTGATCTAGATTTTCAGCCATGGGTTCGTTCAAATCATAATTTGAGCGACAAATACACGCATGGGTGGATTGCATTCGCATAGAGTAGCCGGGTCGGCATAATGGAAACGAAACGACGAGGCGGTTCGGGGCGCCGGCTGAAGACTCCTCGTGCCGTTGGGTTGGTTGACGAAGAGAACAGGCCCACGATGAGACGAACGACGACGCCCAACGACCTTGACAGGTATGCTCTTGCGGACCACCAAAACTTGACAGACATCCAAACATTACAGTGCACCAGCATCTAGGCCGGCAAATGTCGCCCAATCTATCTATCCTCGGGTTGGCCGGCACCGGCCGGCCGGCCGGATCGTCTGCAATTCGACTGCAGAGCCGGATTCCGAACAACAATCAGTGCGCACGCCATTTGCTGCACCCAACAAGAGCACGAATCCCTCCCTGCTCGTCCATCATTGTCTCGTCGCAGACACCGAGGCCTCGACTCGTGTCCGCAACCATGCGTCGTCTGCCCAAGGACGTCAATCATATCCGACTCCGCCCCGGGTTACGTACACCAACTTCGTCTTGGCCCCCATTCGGCCCCTTCTTTCATCTGTGAAACCGGGTTGATTGGCATCCTAAGGCCGACCGACGAACGTACACCACGTTGACAAGCCAGCCCTCTGTGGATATTGCAATCTCGAAAAAAGAAAAAGAAAAAGAAAAGGAGTCAAAGTCGGCTTTAATCTGCTCTACCATGTATCCTTCCCTTGTCGCTGCCCACAGCTGCCCCGCCCCCCCAACTTGCCGGCTCTGGCAGATCGTTGTATGTGCCCATACATGGCTGCCGCGCTTCAGCCTCGGGGTACTTATCCCGACGCAAAGCACCCTACCGGTTTCTCCCTAGGTGTCTGAAAGCAACCGGAGAGATTATTCGCTGTCGACTGATCTAAAGTAGTGCTCTGTTTCTTCTACGCTCCTCCACCCAGTGCTACTTGGGCTGTTGGGGTTGCTTGCGTGGTCTGACCCGGGCCGGCGTCGCTTGTGTGGAGGGGAGGGGAGTGTGGGCAGAGAAACGGCCAGCGGGACGCGCGTACCCTGGACCCCTTCTTGGTCTCTAATCCTTGCAGATCACCACTTTGGAGAACAGAGACTGCTGCCAAAGCAGGGCCGGCTTCCCGGCTAGCCGTGTTGGATAATCCACATTCTGAATTGCCCAAAGCCTTCTTCTAGTCTCCTCTTCTCCCCCCCAATCCCTGGCTCGCTTGTGCCCGCCAGCAAGGTGGCAAGTATGGTAGTATTGGTTCCTCCGGGCAAAGGGCTCTCCTGGCCTGGGAGGCTCAACCGGGCATATATGGGCCCTTTCGTCTGTTCTCTTCCGTCCGGCTTCCTGGTCACAACGACGGGGCCTGTGGCTCCTCGCACGTCTGTCCCGGGCTGTGGGCGGTCGCCGGGTGCTTCGTCGGCACCCCGGCCAAGACGCCAAGTGGGGGGCCTTTGACTCTAGTGCCATTGAAAAGAGGGACGCCAAGTCGAGCGCGGCTCTTTGTGCCCGAATCTGTGCCCGCTAGAAGATACACTTACCATGAGGCGGCTTCCGCGTTTAAGTGGTATGTACGGCGTACGCAGCACGGGTCGGCCCTGGTGCCTCGAGATGGCCACGACGAGGATCACGACGCACACCCAGACTACGGGTAGTGGGGGCACGTTTCTCCGAACTTTCGCCCGCTAGGCAGGTGGAGACGAGACAGGCGCGGCAACGAGGCATCGAGACCACGCAGTACAGTATAGGGTATGGGGGTTTAGGTAGACTGGACTCACAAGGCGACAAGGCGCGTCTTACGCCTTGAGTTGGTTGAAGCTTAAAGTCGTAAGCTCGTCCGCCGTTGGCTGTACGGGTTACGTGGGCGTCCTATGTCAAGGTTACATACGGCCGCCCGCACTCTATACAAGTCCTAAATGGCTCCTGGTTCGGTAGGCGCATAGCAGGACGGTTTGGGTTTGACGTTCGAAGGATTCCGGATCGGGCAACTATTTTTTTTTATTTCTTTTTTCGGAGTTGGTTGGTATTTCGGACAGAGTTTTGTGTGGGTCGTTTGTATAACGGACAGAGTGAGGCGGACGGGCTACGTGGGATGTTGACTTTGCCAGTCATTTTGGCCAAAGTACAAATGTCTCGGGTCCATGGGAGTACGGCTTTACGAGGTCTATACTCGGCGCTTACCAATGTGCTGTAGGTTCGACGTCGACGCGCGGAGGGAGGGGGGGCGTATGCGTGCTATTCTCCGAGAACGAGATGAACGACCGACCCGGGCCCATGGCTGCGCCGGCCCTTACCCCCCCTCATGTCTGTGGCCTGCGGACGCGTTGCTGACCCTCGACGTCGCCGTGGTACGTGGGGGGGAGGGGGGTCTCTTGACGTGGCAGACAGGACCAACTTTACTCTCTCGCGTGGCCTGGTGCGGCGCGGCGCGGCGCGGCGCGCGTTCCGACGGACAGGCTTTTTTGTTCTCTACTTGGTCTTGCTCGACTATGGACGGGGGGGCCAAGAGAACTCATCTGAAGGGATGGATGTAGGGGAGCGGGGTTGGGGAGCGGGGAGATAACAAGATATATAAGAAAACACATCTAGATGAGTTGAGCCAAGATGTTCATCCCAGGAGGCAGAGCGAGAGAGAGAGGCGGGGGGCGCGGGGCATCACGTCTCGTTGGGTTCATCCTCCTCCTCCTCCTCCTCCTCTTCTCTACTTCCTTTACCAAGCCCTTGGACGGGCGTCCGCGTGTCATTGATGACTGATGACATCTCTCTAGAGGAGAAGGGGGATGAGGTGGTCCTTCTACGCTTCACGTATCGTTCGTCCTTGTCCCCCCCCCCCCCCCCCCCCCCCGGGTTGCTCGGAAAGATAGGCAGAAACGAGTGTTTCTTTTTCTTTCTATTTTTTTTTCTTTCCTTTTCTGTTATCTTAACGTTGGGACCGAAGACTTGCGTGTGGACGCGCGTGCGGAATGCGTGTTTTGGACTCGCAGGATCAAGATTGTGGGGGGGAAAACGATGAAATGAATAGATAGAATTGAGAACCGACTTTTTTCCTTTTCTAATCCCGAGAACCCGGCTCACCACACCCCCTCCCCGCCCTTTTTTTGTAAAAATCTGTTTCTGACCACACGGGAGAGAGAGAGAGAGAGAGAGAAAGAGGTAGGGAAATAGGGAAATGTACAACGGGCCACCACGCGCCGGAGGCTGTGTAGACGTGACATGGAACACGCACCACGTCGAACCACGTCTGCTGACACCGAGCTCGAATGACGATGACGATGAAGGCTAAAAGGAGGAGAAAAGAAGAAGGAAATGGGGGAGGGGGGATGCGTGCGCGGCCCTTTCGTCCTCGCTCCCTCTCTTTCTCTCTCTCACTCTCACACGCACACACACACACTCTCTCTCTCTCTGTCTCTCTCACTCCATCTAGACACCGCCCCGGCCCAATACCATAGATTTGCTTCCTCGAGGTCACGCGGCTACTATCCGGACCCTCACCCGGGGTCGATTTCGTAAATGCCCCCCCCTTCCCCTTGGGCAAGTCCCGAGCCCTTCACATCAAGGTGAGACGGGGCAAGGGGAAGCGGAGTGGAACGGGCGAGGCAGCAGACGGCGCCGTCGCCTCCGCGTCTTTCGTTTTTTTGCACCGCACGCCGCGATAGGGGAAAGGCAAAAGCGAAAAAAGAAAAAGAGAAAAAATGTACATTGGATTATCTGCCGTCTCGTGAATTCCCGCAAAACCCCTTCCCACCCTTTCCACCCCCGGGGCGAGATGCGCGCGAGACGAGGAGACGAGAAGGGGGGGGGGGGGGGGGGGATGCAGTAGCGCCGACGAGGGCCGGAAAGGAATGACGCGCGGAACTCTGAGCCCGGTGACTTCGTGATGAGCGTCGGGGGAGACGATGATGCGTGGGCGAGAACGGGATGCTTCCAAGAAAAGTTCCCTTACTATCGGGCCGATGAGATGTGATTCCCCGTGTTGTCCCGCGCCTCCCCTCCTCGTCTGACGCCTTCTTCCTCCCTTCCCCCCCTCTCTCTCTCCTTCGACACCGCTCTGATCCTCTTGAGAGTTTCCACGGTGGAGAAGGACTTACGAGTCTCACCCCCCCCCCGCAGTCACTTTACCGCTCCCATTCGTTGGCGCCAATGTACCGCTCGGGGAGGTCCACCTCCCAGATAGGCCTCTCGACGAGGACGGCCTCGAGCGAGGGGGTCTTGGCGCCGGCTTCGGCGTCGGCAGCGGCGGCGGGTTGCGAGGAGAGGGGCGCGATGCCCAGGATGGGACGGTACTTGTAGGTGTACCACCACCGCGTCTTGCCCTCGGCGCCCTCCTCGGTCTGGGTCTCCTGGTTCCGGTTGCGGAGGGCCGCGAGCTCGCCGCCCTCGCTCTCGCTGCCGTCCGAGTCGGAGTCGGCCGAGTCGTCGCCTTCGTCGACCTCCATGACGTCCTCGTCCAGGGGGGCGGGGGCGGCGGCGGCGGCGGGCTTCTTCTCGATGTCGTCCTGCCACTCCTTGGAGGCCTTGGAGCCGACGAAGCGGTCGACCTGGTGGGGGACGATGGCGCCGACGGCCATGCGCGCGCCGGCGCCGGTCTCGGGCCCTTTGCGCTTGCGCTTCGTGCCGGCCTGGCGGTTCTGCTGCTGCTGCTGCTGCTGCTGACGGACGACGGCGGTCTCCGGATCGGTAGTCGTCGTCGTCGTCGTCATCGTCGGGGCGGCGAGGTCCTGAGAGAGGTCGAGCATGAAGAGGAAGGAGACGCCGTAGATCCACACGCGCGGGCCCTGCCAGAGCAGGCCCTTGGCGAGGTCGCGGGTGTCGCGTATCGTGGCGGGCAGCCTGGAGACGGGGTTGCGGCGGGACCACGAGGTGAGGGAGCCGGCGGCGGGGTGGAAGGCGAGGATGTGCCACGCCGTCGTGACGGCCACAAGGGTGTACTCTGTCGCGGCGGCGGCGGCGTCGGTGGTGGTGGCGGTGGTCGTCTCTTCCGAGAAGGAGAGGACGACGGGAGGCGCCGGCAGCTTGGGTAGGAGGGCGGCGCGGGGGTTGCGGACCCAGCGCTCGTCGGCGGGAGGGGCGGCTGCGGCGTTGTCGTCCTCGTTGCTCGAGTCATCGTCGTCCTCGTCGCTGTCGGAGGCCGACGCGGCAGCGTCGGCGTCGGCGGCGCTCTGGAGGACCCAGGTGTCGATGTAGCCGGCCAGGTCGGCGGACGCGAGCATGCGGCCGTCGGGGGAGAAGGCGAGCTGGGTGATGGTCCGCTCGTAGTTGCCGAGGCCGCCGAAGGCCTGAGTCTTGGGGATGTTGCGGCGCAGGCGGTTGACGAAGCGGGGCTTCTGGATCGTGACGGCGCCGTCGTCGCCGTCGCGGGTGACCTCGGCGACGAGGACCTTGGAGCCGTCCTGGACGGCGGCGAGCCAGGCGCCGTCGGGCGACAGGACGACCTTTGCGGCGCCGCGGGCGGCGAGGGGCTTGGGCACGGCGACGGGGGCGAGCTTGACGTCCGAGGGCCGGGTGGGGTTCTGGTGCTGGAGGCGGAAGGCCTTGACGTCGGTGCCGGTGGCGGCGACGAGGAGGGAGCCGTCGTGGGTGACGGCGGCCGAGGTGATGTTGGACTCGCCCTTGACGAGGATGGTCTTGAGGAGCTTGCGATTCTTGTCGAGGTTGGCGTCCACGTCGGCGGCGTCGCCGCCGTCGTACAGACCGGCGAAGGAGCTCTGCAGCTTCCAGATGTGAATCTCGCGGTCCCACCAGCCCACGACCATCCTCGCCGACGGGGCACTGGCCAGGGGCGGCGACTGGGGCAGGCTCGGGAGGGTCCTGTGGTTCTCGCGGCCGAGTTCCTTCAGGGGCAGGACGACGGGGGAGGCGTCGGGGCCTGTGTTGGGAGGAAGGGGTTCTGTCAGCCGGTGCGCGCGAGGTTGCGTAGAAAAATACCTAAAAAGGGGGGGGGGGGAAGAGTGCTCACCTCCCGAGACGACGACGCTCATCTTGCCGGTCTCGAACGAGGCCATGGCCTTGACGTCGTGGTCGTGGTACTTCCTGCTCCAGACCTTGCCCCACCTGGCGCCGGAGCCCGAGGTCTTCTTGTAGAGGACGGTGCGGCGGTCCATGCCGCCGCTCAGGATGGCGGAGCCGTCGGCGCTGGCGGCGAGGCTGAGGACGTCCTGCCTGTGGCTCTGGATGCGCTGGGTCTGGGTGTAGGTCTTGCCGTCCCAGATGCAGACCTGGCCGGTGGAGTCGGCGGAGACGATGTCGCCGGAGGGCAGGACCTTGACGCTCCAGACGATGATGTCCTTTGCGCCGCCGGCGAGGTCGGCGCCGAGGGCCATCTTGCGCAGCATGGAGCCGTTGCGCATGTCGTAGGCGCGGAGGGTGGAGTCGGAGCAGCCGACGACGACGACGTGGCGGGACTGGAAGGCGATGCTGACCATCTGGGCCTTGCGGGAGGGGGACTTGACGAGCAGGCGCTGGAAGCGCAGGTCGCCGTCGTCGAGGGAGTAGATGGCGAGCATGCCGTCGATGGTGCCGGCGACGAGGCGGGTGACGGGGTCGTGGGGAGAGGCGGGGGGCTGGGCGGCGAGGCACCAGACGTCGCCGTGCTGACCGCTGGCGTGGCGGAGGGGACGGCCGGCGGCGAGGTCCCACTCGGTGACGGCGGAGGTGTAGCCGATGCTGAAGAGGCGGGGGCGGTCGTCCTCGGGGTCGTTCACCCAGACGAGGCCGTCGACGGAGCGGTCGGCGCCGGAGCGGAGGACGGTCTCCTGGTGCCAGGCACCGGCGAGGGGGTTCCAGATCTCGACGTCGCCATTGGCGCGGCCGACGGCGAGGCGCGAGAGGGCGGCCTGGTTCTTTGTGCGGGCGGCGGGGTGGGAGAAGGCGAGGGCGTTGATTGCGGAGGGGGGGTAGGGGACGAAGCGACAGCGATGGAGATCCATAGCAAGCGAGGTGTGTGTGTGTATGTGTGTATGTATGTATGTATATATGTATGTGCGCGTGTGCGAGTGTGTGTGTGTGTTTGCGTGGTGGCCTCGAGGCCGGGCGGACGGTTGTATTCGTGCAGTCAATTGGGGGTTTGGTTTGGGTGAGCGGGTTCGCTGGCGATTGAGTTGGGAGATCAAGTCGCAATGAGGACGAGATCGAGGTCGTCGGCGACGGGAGGGCGGAAGAAGGAGGGGGAGAAAGGAGAAGAGGAGGAGGAGGAGGTTGTGGTGGTGAGGCTGACGAGGGTTGGCGATGGCAGCTTGTTTCTCTCTTTTCTCCCGTCTGTCCTGCGCTCCGCCCAAAAAATTAAAAGTTTTGTCGGCGGTCGGATTATTGGAAAAAAAAAAAAAAAAAAAAAAAAAGGGAAGAGAATTAAGGTGTGGTCCGTGCTCCAGGATGCCCCTCCACCCCCACTGGCGGGAAGCACCTGAGAGGACGAGAGGGCAAGAGCGCCAAGAGGACATTGCTACTGTACGGATACAGACAGACAGACAGGTGTTACGTATGGCAATGAAGTGTCTGCATGCTCCTGTTTGATTGAGGATTGGGGATTTCCTATGGGTTTTTTTCTCTCTCTTTTTCTTTTTTTCTGAATAATTTCTACACTTTTTTTATTTTTTATTCTTTTCTCTGTGATTCTTTCTCCAGTGTCCCGTTTCAAGCCTTGCACTCACGTGGTAGTCGTCATGTGCAATTACATAACGTCCTATTACGTAAGTATGCCTACGGTACGTATCCTCGGCCGCCGCCGCCTGTTCCAAGAGCGTCACTCGAGTCGGCATCCATCCAATGGGCTCTCGCTGGCTGGCTGCCACAATATGGATAACGGATGGACGGACCCTTTCTTTCTTTCTTGCTTTCTTGCCTGCCCTTCTGCAGCGGCCGCTTGGGTTCGCGCTCGTCGCTGCTTGGCATGCTTCTGGACCGATTCTAGGGAACGGTTGGTTGCAACAGGGGACAAAACAACAACATTTCATCCTATTAATTGTCCGTATCCTTCCTCTGCCAACATTCGAGTTGCCGCGACGCCACGCCACGCCACCCCGATGCGATGCGATGGTGCGCACCGTGTCTGGGATCCATGGCCTGTTTGAATCCCGACTGCAACAATTGCATACGTAAAAGAGCCGTACGACGTCGTGCCTAAAACTAAAACCCATGCCGTTGAAACTCCCGCAACTGGTGATCCCTGCCAACCAGTTTCTCGCCAGTGTGTGTGTGTGTGTGTGTGAGTGTGTCTTATCAATCAGTTCTGTACCTACCACTCACCACCAAGACTACTCTACTCCTAGCTGCATGGTGCTTAGCATGTGCGCAACCGAGTACCAACATTGCATGTGCGTACTGCGACGTGCAAGGCCGTGTCTCCCGTATGGGCTCTAGATGGACACACCGTATCCGTACCATGGAAGCAAGCATAACTGAACCTCCAAGGCAGAGGAGAGGGCATTTGGAGATGACTCTTAGTTGCCATCTTCACCTCAACACGTTGTAACAAAACACAAGACCCAAGAGGTGAGTGACCTGAATAACCCAAGCTTGCGGGTTTTGGACGTGTCGTAACCGCTGCTGCTGCTGCTGCTGCTGCAAGAGTCACGCCGATTCGTCATCCTCCCTTCTTCAACCCCTCCACATACGTGCGCATCCCTCCCTATTCTCACTCTTCCCCCCCTCCCCCTCCCCCTCCCCCTCCCTCCCGCCCTCCGAGCTTTGTCACGATCGCGCCCGCTGGCGACACGCGCAATCTGACCTCCTCGTCTGCAGACTCTTTTTTTTTTTCTCCTCTTCGCCAATCGCTCTGCAACAAACACAACGCGCACGCACATACGCATTCGAGACCGCCAGCCCAATCAGGAAAACCACCACCAGCCATGGATTTCAACAGCTCGTCGCCGTTCCCCGAGGGCGTCATATCCTTCCTCGACACCGACCTCTACAAGCTGACGATGCAATGCGCCGTTTTCAAGTATTTCAAAGACGTCCCCGTCACCTACGCCTTCACGAACCGCACCCCCGAGAAGAAGCTGTCGAGGGCCGCCTTCAACTGGCTGCAGGACCAGATCCAGAGTGAGAAAACACCACCTCTGCTGCTGCTGCTGCTGCCCCTCCAACTCCAACCCCTCCTACCCCTCCAAACCCCGCCGCAGCAAGCCGCCGACGTTGGTTTTTTTCTTTTCTTTTTCTCTTCTCTTCTTCTTCTCTTCCTTCTTCTCCCTATTTTTACTCAACCATTGATCTCCTTTTCCAAGCAAAAGAACAAAAAAAGAATTCCAAGAAAATCTTCCACTGACTTACCCCGCGCACGATAGAGCTCGGCAACATTTCCCTCTCGGACGAAGAATACCGATTCCTCAAGACGCACTGCGACTACCTCAGCGATGAGTACGTGCACTTCCTCAAGGACTTCCGCCTGCGCCCGCGCGAGCAGGCCGTCGCGACCTTCCACCCCGTCGGCGACGACACGGGCGCCGACTCGGACATTGGCGACCTGCACGTCGAGATCAAGGGCGCCTGGCTCGACACCATCCTCTACGAGATCCCCCTGCTCGCCCTGACCTCCGAGGCCTACTTCCGCTTCATGGACACGGACTGGAGCTACGAGGGCCAGGAGGAGCAGGCCCTGGCCAAGGGCCTGCGCCTCCTCGAGGCCGGCTGCACCTTTTCCGAGTTCGGCACCCGCCGCCGCCGCGACTACCACACCCAGGCCCTCGTCTTCCGCGGCCTCGTCAAGGCCAGCAAGGAGGCCGCCGCCAAGGGCTTCGCCGGCCGCCTCACCGGCACCAGCAACGTCCACCTGGCCATGCGCTTCGGCATCCCCCCCGTCGGCACCGTCGCCCACGAGTGGTTCATGGGCATCGCCGCCATCCACGACGACTACAAGGCCGCCACCGAGCTTGCGCTGCGCTACTGGGTCGGCTGCTTCGGCGGCAAGCTCGGCATCGCCCTGACCGACACCTTTGGCACGCGCGAGTTCCTGCGCGCCTTCAGCCAGCCCGTGCACCCGATGGGCGACGTCGCCGACGGGGCCCGGTTCAGGACCGCCGACGGGAGCAGGCCGCTGACCTACGCCGAGCTGTTCCAGGGCGTGCGCCAGGACTCGGGCGACCCGGCCGACTACGTCGAGACGCTGCGCCAGTACTACGAGGGCCAGGGCATCCGCGACAGCAAGACAGTGGTCTTTTCCGACTCGCTCAACATCGAGCGCTGCCTCGAGTACAAGGCCATCTCGGAAAAGGCGGGCTTCACGCCGACCTTTGGCGTGGGCACCTTCCTGACCAACGACTTTACGCACCTCAAGACGGGCACCAAGTCGGTGCCGCTCAACATCGTCATCAAGCTGAGCTCCGCGAATGGCCGGCCGGCGATCAAGATCAGGTGAGTCGCTCTCTTCTCTCTCTCTCTCTCTCTCCCCCTCCCCCTCCCCTCACCACAAAAGGCCGAAGGGTGTATCCTCTGGCGTTACCGCTGAAACGAAAGGCCCCAAAGGCAAAGGGTCGCACTAACGGGGTTTCCAGCGACAACATTGGCAAGAACACGGGCGACAAGGAGACGGTGGACAAGGTCAAGAGCCAGCTCGGCTACGTCGAAAAGGAGTGGAAGGGCGGCGACGAGACGCAGCGCTGGGGCAAGGAGGAGGATAAGGCGTAGGGCGCGCGCGCGCGCACCGCTGCCGTTTAGAGCGTGTCCGGCGACGGACTGGGGGAAGGGGGTTTGCAAGGAGTTATTCCGTCATGACATGGCAGAGCCCGGCATCATGACAGACGGGGCAAGGATGCAGGAGCTAGGGGCATGTCCACTTTGACGACGGCGAGGTATAGACTTTTCGTAAGATACCTATTGATTGATACAGGAATCGAATTGGCCGAGTGCCGGCAGAAAGACCCTAGACAAGGCGTTGGCCGCGAGTGAAGTCTCGATAACCGGCGCCTCGTCAGTTTCTCCCCGGCCGAGTCCAGGATGAAATGATGTCGCTCGGCTTGCCTCTTGTTCGCCGCTGGGCAAGAAAGACGCCACGGGAAGAGCCGCATTGAGCGAGAATGTCACGAGTAGCGGAAGAAATGCATTCGACTAGGACTGACTACGAAAACAAGAAGGATGCAGGAACGATGGAGAAGGCGGAGGATAAGCCCCGGACTGCGGAAGGAAGTTCCGGCGGCAGGAAGGGTGTTTTGTTCTGTTCGTGCCTGCGTCGAGAAACATCCGACGGTCTCTCTTGCCTCTTTTTCCAGAACCGGCAAGGGGACAACAGCTTTCTACCTTCCCAACGAACCAACATGCGCGGGAGTTGAAGTTCTGCTCCCATATCGTCACTTTCCTCCCTGCATCATCACCTTCCTTCTCATATCAACCCCCCCTTCCATGGAAGCAGCGCAACGAGCCCGGCATGTCGGACCATATCTACTGCCCCTCCTCCCCTCTCCTCTCCTCTCCCAACCTCTTCCCATTCTTCTTCTTCTTCTTCTCCTCCTCTTCCATACACACATCTCCATCTCCTCACCAACATCATCCCACTTTCGCTTCAGTTTTGGCTCGTTTTCTTGGACCCCAAGTTTTGGAACCTTCATTCCCCTCTCTCACAGCTCTTCTCGAAACGCATCGGGTCAATCCACTCGTTCTATTCCCCCAGCTATTCCAGCAGAAATCCCCCATCATGCGGCTCCGTGGTCCTTCGGGGCCCTCACAATGGCAGAGCCAGACGATGGTCGGTATCGGCCTCGTCCTTCTGGCCTTCTCCACGGCATTGGCCGTCTCCCAGGCATTGCCGCGAATCCGGAACGACAACCTCGCCGACGAACTGGCCAAGAGGGACACCATTGTCCAAGCCAGACAGCTTCAAGGCGCTCCCTGGGGCCTACCTTGGGGTATCTTTGATGGTGGTAAATCTGCCTCGCCTATCAATCTTGCTCAACCTGCCATCACCACCCCTCTGCCTGCCGCTGCTCCGGTTGTATCCAACAATCAACCACAGGGTCCTCTCGATGGTGCTGCCCAGGTCATTCCAGGAGTGCTCGCTACTTTGACGGCAGCCCTTGGAGCTGCCACACCCGGCAACGTGTTGGCCTCTACCCCCAACGCTGTGACCACACTCCTTCAGCCTGGCGGTTCTCTCACCCTTCCCTCTGCCGTTCCGAACGGCGAGGCGGAACAGGCCCCGAACAGCGGTGGACTGCAGAATCCCGTCCAGGATCTTGTCAGCAGTATCGTGGCCGCAGTAGGCAATGCCGGTTCTTCTCTCTCTCCCTCTGTCGTCACTGGCGTCCTCAACCCCTTGACAACACTAGTTGGCGGCGGCATTCCCACCTCGCAGGTCACTGCGGTTGTCAGCAACCAAGTTCCTGTCGGCGGCAGTCTCCCTACGGCCACTGCCCTTTCGGCAGCCATCAGCGTCATCACAGCTGCCCCTGAAGTCCTAACCGCTGCCTTGCCCCTCTCAATCGTCGTCCCCAGCTCACTACCCGTGTCAGACATGAGTGGCGTCCTTGGTTCCCCCTCAATCATCTTGCCAACTACAATGTCTTCGGTTGAAATTGGTGGGCTCAATGCACCTCAATTACCTACCGACTTGTCTGCCACAGTACCCAGTCTGACTGACTCACTCATCAACGCACACACACAAGATGCCGCTTCAGTTACTACCGCTGGAGGGGCTCCCAGCCAGGCTACGACTTCTTCGGCCTCGGCTGCTGGAACCTCTTGTACAATGGTCGAGCTCGTCAACGGAACCCCCACCTTCATCTTCACAACCTGCTCCGCTGGTGCTTCTGCTGCACGCCCTCGGACGCCCGCGTCCACCGCCTTGAGCTCGGCAGCTGCGCCGGTCTCATCTGCAACAGGCGGCTCAGCCAGCTCGCTTGTGCTGCCCGGAGTACCCTCCGCATCCTCCATTCCATCTGCAGGTGGCGGCACAGCCAACCTACCTATGTCTTCTCGAGTCACTCCTTCTGTCACGTTGGGAAGCTCATTGGCAGGTACCCCGCAGCCCTCGCTGACTACCTCTCGACCTACCGGTGACATTGACAACGGCTTTTCTGTCGGTGCATCTTCATCCCAGCCCGGAGCTGGAAACCAGGGAAGCAGCGTTCAACCTCAGAGCCCCAACTCGCCAGGTCAGTCCCAATCGCCTACGACGAATTCGAACGCTGCCTCGAGTCTTACCCCAGGTACGTCAAAGGCAGCTGCCGCCTCTTTTCTCAGCTGACATGTTATTTCAGTCACCCAAGTCCCTGCTGGTGCTACTCAGCCTCCCAGCCAGCCGAACGGCGGTGCTACTGCTCCTACGCCGCAAGCCCCGTCAGTCAGCATTCACACGACTGTGACCGTTGCTGCTGGGCCACCAGCCTCCCAACCCAACCAGGCGCCATCGAGCAGTGCCAACAACCCAAGCTCTCCCACCTCTCCTGGTGGTTCTCCTCCTACTTCCTCCGGTGGCTCGGTGTTCGGCGCCAATGACGGACAGGACTCCTCGCCTGGCGGTAGCACCCTCCCAGGCACGCCGGTCATCCCCATTTCTGATTGCCCCGCTGTCGTTCAATGCCCAGCATGTCCGGCATCTCCTGCAAAGCCTCCTTCAGGCTCCTGCCCGTGCCCAGGCCGAGGCTATACATGCTCTGAGTGCCTCAACGGCTGGTTCTGCCCTCCCCAGGAAACGCCAATGCTACCCGCTCCCTGCGGCATGGGTTGGCCATGTTACCACTGCAAGGGCGGTTGGTACTGCGCACCCGGTGGCAACGGCGGAGCACTCACAGGCGCAAGCAATCCCCCAGCGGTCGTTGTCACAACTGTCACGGCTTTTGTCGCCGCCCCGCTGCCCACCGGGCCTGCAAACGGTGCCACTGGCGGCAATGGCGGTGGAAACGGCAGCGGAGGATCCGGCAACGGTGCGGACAATGGACCTGGAAATGGTTCGGGCAACGGCTCCGGCTCCGGTGACGGCGATACCGGGAACAACGGAGGTTCCCCAGGAAATGGTGTGCCCACCAGCGCCGGTTCCGGTAATGCTGCATCAACTCCCCTCACGACTGCCAGCAATACACAGCCTACTAGCTCGACAGGCTCTGGAGGTGGCAGCGGCAATGACACCGGGCCTGGCAACGGCCCGGGCAACGGATCTGGCAACGGCTCCGGCGGCAGTGATGCTGGGAACGACGGTGGCTCACCAGAAAATAGTGTGCCTGCCGGTGCCGGTTCCGGTAATGCTGTATCAACTCCCTGCACGTCTGCCGGCAATACGCAGGCTACCAGCTCCACTGGTTCCGGAAGTGGTAGCGGCAGTGGCAACGGAACACCCAACAACAGCCCAGACAATGGAGGCTCTGCCACCGCGCCTAATGGCAACGGCTCGTCTCCCACGACCTCACCAACTGATCCCAACACCGGATCAGGCAGCTCCTCGGGAAGTGGTTCTCCTGCAAATGGCGGATCTCCCAACGATGGCTCTGGAAGCGGTTCAAATGACGGGCAGGGAAGTCCAGGTTCCGGCAACCCTCCGTCTGGCTATGGAGACTCTCCATCCACAAGCCCTGCTGCTGGGAATCCCAGCAACGGCTCCGGCACTGGCTCAGGAGCACCAAACGGCAATGGCACACCCGGTCCCAGCAGCCCCGCAACCACCGCAGCTGGCGGCAACGGAGGCGCAGGCTCTGGAAACCCAAATGACGGGCCTGGCGGCGGATCACCAAGCAATGGTGCTCCCAAGGCTGCTCCCGAGGTCTCGGGCTGGACGCATCTCGGCTGTTTCAAAGATTCACCCATCCGAACACTGGATTGCGACCCATCAAACTATTTTGCTGGAAGCATGTCCAATGAGAAGTGCATCTCACACTGTGCTTCGCGGGGCTTCAGGCTCGCCGGCACAGAATACGGCAAAGAGTGCTGGTGCGGCAATGCATTCCAATTGGCCGAGCGCATCCCCCAGGAACAGTGCAACGAGGCATGTGATGGACGTTCCACCGACATTTGCGGCGGTGACTGGGCCGTCACCGTCTACAGTGCCAATGGCCAAGCCCTCGGCGTTCCATCAGACGACGATGCTGGCAACGGCTCTGGCAACGGCTCTGGCAACGGCTCTGGATCTGGAAACGCGGCCGGTTCAGAATCTCCACCAACTACTCCCGCTGTGCCGCCTGCTTCTCCGACGACGCCTCCTCAAACAAGTCTCCAAGGCCAGCAGTCTCCAGCCCCCGCAGAAAACCCCCAACCGGCCGTCACTCCTTCAGCCCCTCTCAGTCCACCGCCGCAGCAGCAAATTGATCTGGCATCCCTTATCAAGAGCATAATCAACGCTCTTCCCAAAGGGGGCCTTGATGGCGGATACGGCAGCGGTCTGGGAGCAAGGGACTCTGGGGCGTCTGACAACAATGGATCCGGATCACCAGGCAGCGCCGGCGTCCCTGATGCTGGTGCGGGAGGTACACCTCCGATGGGACCAGGCCCTGTCATCCCGACAGGCGGTCTAAACGGTTACGATTCCCAGAAGCGTGATGTGGCAGGCCGGAGCGTGAAGCGGAGCAGCATCATAGGACGACGTGTGGTCGCAAAACTGGACGGTGTCAAGAGTTTTGGAGACGCAGATGGATGTGATGGTGACTGTGTGGCCGAGGAGGTATAACTTTGCAAAAAGGGGTCATGTCATTACGACTGTATCATGATGTATGTCTTATGATGGTAATAGTTGCTGGAGGTGGTCAGCACTGGTGCTTAGGTTTGGGGAAACAGGCGACGGCATGAGATATTGCCTGACATCGGATAATGTAATCAAACATGGCTTTAGACCACTTGGCTTTTGGCTCCTTGGTGACAGTTATGGTTCATTGGCGACAAATATGGTGATCCGTCATACCATCCGGTGGCGGTGGATGCTTTGATGATGAATATGCATCTAATTCATTGTGTCTCATTTCGCATACAGATCTAACTACAATTTCTACTTTTGATGTAGAATGGATATCTCTTGGTCCGTCCCTTTTCCGCCGTTCTGCCGGCGCCGCCGTGGCCACCCGCGAGCCGTTCTAGACCGCGGTATAAAACCTACGGTAAAATTACTATGCCCTGTACTAAACACGGCATGGAATTTCGTTGTCAATACTATCGAAAGTGTAGGGTGTTGGATCGTTGGATGCCCGGTACGTCCATGGTGTACATCATAACTTTATACTGTGTCGACGACCGGGCGTGTGGTACTTTAACCGTGTGATCTCTTTTCCATTTCGTCTTCTTTCATTCACAGAGTGTGTCGTTATCGTCGGGTATCCAGGCGACCCTCAAGAGGGGAACCTCAAGCAACTGTACCTCGGTAAATACCAAAGTGTGATGTTGGAGGGGGGCTTCGTCATGATTTTGTTTCATTATGGCTTTTTTTCTTTCTTCTTTTTGGTCCGGCCGTTGCATTTATCATTCCCCGGGGCGGCCGGCTGGTGTGGCCCTGCCCTTGGGCATCGTCCCTCGTCGCCTTTCTCCACGCCTTTGGGATGTGGGGGGGTTTTGTCATTTCCTCCCCCGACTTTTTAGATCTGGAGAGCGCCAAAGGCGGCGGCGGACAGGAGGAGGGCGCCGATGGCGAGGCCGAGGGTGCCGCCGACGACGCCGCCGCCGGGGGCGGCGTTGGGCGACGATGTGGAGCCGGCCGAGTCTCCGTCTCCGTTATCGTCGCCGTCGCCGGGGCCGCCGGAGGCGACGACGCTGGCGCGGGCGGAGGCCGGGGGCGGGACGTTGCCCGTGGCGGTGGCGGAGGCGTTGACGTCGCCGTTGTCGCGGCAGAAGACGGCGGTGTAGCCGGCGCCCTGGTCGAAGAGGCAGTCCTGCAGGTCGCGGACGGACCGGCCGAGGGCGAGGCAGTAGATGCCGCAGCCGTCGTAGTAGGAGACGACGTCGGCGCCGCCGCAGCAGGCGGACATGATGGCCGTGTGGTTGCCGGCGAGGGGCATGGCGCAGACGCGGTCCTGGCTGGGCGTGTCGTAGAGGTTGGAGGAGCAGACGGGGGTGGGGGAGGGGGAGGCGGAGAGGGCGGTGGAGGACATTGTTGCGGGTGGTTTTCTTTTTTTCCCCTTTTTTTAATGTTGGTGGGCGTGGGGGTTGGGGGTTGATGGGGATGTGTTCGGGAGTTGAGGGTATCGTGATGGGCTGTTTGGTAGACGGGGGCAGGCAGCAGACGAGCGAACCGTGGGGAGTGAGATGGATGAGGGAGGGAAGGCGGCGGGAACGAGATCCAAGGGGAAGGGGAGGGATGCGATGGGGTTTTGTTTACATGCCGATGGACACGAAATCCCAAGAGCTCTCTGCGTCTTCTTCTCTTTTCCTTGCTTTTCCAGGTTTCCAGTCCACCCCCCCGCCCCCAGTCGGGGGCTTCGCACGCCCAGATCTCCTTGGTTTCTGTTACCCCATTGTTTCCCGATCGAACACGAGCGAACGCCATGCGGTGTCCTCCCCGGATCCTGATGGCTCCAGTCTGACGTGTGACAACCCTGGCCAAGCCTCTTCCTGCGTCCTCCCTCCCGGCAGTGCCTCCCTGGCGTCAACCCCCAAGAGAACTAGTTGCAAAACTGCAGGGGCCCCGACAAGGCCAGCGGAGCGGGAGAGGCGGGGGGCGATCCTATTAGTATCCGGGGGGCGGGACCCGTTGATTGGGGAACGGGCCGGGGTTGCGCCCAGCAGCGTCGCAGTCGATCCGGCAGAGGGAGCATTTCGTGCGGGGATTGGCGTGCCTGTCCTCCATCTCCCCGTTGGAGAGGCTCTATCGCAAGCCAAGCCAAGCCAAGCCGACGGCATCTCGCTTGGTGCGTGTTGCTAACGTGCTGCCAGCTGAACGGGCGGAGCCACTGCTGGCCCGGCAACCGTGGGGCATAACCGCACAACCCGGTTTTTTTCTCGTTTCTTTTTTTTCTCTCTCATTAGTTCTTAGGCGTGTTAAGTGTAAGGCGGCGGATGGAGGGCGGCTCGATGGATGCTGTGCGACCACCGGATTCGCCTGGTGCGATGAGGGGGGGGGGAGGAGAGAGACCGGGTGGCTGAGTCTTCCTTCTTTTCCCGCCTCCCGTTGGGTTGGTCGTGGTCTGATGTTGTGAGCGGGGAGGCAGCCCCGGTGGACGTGTGCACGACAAACACGTGTAGAGTCGAGGAGCTGTATTGGGCGTGGCCAATCGGGGAGGCCTGGGGGATGAAGTCGGGAAGGGCGCGCGTCATCTGAGACCAGTGCCGAGCCCCCGAGGTTCAGCTGCTTCTTGCATTGGTCGGAGTCGGTGAGCGATGTTGGATGCCTCAGTGCGCGTCCTGCCTCGTACAGTGTTCCGGAAAAGAAAGAAAACGAGACGGTCTCTTGGGCATTGGGGTTGCGGAGCGGGTCGCGCGACTCTGGGTCGATGTGACGCGTTCATCCGGGCTGTCCCCCCGCAAGCTGATAAGATGGGCGAGATGAGACGGAGTGCAGCCGGATGACGCCGGCGGGAATCCGGGCAGCTGAACCCGACCGGGACCGAGTTCGGGAGCCAAGTGGGGCCGGTCGGGTCGAACTCCAAAGCCCCCCTTCCCCCCCCTGTCTACATGGGAGTTACATATCATGACTATTCTCAGGCGTTATACGAATGCTTACAACTCAGTATCTCATCATTGTCATTTCAGTATGTACAGCTGCTCTATGCGAGCCTGGGCAAATCATACGGACTAATCCTTGCGAATTGTAGTATCCAATGCTTGACGGCACGTAAGTTCTCATCCGGGCTGTCCAGCTCACCCACGGCTGGCAAAGCGCATCATACCAGCGCCGACGTCGAACACGGTCACCAGGCTGTTCATCATCGTGTCACCCAAGATGTAAGGTCCCCCGCCGCCGTCCGTGACGCCAAGTAAACAGATAAAGGTGCCGTCGCCGTTGTCGACGGGGCTGCTGGTCTGGAGCAGATCGGCCTTATCGGCGTAGAAGGCGTGGCCGTCGATCACAACACCAAAGGCCGGCACCGTGGCGTTGCAGGGAGCGTAGTACACGCCCGAGAGGACGTTGTAGAAAGAACCGGGGACCGTAGCCGCAAAGGCATCGGAGATGTCTGGACGCGTACGGGTCAATAAGCCGACCCGGCATTCACTAATAGTGCTAGGGCATCAAAAGGTTGCTGGATTGACTTACCAGACGGCACAATCGTTAAGGTAGTGCCACTGTCGACGATGATGGGAGTAACGCTGCTATGGAAACCGGCGGGCTTAGAAACCGCAGTGTTCCACTTGCTCGAAGCCAGGGTCTCGTTGGTAGTAGGAGCCAAGGTCGCATTGTTGATGACGTAGCCATCAGGAATGATGGTGTAGAAGGAGTACTCGGTGTCCGCCGCGGTCATGTCGGAGTAGATGGCGATCTGGTTTCGATTTAGTTTCCCGTTTCAGCTCTTCACCTACTGGGACTACTCGCCATTCGGATGGGCGTGCTGATGAACCCGCCCTTGGTGTCGACAGGAGGCAGACCGCCGAAAGCCAGCTGACCAGTCTGAGACTTGCTGTCCATGGCCATGCTGAAGAGGTCAGGCTTGACGATGTCGTTCTTGGACATGGTGGTGAATATGGAGTCGTAATGCTTGGAGGCACCAGTCGCATCATTATATTCGCTGGTGATCAGGTCATAAGCAAGACCGAGGAGGCCGCTGGTGACGCTATCACCGTTCCAGTACGTCTTGTTCACCAATGCGACCTGTTGATGCGGCACCTCGAGACCAGCCAGAGTGATGTCCTGGTAGCCCATGAGGCCTGTTGCAAATTCGCCGTCACCGTAAGTGATGTTGAAGTGCACGCCGGGAATGGAGCCATTCAGGAATGTCCCGTTGTACGTGGGCCCGAATTCGCACAACGATGTCTGCTCGCCAAGTTTCCAAGTCAGCTCGCCTCAGCGCCAGTTCGCCCCTGTGCCGGGTGCTCTGTCGGGACGCGTTACTCACGTCGTTCAATACTGTACCGGCAGAGTCTTGGCAGACGAAACCTTTCTGGACGGCCCACGTGTCACTGGATCCCGAGTCGACAATGACTTCGAGGGTCTCGCTGCCAAAGGTGATGCTGGCGATGTACTCGTAGCCGTCCAAGTTGGTCATGTTGGTGACATGATCTGTGTTGTACAGGCCGTCTGCACCGGGTCCCTTTCGAATGGATTGGATCCAGGTCTGAGCAGGCGAGGTACCGGCAACTTTGCTAAGCTCGAGGACGTGAGGAGACGCTTCCAGGGGCTCGCTGTTGACGCCGCGCTTTTGCAGAGACGACAGGTCGACCTCGGCGATGTTAAACTGGAGGGGCACGCGGGATGCGGCCGCAGCGGAGCTGACCAGGCTCGCCGCCGATGCGACAGCAGCAAAAGACTTCATAATGAGGGTAACAGCTTGGCGATGATGCATGAAGTCGTCTGCGTGTCTATGCACCTTGCATAGCCAACCACGAGTGATATTCTGCGGCTTGGCAACCGGTCGTTATTATTTTATACTCGTTTCTTCAGTACGCGTTCATCTACAGTCATTCAAAATCACTACTCCGCAACATGGGCCCATGTGATGTTGGCCGAATAGCCGGATTCTCAATCTCCGTTGCGTGGTAATTGATAAGAGCTGTGGGTAATAAACAATAGTCTCCTGCCCAAAAGGGAAGGAGGGCTCTCTGGAGCATGGGCCTATGGTTGGATTCAAGCTTCAGCTATTAGGCTTTAATTGCCGATCTGCCGAGCCATCAAGATAGCCTGGACGGCTCGCACAGACAACAATAACCATCTGCGGCTGGTTGATAGATCATGTCGACGATACGATCTTGTGACCCGTTGTTAAACTTGGGTTCGACTATCAGTTTTTATGGTCTGAAAACAAGCCTCCACAATGTGGTGTGCTCTATGACTACAACAGGGGTTATGATGTAGCTAATGAGAGTCGGGTTGTATCTAATCAGCACATGTGCTTGCTTGGTCTACGTTATTGGTCCTTATTCGAACTTGCAAAAGTTATCAGAGTTGCCAATCAGGCTCTTGGTATGACAACACGTATACTCAGTATGCAAACTGACTATCCCTTTGACCGCGTCTCCCCATAAACTCGAAATGAGTGGTAGTGCCAATTAAAAGCTGATGTTTCATCTAATTACCCAATAATGTTCATATACATCTATTTTCTATGTATTAACTCTGTCTTTGATGCCGGTATACACCAAGGTACGCTAGGATATAAGGGACTTAACTACGTAAACAACGTACTGTTATGTACTTCTTCAAATGAGGAGTAAAAGGGGGTATAAAGGGGTCCTGAGGTTGTGTGTTCCAGGCGCAGTCAAAGGAATATGTAAGACGAGAGCGACATACGCCCCTTGTAGCTTTACGGAGACGTATTATACTACCTTTCTCTGTTAATGTACTGTGTTTCCATTATCAGCAACCAAGTTATCAAAAAGTGCCGAAGCATATTCGCCTCTTTCTTGCTTTATACCATGTTGCTCACTATTAACCATCAACGCCTTGCTGCGGAATCAAAGAAAAAGCCGCCTGCCTGGCACACCATCACTGCCACCTGCCACCAGCGAAACGACGTTCTCACCGATCTTCACCCCGCTTCTTTTACATGCCATTCGGCTTACCTCGTGAGCCCAGTTGTTACTTAGACCTTCAAGACGCAGCAAAGCTCCACTGGAACACAGCATCCAGGAAAAGTTTGCATACATTTCCAAGAATCAATAAAGTATGTGACCGAGGAGCGCCGTCAGTACAAAAGACTTCTCGATTATTAGCCCGATCCAACGCAGCGGCGTTGTTAATGACGCTATCTTGACGTTGAGACATCTTTTGGCTCTTCTACAGAAAAATGCATCAATGAATCACAGATAGAGGATAGTCATTCGAAACATAAGCAACGGAGTTTTGCATGTATTTACGACATCAAAAGAAGGTTCAAGGTCTTCCGCCGTCAAAGTTGTCAACTGGTGGCCGAAGCTTAGGTGCTCGTGGACAGGGGAGGGGGTTAGGCGTGGCGGATCCCGAGGTGGTCCTAGGCGTGGACCCTACGACGCGATCCCGGTATTCTCGTGCGTCTTAAAGTACTGTTCAATATCAGACCACTGATTAACTTTCAGCATAGGTCCTAGGATAGAAGCATCCCATGTCCTGATACGGTTGTGACTAGTGTAGAAGACGCTCTCTAAGCCGACAAAGCTACACCACTTCTAAAAATGCTGAATCTGGAATACGCCTTACCCTAGCGGCTGGGGTATGGTACAAGAAGCGCCCCTCTCACACTTTAGGCGAATATTGTCAAGTTAGTCGTCTCTCCAAACTTGGAGCTCTACCGGTACGATATTTCCGTATGCCTAAATGCAACTGGTGGAAAATTAACCCAAGTCATCCGACTTCTGCTACAAACGCCAGCCCTAACAGCACTCTAACAGGATGTTATGTTAGACTTTAAAGCGAATTTACTATTACAACAGGAGTTATCTAAGGGTAGCTATTCAGGGGACCGTACGCCTGCGCACTACTTAATACTGCTAGGCGAGATATTCTGCAAACCGCTGCAAGACTATTCTGCTGCCCTTCTGGAACGTTGCTGATATACTTAAAAGATCTGACGCAGAGCATGTGCTATATCTACGGGCGCGCTGGAAAGGCTGTTGGTGCTTACACGCCTGCCTACTACGCTGACATCCTGTGCGAGCGAGCAAGATGCTATCTGGGCCGAGTTTTTGAAACCCCCCGGCCTACTTACCTGTGCCTTTAGGAGCCAGTAGATTCAGGGGCCGCCTGTGGGCAATGATGTATGGAAATTTCATTCAAAGTTGAGTAACAGCATGTTTTATATCTGAGATGGCAATATGGATAACTTTCGTTGATGTGTTGCGGCACAAGGGTTAGATTGAAGTTCATAACCCTGGACATTTACCTGTGGTTCTCAGCACTATCTGCTGGGTAGCTCTGGAAAGTTTGATTAGCAGACAATAATCTCTGAAGACTGTATGGGAAATCACAAGGACTCGGCCAAAGTATGCTACTCATGACATGCGTGACATGGCGGCTACTTAGGGTGTCTGAAGATAATCAATGGCCTGGTGAACGTAGTATTCGAAATCTTTGACTTCTTAAGGAAGTAGAAACGGGTAGTATTTCATTCCTTAAACGTATTCTGGATGTGAGCTCATATACAGCGTCTAGTTAGCCATGAAAAGTAATATACTGCCCACCGAATCAAAAGTCAAAGCGATGAATATCTAGTTACAGAATTCGAACATTATTTGTCATATATAGTCGCTCGCGAGTTCTGTGAGAGGAAACCCTTAACTACAAACACTATTGATGGTACTCAGCCGCGGGCCAGGTCGAGGCCCAACCATCCTGTCCCCTTGGTCTCCCTCCCGGCTTGAAGGTTCACTGAGTCTTCGCGATAGCTCTTCTTTGCGGGGGAGATGCAGCTTGAAGTCCATATGTCAACTCTATTGCTGGGGATACTGATGCTGTCTTCAAGTCGACGGAGATGGACAACAGGTCTTACAAGCCTCGACACCCTCCCTCGTGCACTCTTTTTTCTTCAACCTCCTTGGTCCCAAGATAGACGGATGCACTCAGAAGCCCGATTCTTGTACGGATAGTTCCAAGTTTTGCTCTCAGCCTGCCGTATACTTCATCCTTACCACCACCTAAATTAGCATTCCGTATAAAAAAGGCGTGAAGATCATGTAGTAGGAGCGCCACCCTGGCAGGAACGGCCTGATGCTGTTGCGGGCTATCTTGATCTCTTCTCACAGAAGCCTTGGGCGCTGCACCGTTGTTGCCGTAAGTGCTACCTTTTCCCAATAGGTGAATAACAGTCCCATCACGGCTCGTCGCGACACTTCGCCAACAGACCAAATACTTGAGCGGCATTGACGCATTCCCATACTATACCCCTACGCTTTCCCAGACTCTGGGCCGATCAGCGGAGATAGCCATTGTCATTCTGAGCATATCCAGCGTGCTCTAGTTCGTTCCAGTATGCATTTTCTTCTTCATCGACAAGGTCGGGCGCCGCCTACTCTGATCTTGATGGCATTAGCAGCGGCATCTTCTGGGGTGTTTCGAGCTATTCTTACCGGGTTCTACTCCAGTGGCGGGCTCGCCTCCATGTGGGCTTTTCTGCTCGTGCTAGAAACGAAGGGCGAGACGGCTTCAAGGATGCAACCGCCCAGGAGGAAGAGGAGACCATCATGCAGCAGTAGCGTGCCAGATGTGAATAACGAAATGGCGAAGCTGCTACGGATCATACCAAATGCTCTGTCTGATGAGTGGCGGCAGTTGATTGATAGACAGCGTTTTGAATCAGCACGGATGGCATCCGCGTGGAATCCACTGTACTATGTACGCTCCGGTTACGAGGAATGCACATGAGCATACCAATATCGACCTAATAGTCTGCTCGTGACTTGTAGACGGCCGATCATTTCCATGTGCATATTCCAATCCCCGAACAACGACTGGGAGGAGGGGCCAGCATACTGACTCGGATCGAGGCACGCGTGGAAGCGATCCGCCGGACGTGGAAAGCCGATGAGAGCGGCATGCGAGGAGAACAAACCATTGACCAATCGGCAATCAAATAGAAGTCGGCAGTGGTTCATCTCGACCGACGTGACGCCAGGCCGGACCTCCAGGCCAGTGACCCTCCTCGGTCCAATCTCCTCCGCAGTCATTGAGCGTGCCCAGACGCGGGGAAACGGACGCGCGTTGAGAAACGAATGACCCGACGACGACTTGCACGTGCAGACAAGAACCCACGCCGTCTTAAGATGACCGCGGCCTCGGTTCAACCCATTTGTCTGTCAGACCTGCTGTCATTATGGCAGTGGTAAACATTGACACTTGGGCCCACACTCTGGGGATACTATTAAGCGGTAAGAGGAACAAGAATTATAAATTCCATGAGGCGTCGGGAACGCCATAAACAAACGAAGCTTCAAGATCGGCAGCAGAGCGAAATCTACCGAAACCTCTTGCAGCAATTTGAGGACCGATCGAAACCACTGCTGCCGGGCAACCCCCTCGAGCAGATGCTGTTCCGCCCGAGACGGCGGGCCTGTATGGACCTATTGACGCCGGCATCGATGTAAAAGCCAACCAAAGTGCGATTGTCTTCGAAAGGGCATACGTGTGTTGTTGCGGAGACCTTGGAGCACTGAGATGGGTGAGGAGACCCAGCGCAAGCCATCCCATTCGAAAAGTCTTCCTACTGACATGATGGTAGACGTTGAATAGGTGCCAACTCGTAGATGTGAAAATTGTGGCAGGCTTCTGTCGTGACGGTGCCTACTTCTTACGGACGATAACATCCGACAAGAGCAATGTAACGGCATTGCCGGTCCCAAACGGCCCCCGAGTCCGGCTGTATGAGCTTGTCGCAAGCCCTCCCGAGAAGTCAGTCTCTTCACCGGCGAGTTGAGGCTAGCAACAGTCGACATTCTGGACGAGATTGAATGCCTGATTTACCACCAAGACGTGCACTCACGCCGGGCCGGGTCGGAGACACGATCTCTCTGCTGCCATCGCGCGATGGGGCTGTACGAAGGCGCCTAACGACCGTCGATGCGTCGGGAGACACTCGAACCCGCCCAGCCCCGATAGGCGATAGGGAGCACCGCGGCAAAGGTGGTTCTAATTTGGCGGCAGCATTGATGATGGGCACTCACGCCCACGATCGGCGCATGATGAAACGCGGCGCTTGCGTCTATCCTTCACGGCCTTTAATACTCCCTAAATACATCTTTTCCTGATGGTTTGATTAGGCGGCTGTTGAATCTACTGGAAACCCGTGTTCAAGCATGGCTTTCCAACCAAAGGTCGGAACGGGGTTCAATTTCTTTTTGCACGTTTGTTGCGACCGCCTTGGACCACCTCCTGGCAGACGCCGGATAACACCTACTTTACCATTGGGGTGGGCCAGGAGGGCCTGGTCGGCTGTTTCGCATCGCCGGGTTTTTCATAGGCACGAAACGTGTGCATGACACATGTCAGTCGCCGTCGTGGATCATCCAATCATGTTGGCGAGTGGGAGAGAGACCCATGCGGTCGTCGTGCAAAAAGGGACGAACGCCTCGCCTCACCTCGTAAGGCCAACTGGGTAATCATCCAATATTGAGCATCCGTGGACCAGGTCCTGGAGAGAACCGAAGCCAACGCCAGCTGGTTCGCAGGGTAGTACGACCAGGAAGTTGAGTCTTGACAGTCAGTCCGAGGTGATGAGCGGCATTCGTTCTTATGGGGCGGCTACATTGTAGGATCCTGTTGGGAATGTCATTTCGCGATGGGTCTACAGAAGACGGAACACAGATCAACAGAAACACCTTTATCGGAGCACTCCGAAGCCTGTGACGATCGATAACTCTCAGTCGGGATTTATCAGTCGCGTCCGACCCGCTGCGTTCTCGTCTGCGGCGCTCAGCATACTATATACTATGTATATTCATAACCTCAGCTCGTTCAAATATCATGCGTCCACTCGGCCTGGTGCTGCCCGTGGATGCTGTCATCTCACCTGTTCATCATTTTTGCGCCATTGGCGGGTTCAAAAGCGTCCGCCTTGGCCGCATTCACACCTCAACCGGTTCTCTCTCTCTCTCTCTCTTCCGGGCCCTGTTTCCGAGAACTTGAAAGAGTCCATCCTGCCGACCCCCCCGGTACCTGACAAGTCGGGGCTGATATCACCACGTGAAACTTTATTACCTTCTTAATAGGGAGGCTAAGTGTCCGCAGCTTGAGGATTCACGGAGGTAACCGAGCTGAAGAGGACGATGCCATTGGCGCGCGTCCGTGAAAGTGGACGACCTTGGCCGGGCTATCCCCACACGCGAACCCCGGATCTCAAACGGCTTTGAGCCTGACCTGGCGTGGGCGGCGTGACTCTATTTTCGGCCATCTTTCCACCGACATGGCCACCCTTCCTCCCCCTTCATCCCCCTCGTGAGGTCACATCGCCGGAGAGCGTCCGTTGCGCCGGGCCCCCTCTCCCGTCGGGAGAACAAAAACACACCGGGCGCCCAGTTGTCGCATTCGCTGGACCTGCATGCGCTGCCGGCCAACCACCCCAAACACGGCCGACTCTTTTTCTCATTCTCTCGAGGAGCGGGCTCCGATCACACCTTTCGCGGGTCACGAGGGCAATAAAAGCAAGGCATCGGGAACATCGAAAAGGCTTGGCCCCCCTACCACTCCGAGCGTCGACGTCGTGCTCGCTGGCGTTCTTTGCCTTAGGCGTGGATATCGCGGACCGCACCCTCTTGAGAGAGCTCGCCACCGACGTATATAACACAAAACCCCAACAGTTCGAGGATCGCCGGCCGGTTCTGCTTCCCCCTCAAGGCGCTGGACTGATTCGACTCCCTTTGACGCCTCGCCACTCTCTTCTCTCCCTCCCAGCTCAAGTCGGCCCGCCCGCTCGGCTCGCACAAGACCACACACACCATGAAGTTCCTCCGTGCTGCTGTCGCCGGCATCGCCAGCCTCCTCCTGCCTCTCCAGGTCGCCGCCGGCCCCGTGGCCTCCCCGGTCGAGGGCCGCCAGGCCTCCGGCACCATCTCGAACAAGGTCATCTTCTCGCCGCCCTCCAACGCCGGCTGGGTCGACCCGCGCGTGCTGTACGCCCGCGCCGTCCAGCTCTCGTCGGGCGACCTGGTCGCCACCTGGGAGAACTACTCCCCCGAGCCCCCGATCGTCTACTTCCCCATCTTCCGCTCCCAGGACGGCGGCGCCACCTGGTCCGAGATCGGCCGCGTCCAGGACACCGTCAACGGCTGGGGCCTCCGCTACCAGCCCATGCTCTACGAGCTCCCCGCCGCCTTCGCCGGCCTCCCCGCCGGCACCCTCCTCCTTGCCGGCAACAGCATCCCCACGGACCTGAGCCTGACCAAGCTCGACGTCTACGCCAGCACCGACGGAGGCGTCACCTGGAAGTTCCAGAGCGCCATCGCCAGCGGAGGCGAGGCCCGTCCCACCAACGGCCTGACCCCCGTCTGGGAGCCCTTCTTGATGTAAGTCCAGAAACGAAAAAAGAAAAAAACGCGTGGGCCGTCTCCTTCTCGCGAGCCTCAAGCTGACCGGACCAGGCTCCATAACGACAAGCTCATCGCCTACTACGCCGACCAGCGCGACCCCAAGTTCGGCCAGAAGCTCGCCCACGCGACGACGACCGACCTCAAGACCTGGAGCCCCGTCGTCGACGACGTCGCCGACACGAGCAGCTTCGAGGCCCGCCCCGGCATGCCCGTCGTCGCCAAGCTCCCCAACGGCGAGTTCATCTACGCCTTCGAGGTCTGCGGCACCGACGGCTGCCGCGTGCACTACCGCCTCACGGCCGACCCGGAGAACGTGCTCGCCGCCGCCGACGTCGCCCTCGTCTCGGACAGGGGCACGCGCCCCGTCAGCTCCCCCTTCGTCGTCTGGAGCCCCGTCGGCGGCGCCAACGGCACCGTCGTCCTCAGCGGCGGCAGCCAGGCCAACGTCTTCGTCAACCGCGCGCTCGGCGCCCCGGGGGCCTGGGTCGAGCTCGCCGTGCCCCAGCCCAACGCCTACTCGCGCTCCCTGGCCGTCGTCGGGGACGGCAGCAAGGTCGCCATCATCGGCGGCGGGTGGCTGCCGCCCAGCGCCAACAACCAGGTCAGCGTCAGCGTCGTCGACCTGAAGGCGCTGCTCAAGCTGTAGACGGGGGGGGGGGGGGGGTCGGTCGGGATACGTAGTTTGTATTAATGCCAGTTAAATATTAGATTCAAGTCGGACGACCACATCCAAGTCCCACGCATTGCCGACTTGCGGTCATCAGACAAAGCCGTGATTCGTGATGCAAGGCACACCCGGGAAACTGACTAGCTCTGCCATGCGCCGGAACCTACGCCGGTCTTTCTTTTGGTAGTTTCCGAGACGGGTCGGTTGTCGGTCGGACGTGCTCATAATTAGATTATATTGCTTTGTGCTTTACGCCTTGTGCCTCCGCCGAGAGTCCGGGGAGTCAGATGATATCTAGAATACGCCCAACCATTGCTATTGCCTTTTCCTCCTCCAGCCGACGCGCAACAATCTGTAGGCTGATGGGCATCCCGTGCACGGCAGACGGATCGTCTACGCAAATTATCAGCCCGAGTCCATTTCATTCAAAAAAAAAAAAAAAAAAAAAGGTGGAAAGATGCTCACATTCGGCACGGACAGCCTCGCATTCCGGTCCCAGGGGATCTCCGGTAGAGTCGGAGAACACGTCGGTGCTTTCGTCCGCCGATAGGCCCGTGGGGAACGACACGCAGGAGTAGTCCAGCACGTTATAGACACCGGTGTATCCGACTAGGAAGAGGAGGGGGAAAAAGAAAAAGATTAGATCAGGGCGTCTGTGGGAGCGAGCGTGTCGCGGAACGAGGACTCACCATGCCTGAACTGGCCGTTCTTGACGCTCGCGAACGGCGTCGTGGGGCAGAGGATGGCGTCGATGCCGGCGGCGTTCCAGCGGTCCAGGTAGCGCTTCTGGTACGCCGTGCGCTCGATGTGCAGCTGCCACATGTCGTAGGTCCCGAGCTCCACGGCCTCCTCGTACGCCCTCATCTCCGGCCTGAAGGGCTCCCCCGTCTTCTCGAGCTCCTTCCTGATGGAGACGCCGCCGTCCGCGACGAACATGCGGGCCAGCAGGCCCAGCCCCTGCGCCTGGTCGCGGGGGTCCCAGTCGACGACCTCGTGGCCGGCGGACCTCAGCCTCTCGGCGGCGTGCGCGAGCGCGCGGGCGACGGGCGGCGTGGGCCGGACCACGCCGTCGTCCCGCATGACGGCGACCCTGAGCTTCTCGGGCAGCCGGACGTCGCGCCAGGGGATCGGGACGCAGCGCGGGTCGTGCAGCCAGGTCTGGCGGCCGACGACGGCCCTGCTGTACAGCTCCAGGTCGGCGATGGTGCGCGTCAGGGGCCCGTTGACGGACTGCACGGCCTCCTGGCCGCCCATGCCGGAGCGGCAGCCCAGCGTTGGGAAGCGGCCGAAGGAGGGCCGCAGGGTGAAGATGCCGGTGCACGCGGCGGGGATGCGAAGAGAACCGCCTGCCGGGCGTTGCCAAAATGAGCTTCGCGGGGTTCTCACATCACACGAGATGCCCTAGGAAAGGGGGAGGGGGGAGGGGACTCACCAATGTCGGTCCCGATGCCGAGAGGGCTTCCCTTCATCGCGATGAGGGCGGACTCGCCGCCGGAGCTTCCGCCGCTGGTGAGGTTTCTGTTCAGCGGGTTGACCGTCCGGCCGAAGACGTTGTTGACCGACTCGGCGATCATCATGGCCGTGGGCACGTTGGTCTTGACGTAGAAGACGGCGCCGGCGTCCTCCAGCAGGGCGGCGAGCGAGGCGTCGCTCTCGGCGGGGTGGCCAATGTGCGAGACGAAGCCCACGGTGGCGTCGAGGCCCTTGAGGTTGAAGTTGTCCTTGAGAGAGATGGGCAGGCCGTGGAAGGGCCCGACGGGCTGTCCGGTGCGCTCCAAGTGCTCGTCCCTGGCCCGGGCCGTCGCGAGCGCGCGATCGAAGCAGGTTTCAGACAGGCAATTTGTCTACGGGCGAGAGAGAGAGGTGAGAGGTGGGGTCAGAAAAGGAGGGCTCCGTGGCGCGCGGAGGGGGATGGCTAGAGTGCGCCCTCGGACTCACCAGTTGATGAGCGGCGACCGCCCGCTTGCAAAAGGCCTTTGTGACGTCGAGAGACTTCAGCTGCCCGGAGGCGAGCTTCTGGACCAGCTCGGCGGCCGTGCTCTCGGTGATGGCGAGCTCCGCCTCGGTGAACCAGCCGGACTTCTGGGGCCAGGCGGTGACGTCGGCCTGGGACGCCGGGGGCAGCAGGTCTTCGGGGACGCGCCACTCGGAGGGGATGGACGCGGCGAGGGATTCGCGCTTCTTGGCGGCCGCCGCCTCCCAGGTCTCGGACTTCAAGCTCCCCATGATGAACGGGGCGTCTTGTATGTCCGTGTACGTGTCAAGCAGGTGGGAGATGAGACAGGACGGGGGATGAGAGGAGGGGGGGGGTGGCAGAGGGGGGACGGCAAAAAAGATGTAGCTAAAGCTCGAAAGCGACTGGGACCGATGCGGAACTTGTTAAATACTATTTACGCGCTGCGACTAGCAATGGTCTAGGGGGGATGGATCGTGACGCAGAGGTGCCGGACCGCCTACCGACCGTCGGTTGATATGGGTTCCGGGCGTTGCATGACGCCGTCGCATCGCGTGCACGAGAGGGAGAGGAGAGACCGAGGGCCAAGGCGGTGACAGTGCCAACTGACCCCGCGGGAACTGTATGTCGATGGCGGGGTTAATCAGTTCAGTAAGTAATAGGCAATGAGGGAGGGAGGGAGGGACGTCCAAGAGAGATAAGATGGTCCGGAAAACATCCAAGACTGCGGCGCCCTTCTCGCTGGCCCGCACCATCGTCGCCCCGTCATCGATAAGCCCCCGATGAAGGCGGAATCGTACCGGTATCCAGAGTCTCTGGATTATGGCATGCTTCGTCACGATCCACCCGAAGGGGTCGGAAGCAAACCCTTTTCAACAGCTTGGGACGGCGCTAAACCCCCCTTTCCGCGCCAGAGCAGGTCGGGTCCATCCATGATAGCGCCTGGCTAGAGACCATTTCATCCCTATCTCATCCAGGCGCGCGCCACAAGTCCGGTCGGGCTGTTCGGCAAGCGTTGCCGCGTGTCGTGACTCGTGAGTCAACAAGGGACACACACACATGGCGGGCATACATACATACAGTAGCAGACAAGCCAGCAAGGGTTAAGCTTCGCTGCAGCGCCGGAACCCATGCAAACAACACGCTCTCCCGACGTCAAGATCGACAACGACGACAATTCTTCCCTGGGTGTTCGGGTGAGGGCGATGGATGGCGGCTTGCATCTTTGGAGATGGGCAAACATAAAGATGATGAGGGGAATCCCCCCCCCTTTCATCCCCTTTTCCTTTTAACTTCTCAATATTCACATAAATGCGCTTGCAAAGTGGAACGCGACTAGCGGTTTTTGTCCATTTGTAGCCCGGGGGTGGAAAAAAGGGAAGGGAAGAAAAATTAAAAATTCTCTCAACCCATACATGTCGCCGAGCTCCGGCTGCCTTTCCAACCACCAACTCATCAAGGGTCCCCGTTCATCCATCCATCCTTACCTACGCGTCTACGCCGGTACAGCGCGCTTGCTTGAACAAGCCGCGCGATACCTCCACACCTACCCTACCCTACCCTAGGAGGCGTATTGGGTGTGTCTGGAGGCTGAGAGAGGGAAGGGGTCTCCATCCCTGCGAGTCCCGGCCTCGGACGCCATCGGACGACGCACCCTCCCCGGAGGAGCTGCGGGTAAGCTTATCATCCCATTCCGGTCCGTTGCCGGGGGGTTCAGCCGACCGTGGGTCGCAATCTTCCTCGGCAACGGCCGGATAGGTAGGATAACGGTGTGTTGGGAAGCTCACAGCTCAATAGAGGACCATCTGTCCATCCAATCAAGGCGCATTGCGACGGGAACCCGCACTGGTGGACATCAGCCCGCGACAGTAATCAAGCGCGCGAGATAAGATAGCCGTCCGTTCGGATGCCGAGAGGCCAAGAGCGCTCGCTGTCTGTCGATACTATTCTCTCCATCCCAGGGCTCCAAGAACGACCCCGGAAACCTGATCGGCCTTATCGCAGCCGACCCCTGCTATTCATTCCTGTGACCACATTCCTTATCTCGTGGGCGATACCGGCCCGTCGTTCAAGTCGCGCGCCGGCGTTTGGGAAGCCAGCTCGCGACCGGGGCCCTGGCTTACGACGTTGCTCTGTTCATAAAGAAGCCCGCCCAGACTCCAGTACGGCCCCCCCGAGGTGAACGGCGTGGTGACCGAGTCTGCGCAGCCCCATCCCCAACTGGTCCGAAGCAACAGTGTGTCACCCGGCTTTTGCAAACAAACAGGGAGGCTCATTGACCGGTCGTTCAAACATGGCCTTCGACAAGGTCCGCCAGTACTTGAACGTCGAGTATGCGCCGGGCGAGCGCAAGCTCCTCCAAAAGTGCGACTTCTTCATCTTGACCTTCTGCTGCCTGAGTACGTCTACCTCTCCTCCTCTTCCGCGCCGTGTCCCGGGCAGAAAATGCTAACAATCGCAAGGCTACCTGGTGAACTACGTGAGTAACTATCGAAGACCTGCCGTCCCACTCCCCCCCCCCCCCTTTGGTAGGCATTGTGCGGCCGCGAGCATGTCCTGACTTGTTGGCTCCGTCTAGCTTGACCGCTCCAATCTCAACAATGCATACGTCTCCGGCATGAAGGAAGAGCTGGGCTTCGTGGGAGACCAGCTCAACCAGATCAACACTTGCTTCACAGTCGGGTAAGAAAAAAACAACCAAGATCCTGCCTCCTCTGCTCGAGGTCTCTTTTTTTTTATGTTCCGGGTAACTAAGCGGCCGAAATCAAGCTATGTCATCGGACAGATCCCGTCCAACCTATCCCTCCACTACGTGAAGCCGAGGATCTGGTTCCCGCTCATGATGGTCATCTGGGGCGCCCTGACCATGTGCACCGCCAGCGTGCACAGCCCGCAGTCCATCATGGCCATCCGCTTCCTCCAGGGCATCGCCGAGGCGTCGACCTTTGTCGGCACGCACTACATCCTGGGCGCGTGGTACACGGAGCGCGAGCTCGGCAAGCGCAGCGGCATCTTCACGGCCTCGGGCCTCGCCGGCACCTTCTTCGGCGGCTTCATCCAGACGGGCATCCACGCCAGCATGGACGGCCTGCACGGCCTCAGCGGCTGGCGCTGGCTCTTCGTCATCGACGGGCTCCTGACGGTCCCCGTGGCCGCGTACGGCTTCCTGTGCTTCCCCGACACCCCGCACACGACGACGGCCTTCTACTTCACCGAGGAGGAGAAGGCCCTGGCGCGCGCGAGGGTGCCCGGGGTCCAGGAGAGGTCCTCCCCCCCGCTCACGCTCCGGTTCGCGAGAAAGGTGCTCGCCTCGTGGTACTGGTGGGGGTTCGTCGTGCTCTGGGTCATCGCCGGCGAGACCGAGTCCTTCAGCACCAACGCGCTGCTCGCGCTGTACATGAAGGGCCACCCGGCGCGCGCGTACACGGTGGCGCAGCTCAACAACTACCCGACGGGCGTCGCGGCCGTCGGCATCGCGTCGACGCTCTTCTGGGCGGCGCTGACGGACATCCTCGGCGGGAGGCGCCACCTCGTCGCCTACTTCATCGGCGCCACGGGCGTGGCGACCTCGGCCATGGTCCTCGCGGCGGCGCGGCACCCGGCGTCCGCGGCGTCGACGGCCGTCGTCTTCGGCGCCTACTACTGGGCCGGCGCCGTGTACGCGTGCCAGGCCACCTTCTTCGCGTGGTGCAACGACGCCATGCGCCACGAGGAGGCCGTCTTCCGCGGCGTCGTGCTGGCGGGCATGAACCTGGGCAGCAACGCCGTCAACAGCTGGTGGAGCATCGTCTTCTACGGCGCCTCCATGGCCCCGTGGTTTACCGTAAGCCGTTTTCCCCTTCGGACAAGATTGTTTTTTTTTTTTTTTTTTGTGGTTTTTTTTCCCCCCTGGGAACTGGGAACTGACCTTTGGTGCGCAGAGGGGCATGTGGGCCATGATCGCCTGCTCCATCGCCTTGATAGTCTGGACCATCGGCCTCACCTACCTGACGCGCCGAGAGGAGAAGCGGAGGGTGTTGAACGCCGAGGTGGGCGAGTCGGGGTCGATCGCCAAGAACGCCGATGCGAAGGACGACAACGATGCCGTCTGATGGCCGTGGTTGTGGGGGTTGTGGAATCGATAGATGCCTGCCTAGGCCGGATGAGCCATTCATAATTCACTACGTGTAAAGAGTCAAAACTCAAAGACCGTGTCTCGGATGGGACTGGCATCGGTTTAGCCCGAAGATTCGGTGAAACATGACGGCTGAACTACTGCCGAAGCGAATTAGGCTGGCGAAGCACCTCGAGTCCTCGTCAGGGGGGGGAATGATTCGCTAGAGCACATTCTCCTCGCATGATGCTTATCTCGGTCAGAAAATCAGCATATTGGGGAAGGGCACGTGTGGTCAAGATCCGGTTCTACGAGATTGCGTAGTTGCCCGGCAAGTTTTGATGGCTAGAGAGGAGGCGATTTCGAACCAAGATGGAGAGTTTGCAAAGGCGAATCAAGACCCGCCGAGAGAAGTGCAGGTCCACCTTGCCGCGTCCAACCGTTATCGAATCGACAACTCCCCGTGTCGGGCGAGGTCGACATGGACCTTGGTGCGGAACCTTGAATGCCGAGGCCGGCGAGGGTCTGCTCCGCTCCGCAGCTTTGCGGATGCCGTGCCCGGCACTAAGAGGACGGAGACGCCCCATGAGATGACGGAGCGGGCCCGGGTAGACTAGCCAAAGTCTCGGAGGGCGAGCTACACTTTGCAAACCTATCCAGGACAGCTCGACTGCGCCCGGACAATTGCAGTCTTTTCCCACGCCATAGATAGCGATTAGAGCCAAAAAGAAATCCAGCATACATGAAAGAGTTGCCCTCAACCTAGACGCGTGAATGCACCAAGAGGGGGGAAGCTACCAGAAATGCCGTCCCCTAACGTTTTTCCAAGCATCCTGATGCCCCGGCCCAGGAGATCGATGATTCACCGAGGGCCTTTGCCAGCCGCAGGAGGGCAAGAGTCAACTAGCAGCACGGAATTGAGTTTATCTGAATAGCTGCCGGAGAAAAAGGTTAATGCCAAATCGGAAACTTACACGCAAAGGTTAACCTAAGCTGCACAAAAACCCCCTCTGGCCACTACTCACGATGACTAGGCCGATGGGGCGCCGAGTGGTCCGGCATATCCAGAAGGTGTTGATAGGGTGACCGAGTCCTCCGCTGAAACGTTTCACGGGCTGGCTGGTCTTCCATCGAAAATGTAGATACTTCGCCTAGGTTTATCCCCTAGGTTTATCCCCTCCTTCTTATTCATGCCCCTTTCCCCTCGACCTTTTTGGCTTTAGTAGAGATCACTCAGCGCTGTACATCTTATAATATCAGACATAATATTATACCCGTACTCATCCGTTCCTTCTGACACAACGCGCTCCGATGGCTCCCGTACCATCAGACTACAAAGTCCGTCCGGTCGCGGTTCTCGGGGGTGGGGTCCTGGGTCGGCGTATCGGTGAGCAACGGTCTCGGGAATCCGTCTCCATGCGACGGCGCCAACTGACACGGGATGATAGCCTGCACATGGGCCTCGGGCGGCTACGACGTCCGGGTCCGGGAGCCCGACGTCAAGCAACACCAGCCCTGCCTGGACTACGTCAAGCAGAACATCGGCAGCTACCCGGCCTCGGGCAGAAACAGCCCGGGCACGGTCCGGATCTTCGAGGACCTCGCGCCGGCCGTCGAGAACGCCTGGCTCGTCGTCGAGGCCGTCCCCGAGAGGATCCAGCTCAAGATCGACGTCTTCGCCGAGCTGGAGGCCACGGCCCCCGCCGACGCCATCCTCGCCAGCAACTCGTCCTCCTACCGGTCGTCCGAGATGCTCGCCAAGGTCGGGGACGCGGCCAGGGCGCGGATCATGAACACGCACTACTACACGCCGCCCACCAACATGGTCGTCGAGCTCATGACGGACGGGCACACGAACCCGGACTACTTCCCCTTCATGTCGGAGAGGCAGAGGGAGGTCGGGACGAGGCCGTTCGTCGCGCGCAAGGAGTCGACCGGCTTCATCTTCAACCGCCTCTGGGCCGCCATCAAGAGGGAGACGCTGTCGATCCTGGCCGAGGGCGTGTCGAGCCCCGAGGAGATTGACACCCTGTTCCTCGAGCTGGCCAAGTACGGCATGGGGCCCTGCAAGCTGATGGACCGTGAGACTTTCCCCCGCCGCACCTCGTCTGTCAAAAAGGTAACGCGTGCTGATGCGCCCCCCCGGCAGTGGTCGGCCTCGACACCGTCGCCTTCATCGAGGACCACTACGTCCAGGAGCGCGGGCTGTCCCCCGAGAACACGGTCGACTTCCTGCGGCGCGAGTACATCTCCAGGGGCAGGCTCGGCGACAAGTCGGCCAAGGGCGGGCTGTACCCGCGCCTCCCCGGCATCCTCGTCCTCGACCGGGCGCTCGCGAACCCCGAGGGCCGCGCCGCGTGCGGGCAGGTCCTCCGGCTCTCGCCGGACGGCGCCGTGGAGCGCGTGCTCGCCGACGGACAGCGCGACCCCGACGGCATCGACGTCGACGCCGAGAGCCGGCGCGTGTTCTGGACCTGCGCGGGGACGCCCGGCGAGCCGGACGGCGCCGTCTTCTCCGCGGACCTGGACGGCGGCGGCGGCGGGGGCGACGCGCGGTCCCTCTTCCCCCCCGGGGCCGTCAACACGCCGAAGCAGCTCGTCGTCGAGCCCGCGTCGAGGAAGGTGTACTTCTGCGACCGCGAGGGCATGCGGGTCTGCCGCGCCAACCTGGACGGCAGCGGCCTGGAGGCCCTGGTCGTCCGCGGCAGCGACGCTTCGGACCCCGCGTCGTGGTGCGTCGGCGTCTCGGTGGCGCCGGGGCTGGGAAAGTTCTACTGGGCCCAGAAGGGCGCGCGCGGGTCGGGGCAGGGGCGTATCTTCTGCGCCGGTATCGAGATGCCCGCGGGCGCGTGCGCCGAGTCGAGGGGCGACGTCGCCTGTCTCCTGGACGACGTCCCCGAGCCCTTAAACCTGCAGGTCGACGAGGAGGCGGGCGCCATCTTCTGGACGGGACGCGGCGGGGGCCCCGGGGGCGGCACCCTGAACCGTGCCGGCATCGACAGGAAGACGGGGTTGTTGCTGAGGGGAGAGGGGGCGTCCAAGTACGAGGTCTTGGCGAGGGACCTCGAGGAGGCGGCCGGCGTCGCTCTGGACCGGGACAACGGCCACGTCTACTTTGGCGGCCTCGGGGGCAGCATCTACCGCTGCAACGCGGACGGGACGGACAAGAAGAGGGTTTTCTATGACGACAGTCGCACTATTACCGGCATTTCGGCTCTGCGTATCTAGATGAGACCATGTTTCAAGAACCGTCCCATATTTCATCCAATGAACCCAAGATACCTCCGACGCGACCGAGGCGAAGAAGAATCAAGGGCTGAAAGTCATGATCCAATGCGACGATTCAACAGACCATTGGCCTGGGCACGGAGGAGTTCACTCAGCTCCAAACGCGACTTCTGCTTGCCCCCTTCTCGTCTTGCCGTGTCGCATGGTTCTGGAACACTTCCCAGGCTGCCTCGACGTCGGCCGGGTCACGACCAAGGATCTCCTCCCTGCCGCCAGGGAACCGAGCATGGGATTTGAGGGCAGCGCTCAAAACACGGCGGAAGATATCATACGGACCCTCTCAAGTCGCATCGCTAGGGGGGTAGCCGAGCCAAAGGACTTGCAAAATGATGATTCAGTCCATCCCGTTCCTTGTGATTACTGATGACGCCGATCTCGTATTGCCTGTCGGAGGCATTTCCAATGCCATTTAATCAACGGGCGGCTGCCAAGGTGCTGGGGTCAGAAGTACGGTCCAGGGTGCCGGAGGAAAAGAGCGTAACTGTGGTCGTGAGGCCTTTGACAGAAAATGCCTCACCCTCAACCACGACAGGGGGTTTGGCAAGGGGGATCATGGTGTTTTCCCCCGCGTGAGCGAGCTGCGCTGCTTTGAGAAGAAAAGGATTCGACCGCCGCCTCGTCGAGGTCTTGCAGACCACGCCGGGCTGCACACGCTTTCCACGAACTCGATGAAGCGGGTTTTTCGCGGGGCGGGGACCGGATCGGACTCTTGTAGACTTTTGACCTCTCTGGCGTCTCGGACTGGAGTAGCACCGTTGTAGATCTGAATGTTCCTTTTTGGTATCCATCTCGTTTCCCTTCAATTCGCTGTCCATGAGGCCAGTAACGTTGCCGGCGGTGATCTCCCAGGACGAGTCTGGTGGAAGAGGGCGGAACAACGACACCGGAGATATCGTACGTATTGGCAGGGCAAAAGTGCACGAGCCATCAATGGGCCTATTCGAGGCCTTGACGAGGCGCCTTTCAGACCACATTTCATCACGACTTGTTGTTGTCATGTTGCGCCCTTCGTGTCAATCGATGCAGTAGAGCAGAAGCCGTTGGAACAGTCAAGAATACATAGAGCAGCATACATGCTGTGGCTTATATAGACAGACATCTGTTTGACCTTGGCTCGATTCGATAAAGGGAGACAATTCCAAGTCTATCCATCACTGTCAGGAAAACCGCATACACCCCCTGCACCAGACAAGATAAGATGGCGTCGGCAGCGGCCCGGACATATCTGGCCTTCCAGCACGACGCCAAGCTGCACACCCTCAAGACCGTCGTCACCGCCGTCCGCCGCTTCGCCGACCTCGAGGAGGCCAACCGCCAGCTCTACAAGGACGGCGGCGACCAGGACCACGTCGTCGTCACGGAACAGACCATCTTCCACCCCCAGGGCGGCGGCCAGCCCTCCGATGTCGGCGTCATGACGAAGACGACGACGCTGCCCGCCGGCGTCTCCTTCGCCGTCGCCTCGGCCCGCATGGACGCCGTCCACGACGGCCAGGTGCTGCACTTTGGCCGCTTCCGCGCCGCCGGCGACTCCGACTTCGACCCCGACCCCGACTCTCACTCTCCCGCGCCTCTCCCCTTCCAGCCGGGCGACGAGGTCGAGCAGGCCATCGACGCCGACAAGCGGCTGCTCTACTCGCGCCTGCACACGGCCGGCCACGTCCTCGGCGCCGCCGTGCGGCACCTGCTCGAGGCCGAGGTCCCGGGCTTCGACGAGCTCAAGGCCTCGCACTTCCCCGGCGCCGCCTCGTGCGAGTTCGCCGGCTCCATCGACGGCCGGTGGAGGGCGCCCATCCAGGCCCGCGTCGACGAGTACGTCGCCGCCGCCATGCCGGTCCGCGTCGGCTTCTGGGACGAGGGCGAGTTCCGCCGCCGCGGGCTCGCGCGGCTGATCCCCGACCGCGGCCCCGCGCCCCCGGGCGGGAGGTTCCGCGTCGTCGAGATCGTCGGCGCCGAGGCGTACCCCTGCGGCGGCACGCACGTCGACGCCACCGACCTGTGCGGCGAGACGGTGGTGACGAAGATCTCGAGGAGCAAGGGGAACTCCAAGGTCAGCTATGCCGTGAGATGAGGCGGCGCGTGCGTGGGCCAGTTGTGCTGGCACACCGTACATGTAATATAGTCATGATGGACATGAATGCTTCAAGCCGTCCGTCCGGTACAGGGACGTGCTCGTCAGAGATCATTGCGCATTGCATATACAACAGGGTAGAGATCGGGGGATCTGGGCCGACCGCAGCCCTCGTGCCGGGTTCCTTTTGAAGCAAGCAGTCGTAATGATATCTGTTAGATACCACTTTACTACGCTGTCCAAACTCTCATGACAGACATGTTGCTCGACGCAGCCTCGAGCAGGCTTATTGCTATGGAAAAGATTCCGTTACTCAACCTCAAACGTCAGGCAGGGTGCGTCATCGAAAGCGGCGGCTCTCGTAATCTCTCCGTCCATGGCACCGTGAGCATGACTGCAAAACTCGTCAGCAGTACTCGGCGTCCGGGCCCGGGGACTGGCCGACCAGATCGGGGAGCCCGATGGTCTTGTCCCCCGGGGTCCGTCGCCGCCCTGCCCCCCCACGAGACGTCCAGTGCGACGAGCAGGCTTATCTCGCCTCCCCGGGCCAGCGCCCACCCCAGCCTCCCGATCCACATCGCGGTCCTGAAGGGGAGGTGATGCCGTCAAGGTTAACAGTGTGACGGAAGATGCTGGGGTGGTACAAGACCCACGAGCTTAGTTATGTACACAGACTGCTTGGCGCGTTGCTGTCGGGGTGTCACTGGGAACGATGACTATGGAATATGTCACGATATATAAGCTACTATTACTGCCCACCTAACTAACGGTATCGTTTTGTTACCTGATAGAATACATGCCGTATGCAGTTAGTTCATCGGGCTATTTCTATTTGTGATGGAATCCCTGCGCCTTCATGCGGCCTGATAGGAGGCGGTCAGAAAGCAGCCAGGCAGACGGACAAAAGGAGGGCGGCCAGAGAAAGAGACCAGAGAGGGAGCCCACACACATAACAAGTCAAGTAGGGAGAGTCGGCTCACAAGGAGGGGCATAGACGCATGACAGGAAAGAGACAGCAAAACGGCGGATGGTATGTCCGCCGGGGGATTAGGAATCGGCGTGTCTGATCTACACGGGATATCGCCGACCCCCCACCTCCACGTCGTGCCCTGCCGACGGCTTCAACTCGATACGCCGCCTTGTCTTTCCCTTGTCAAAGATGACATGCCTGTGAGATGAAATGTAAAATAAATAAATAAAAAGTCCAAGGAAAATGGACGCTACTTTTTGCTCTGTTCCCATCTCACGACATGGGCATACGTGGTTCGAAACAGGCACGTCATTGACGATCCGCCACTCGACTGTTGGTCAGTTGTAGACGGACCAGGTAAAGTTGATGGGGGCATCGGCTGGGGAAGTCCGTAACTTGGTCTACACGAATTCGACGAGTCTGTAGTCGTGATATGCGTGCGTGTACCGACGCATCTCACCCACCTCGCATCCAGCCGCGGTCGTCCGTCACCCTGTTTGTCGTCTCACTTTGCCCAAAGCTGACCCGATGCGGAATCCACCATCACGGAACGACCCGTAGATCCCAAACCCCGTCGATCCGGATTCTCGTTCCCCCGACTTCACAACAGCCAGACCCTCCGGCCATCTTCGACGTCCAGCTCCCCCTCCATCGCCTCGTCGTCCTGTCCGCAGGCCCGCCGTAGACACCGCCAGCTGTCCGCGTCGAGCTGGCGAAACCGCACGGCCCCGACCCTCCGGAAGCGGCCCCCCCCGGCCCCCTCGACGAGGAGCGCGCTCCCCGAGTAGTGCGTGCCGAACACTTCGTCCTCCTCGAGGTACCCCTCGTCGGGGACCCAGTCGCCCAGCCCGTCCAGCACCTCCCTCGAGGCCGCCAGCAGGAGGACCTCGCACGGGGCGGCGGCGCTCTCCTCGCGGGGCCGACGGTCCGGAAAGGCCTCGACGACGGCGTCGTCCTGCGTCACGCCCTCGATCGCCACGGTCCACTCCCCGTCCTCGGCGGCCCGTCGGAGGGTGCCCTGGAAGATGTGCGTCCGGATGGCGATTTCGTTGGACAGGAGCTCCGACGGCACGTCTGCGGCGTGCCCCTTCTTCGTGGCGGCGGCGGCGGCGGCGTCTCCGCCACCGGGGCCTGGTTTTGCAGACCCGGCGTCTTCGGGTTCGTCCCCCCCAATGCCCGTCTCGTCCCGCGCGAGCCCTTTGGCAGGGTCGCTAGCCCCGGGTCCTTTGCTTTCGACGTCTCCCTCTCCACCCGGACCGGGCCGTCTCTTCAGGCCCTCGTGGCCCTTTGTGTCGGAAGACTCCTCCGGAACCGGGGCAAAGACGCCGGCCACCTTCGCGGCGACCCTCCTCGACATCCTGGTCGACGTCTCCTCCAGCTTGCGCGCCATGATCGCCAGCTCCTCCCTCCACGAGGCCGAGTGCTCCCCCTCGAACCGTCCGAAGACGGGGTTCTTCAGCGAGAACCTCAGAGCCCCGCCGTCGTGCCCGGACGCGGCGTAAAACCGCGGCAGGTCCGGGACCGGCTGCGCGACCTCCACGGCGCCGCCCGCCGACGCCCACGACCAGGACGGGAACCCGCCGCCGCCGCCCCCGCCGGCGGCCCTCCGGTCGTCCTCCGCCGCCGCCGCCGCCGCCACCCGCCACGCGAGCTGCTCGTGCAGCCCGTTCGTCCACAGCCCCGCGCCGTACTCCTCGCCCAGCGCGTCCCGCACGAGCTTCGCGACGCCCCACACGGCGGCCAGCCGGTCGCCGGGGAACGTCAGGTCGCAGGCGGTGTAGGCGCGCACGGCGTCGGCCCAGAAGCCGCGGGGCGAGCCGGCCGCCGGGCCGGCCAGGGACGGGGCGGAGAGCGCGGCGCCCTGGAGCCGGCGGCGCCAGCCGCGGTGGACGGCGGCGGCGGACGCGTCGTCGAGGGCCGCGGGGAGGCCATCGGGCAGGCCCTCGGACGCGCTCAGCGCCGCGCAGTCCCAGAAGACCTGGCCGGCGCCGAAGTGGAGGAGGCGCGGCGAGAGGAGCCTTTCTGCGCGCGGGAGAGGAAGGGTTTTTGTAAGTCATGTTTTTTTTTCTTTCGCACGGCCCAATGTGACTCAGAGAGAGAGGGGGGGGGACGAAGTTGATCTACGCACCTTGAAAGACCCAGCCGCGGGTGTAGAGATGGCGGCTCAGCAGGCCTCTGTCCCAGTGGTCGTGCTCCAGGACCCTCCAGACCGCGGCGTCGCCAAACACCCCCGAGGGCGCGCGGTGGCCTCCGGCGGCGGCGGCGGCGTAGTGGACGGGCGCGAAGCCCGGCCGCGGCTGCCGCGGCCGGAACAGGCCCTCGGTGTGGTTCCTGGAGTCGGCGGCGGCGATGTTGCAAAAGGAGTTGCGGTAGACCTTGTGCATCAGCGGGGCCTCGGCCTTCCAGTCGTCGACGTGGGCGCCCTCGGGCCCCTTGCCCTGGATGATGCAGAGCGAGTCGATCCAGAGGTAGCGCTGGCCCAGCTGGCGGACGACGCGCAGGGCCTGCGCGAAGGTGGCGTTGCTGGTGATGCCGCGACCGGCGTCGTCGTTGTCGTCATCCCACGGGACGCCGCGGGTCGTGAAGGAGGCGAGGTTGTCGGCGGTGAGCTGGACAAAGGCGCCGTCGCCCCAGCAGTGGCTCAGCGTGAGGTAGGGCGCGCGGATGGGGGTCTCGCGCGTGTTGACGACGCGGACGTGGGACGGCGGCCAGGCGGCGGCGGCGGCGTCGTCGTCGTCGGGGGGGCCGACGTCCAGGACGCGCGTGGGGACAAAGTCGCGGCCGGCGTGGCGCCTGGTGCACTCGGCGTGGTGGTTGACGCAGTCGTCCATCCACGCCCTCATCTGCCTCAGCGTCTGGTCAGAGTCCGTGCCGGCGCCGAGGTCTGTTTCATCGAGGGTCGTCTCAAAGTCTGGATCATGCTCATGGTTAGTAGTTCGAGGCGGCTCTAGGGGAGACGTGTTTCTTCTTCTTCTTCTTCTTCCTCTTCTTCAACGGACTGAGTCGCTCCCTCACCATCTTTGGGATACAGGTGGAACTGCACGTCTGGAAGATGTTCGCTTCTATTGGCACCGTCGCCCCTGCCGGGCACCGGCCTGAACCTGACAGAGACGTGGCCCCGCGTGTCCCGGGTCTTGTACGCCTGGCGGATGTTCCAGCGGTACACGGCGTTGACGTCGTCGTGGCCGCCGCCGTCGAACCAGGGGCCCAAGTTCCCGAGGTCCTCGGCGAGCCGCGTGCAGAAAAGGCACCCCGACCGCGCCGAGGCCTCGAGGGAGGCCGCGTGCCGGTGGTGGTAGTCCCATCTCCGTTCGGACTCGAGCACAGTGGAGCGGCAGAACTCGCAGATCATCTCGGGTGGGATTATGCGCGAACGGGGGGTGGGTGGGCTCGCGGGAAGAGGAACACGAGGATTCACTGCGTCTACACCTGTGGGTGCAGTGAAGTGGCACGGTGTGAGATTTCGAGTCGAAGCTGACGATCAGGCAGACGTGATGTTGAGGCTAGTAAGTAGCGTGAGAGCGGGGCTGCACAAAGAGCCTCTGGCAGGGGTTGTAATTGGACGGAGGACGGTGGCATGGGCGAGGGGGAGGCTTATACCGACTTCATTCTCGCGATGCCGCCTCTCTCTCAAACATTGTCACCTCCTCGGCATGGGTTAGGTTGGCAGAGCGGAAGGATGCTTAATGATTATAGGATTTTGGTAAGCTAAAGATGGATCG
>MU846030.1:38753-90971 GCA_030867225.1 Colletotrichum caudatum | reverse complement strand
GGGGGGGGGGGGGGGGGGGAGTTGACGAACCTTTCTGCCAGGCCGAGGAGAGCCTCCGCGACACCTTCTCGCCGGATAGGGGCTCGTCGAGCGGCTCGAGGTCGTCGACCGTGAGGTCCTTGCGCCACCCCAGCGACAGCAGCGGGTTCACCCACAGCGCGAGGCCCTTGACGAAGATGCCCGCCACCTCCTCCCGCGAGGCGCGGCGCGCGGGGATGGCGATGACGGCGGGCTTGGCCCGCGACTCGGCGAGCAGCAGGACGACCTCGACGAGCAGCCGGACGGGCACCGGCCGCCGCCCGTCCCAGACGCCGCCGCCGCCGCCGCCGACGACGGCGATGGCGACGAAGGAGATCAGGCCGGCGGACTCGTAAGCTACGAGGGCGTGCCAGAGAATCTGTGGCGCGTGGGGAAAAAGACGCGGGGAGACGTGGTGAGCTCGGCGCTGAACCAGGAAAACGGTATGCCCCCCCTCTCCCCAAAAAGAAAAACAGATGTAGATGTTACGGTTCTCAACGTCTTACCATTTTACGCGTCAAGTGGCGCGAACCCTGCGGCGACGCGAGCCGGTCCCGGCGTCGGAACGCCACGATGAGCCCGGAGGCGAGGACGGCGGACGCCGGCGCGATGGACAGCGGGGACGGCAGGGCGAGCCACAGGAGGACGGACAGGACGGCGCAGCCGGCCAGGAAGCGCACGGGGAGGATCGACCCCTGGGCCGCCGCCGCCGCCGCCGCCTCCGGCCGCTTCCGCAGCCGCGCGCAGCGGTGCAGGCCCCAGAGGACGGCGACGGAGCAGGGCGCGACGGTGAAGACGAGGCCGTCGAGGTCGGGCGCCGCGGCGGCGGCGGCCCGGGCGCGATGCGTCGCGGGGCCGGGGGGGGACGGGGCCCCGAGGCACGGCCGTCCGTCGACGACGCCGATGATGGTGCGCGTCGTCGTCGCCGCGTCATGGGCCCAGCGGAGCGCCAAGCTGGCGGGGGAGTCGTCCATTCTCGTCGACGCTCTTTCTTTTCGATGCACAAAGACGAGACGCTTGGCTTTCGACGGGTTGTTTGTTTGTTTGTTTGTGATGGGCCGCGGGGACGGGGGTGGGGGTTCTTTCTCCTCCTATATCTATGATGTGCCTCTCTGTTGCTGACGTGGGGGGGGGGGGGGGGGGGGGGGGTTGTTGGCGTCATGCAACCCGCACCGGATACAGCCGGCGATGCCCCCCCTCCCTCCTTTTCTTTTTGTTTTTTACTGTCCCGGGCGATGCTGGAGATGGCAAATGGCGCGCTCGCCTGCCTAAAAGAGACTCGAGCGCGGGTTGGGACCGGGATGCTCGTCAGCACGGGACTGCGGCTATTAGTCGGTTTTCGAGAGCCGCGTAAGCGGCCGGAGGAGAATGATCGTCTCCCTTCTTCTCGCAGCCCGTAAGCCGTGACGGGAGACGGGCGGATGTTCTCCCGAGGATGCGGAAGGCTTCGAGGGATACTCGAGAAAAGGACAAAAGGGGCTCGAGGGGGCTACGATGAGAGTAGCATTCTTTGATGTACGACGGCAACGCCCGTCTCAGCTTCGGTGTCGGCGGCAGTGTCTGTCTAGGGAGCGATGCCCGCGGGCGTCGACTGCGACGACGATAGGGTGGCTTCATCGATGGATACAAGGACCTGGGTCGGCACGGCCAAGAAATGTCAAGTTCTTCGCCGCTTGTCCGCGTTGGCTTTCCCTCAGAGGCAGAGAGGATTCGTCACTGCTACGGATTCTTTTGTCACGTCCAGTGAATGTGTCCCCGAGACCCAGACCGAACCGGCCACATCATTGACGTAGTTTGGAGAAGGCACCGGCATAGTTGGCCGCTTGGGGTTCCGGTAATGCTCAAAGTAGACTTTTGGAGGACTCTGACCAGGTTGTCTGACTTGGAAAGACGAGCAACTTAGGACAAGGTCCCAAGTAATGCGTCTTCGACGGACATGTTAATTCAGAACACGTGAAGAAGAGATTTGATCAGAAAGCAGTATCACGGGACTAACGTAGTTATACCATGCCTGCTCTTAGAGCTCGGAACAACTCCTGCTACAGAAGCTCGCCCGAAGAAGCGGGTTGGCATCTTGCTAGGTAATACTTTGCCAACTATCTACATGAGAGACGGTATCGTCGATGTTGAGATTAGCATCTCTTTGAAATCTGGCTAGACTCGACGTGGGAAATCAGTGACCACACAATTTAGCATACTTGTTTACGTAAGTAGTCAGTCTGACGGAACAGAAGACCTTTTTTTAGGAAATGCTTAGACGTGTGGCATTTGGTTTTTTTTTTGCGGCTGCTGCCGTTTCTTTCCCATAGCATCAAAGGTTTATTCTTCCAGCATTTCGTTCCAAAATTCGGGTTGTTTAGCGGTCAAATGGGGGTGGGGGAGGGGACTCGGGAGGGCCTGGAGGTTCATGGTGGTATTAACAGAATAAATAGACTCTGATCCAACACCCGGCAATTCATCTTATGCCTCTCAGTACCGAGTCTTTCATTGCGTATCGATGGACCTAAGATAACGCTTCTGCCGGGCACATCATGGTAAATACTGAGGGTAACTAGCAGAACCGTGCTAGTTGTGGTGGCAGTGAATCGGAGAACCAAGAGACTCATGCTCCTAGTCGTGGCTGATGTTGCTCTCGCTGCTACAGTCGTGGAGTAGTGTCCCGCCCCGTTGAATCCGATCATAGGAGCCTTCCCGGCGTCGCAACTTGACATGGGCACTCCGCGATATGCTATTGCATCCCGTCGAGCATTGTCACGAGGATCACGGTATGGTTGTTGTCATTTAAAGCAATTTGATTCTACTTGCCCGCCAGCACTCTCTGGACAAGCACCTGAGCTCTGGGCTTCCAAACAAGATTGCTTAAATTCATTGCCGCCAAGCGCCCTGGTGTACCACACACGACCACTCTCTTCCGGCTCCGTTGCTGCACAAATCTGATTGTCGGCGTCAGCATGGGACGTGGAAAAGAAAAGATGAAAAAGAAGAAGAGAAGAAAAAGGACGCAAACTGGTAGTCTGATGGAAAAGACCGGCAGCCCTGACAATCTAGGAACGAGGGGGATTGCTTACATGCCAAAACATCGTAATAGTGGCCTTTGATGGATCCCCGTTGAATTTTTGTTTCGACGTCTGGTAGATATCGCATGCCTTTGTGGTGAGGCACTTGCTCGAAGCGTTGTTCAGTATGCAGTAGCACTTTGAGTGCGTATTCGCCGACACCATCCTGCTTTCCGTTAGACGCAAAACTCGCTGACTGACGGGTTGAAGTGTATCGCCTACGTCGGGAAGAGCAGCAGCAGCGCCCAGGAAAGGCACAGGTACAAGACTCTGAGCATCATCTGATCGGCGACGGGACTTGGCTCTCGGACCATTCAAGAGTAAGCTTCTCGGAACAAGGCGATTGGGGGAGGTCTGGAAGCGTTGAGCGTGAAAGCTTGGGTTCCTGGCGAAACAGACGCGGACCAACTCCTATTATGGCCGTCCTCAGCACCCCCTTTTGTCCTTTCCTGGGGTGCGGGCTCGAGCCCCCGGCTGGGGCCTTGGCCGAGTTTAATTGCAACTGAACTATGTGTGGAATGCGGGGGGTATGAATGGGGGTTCCGTTCGACTAGGGATCTCATGGGGTTGGAAGGAAACAAGGTGCCAAAATGCCGGGGTGACTGCAGCTGCGCTTTGAACCTTCTCCCCTCCTCCCCCCCCCCCCCCCCCCCCCCCCCCCCCCCCCCCCCCCCCTGCCCCCCCCCCCCCCCCCCCCCCCCCCCCCCCCCCCCCCCCCCCCCCCCCCCCCCCCCCCCCCCCCCCTGGAGATTCGTGGCCCCGTGCCATCACATGCGCCCCAGAGAATGGTGATATCCACCCCGGCCTTACGATACTACTGGACGCGGGGTATTGCGGATACTGCCGTACGGTTGGGTGAGCTTTCATTCGAGAGAGAGAATCGGGGAGAGAGGAGTGGCTGGGCCTGACGGCTGGCCTGGATCGGCGTCGCGCGAGTCAACACCGGTGGTCCCTGGCGGTCAAAAGTATTACTGCGTATAATAAGAAATTAAGAAACTGACGGGTCACACGACCACGCATGACTTTCCAAGCTGCGGAGGTACTGACTACTGACAGGTTCCCCGCAAATTGGCCTATGTATCATGAAAACAACTCGGCCCATCACATCCGCCTCTTTGCCATACATGAATAGCTCCTCACCACGCAAAACCAGCTGCCCAGGGCGGCTATAGAAGGTTCTTACGTAAAAAGCCAAGGGAACGCGCGCCAAGTTTTGGCTGGCAACCCAGGTGCCAAGGTAACACATAAAAGACTTCGGCTGGCGATTCGCTCCTATTGTGACGTGGACACGTGGGCCAAGCAGGCAAACGCAAATAAAGAGGTTGATCAAGCAATGAGATGTAAATAGATAACCGAAGGACAGCCCGAAATCCATCGACCAGCCCTGGCTGTGTAGGGTGGTCTATCTGAGGCCGCAGCCTGCAGTCGTGCAGAGCAAAGGGTCCAACCAAGGATCAGTCAGCGGCCAACGGTGCCCGGTGTTCTAGTCTGCCTTCTTTCCTTCCTTCTAGAAACTTGATGGAACCTATTTCTGTGCTTCTCGGCCACGGGATAGCCAGCCACGGGCCACGGCCCCGTCGCGGACTCCGTCACTGGCCGCCCTCGGCCCTCGGCTTGCGACATGGTTCGACATACGTCCATGTCTTGATTCATGAGCGTGTTCGTCGTCAACGGAGAACATGTCTTTTGGTGGATGCCATTTGATATTTCGATCAAGGCCTGGACTATAGGATGCATGGGTATTGACAAAAAAAAAAGACGCACAGACTGACCACCAAGACCTTTTCCCGTGAGATGCCTCCTCCATGGCACCGGAACCGGCAAACTCCCAAGATGATAATGCCTCACTTTGCTCCATGACGCCAAAAAAAAAAAAATCACTTTTGCTACTCCGCAGGCTCACAGGTTTGGAGCAACACACCCTGCCCAATGATAGGATGCAGCTCGAATGTGCAAGCAGGCCCCCCCCCCAAAAAAACAGCGGGCGCTCACCTTTTGAGGATAGTCAGAATAATCATGAACGCAGACACATTCACATCCTGGGACGAGAAGTAGTCGTTTTTGAATAGATTCGATCCCCCATCCCTCCCATCATGTCGTGACTTTATCCGCCGATAGAGTATCACAAGTGTCGGGGTTGACGCCGATGCGGAACTTGTATGGTGCAGTGTCATTGCCAAAGGTGACGTTGGTGAGAGAGAGCCTGGATGCTGCCGCTTGCGTCTTTCGAGTTTTCGACGCTCCATTTCGTGTCAGGGGGGGGGGAATGTGGTGCCCACGAGACCGCATCCTACAACACCCGCAGGTTCGCCCCATTCGACATGGAGGCAGCAGCTATCCGACCACATGTGGGGAGCTCTTGGCGACCGCATGGACGATGAAGACTCGATATGTAATGATACGAACAAAAAGTGCGGATCGCATGGCGCGGTGGTTGAGCCGGGCAACGAGCTTTCCGAAAGGCTCCGTGGTGACGTCTGTCGTGGAGGTGGCCGTTTATTTGTATAATATATTATGTGACGGACCTTGTGATACACCTACCGGCTGAACTGACAACTGCAACGAGGAAAATATCGGACGAACCTCTGCTAAACATGAGACAGACCCTACGAGGGCTAAGAGAGCGAGCTTTACTTAGACGTTGCTTGGTTCTCCCAGCAATGCAAACCCCAAGCTATATGCGACGTAATGGAAATAACAGTCTCGCCCAATCAGACTGCGCCCATTACAGCAACGGAACGCCGTTAATATTACCTTCAACCCGGGTGACCCCTTCCAGGACGCCTTCATGTCCAAAATTGCACACTGCCTCTTCCTACCTCTTGAAAATCTTTCACCGACCTTCCCGGCCGGTGCGGGCACTGAATCATGCCTTCTGCCAGCTTACGAGCTTATAGGACGACGCTTCGTCGGAACCTTGTCCCTGGAAAAACTGGGCCACGACAGCCATCATTTGCGGAGACCCCGGCATCATGCGCACATTCTTCCCCCCCCATTCCGGGCCTCCAGCAACTGGTAGGATGCGGCTCGAGCGATTCCCATTACGTATTGGCTATATATCCTGCGTTCTTGCTGCTTCCGCCGCCTATGATTATGGAGCCCGTCGTCTGCATCGTCTTTGGCTCGTTCGGATTGCAGTTCGCGTTCGTGCAGTCACGCTGCTATTCCCAAGTCTTGGCGCTCTGTTTTTTCTCTGGCGGTTAGAGCATCGCCAACCGTGTCTGAATCCCGCCGAAGAGAACATGTCTCACGAGCTAGAGCGCACAGCAGATAGGGGTCATATGATGGGTGAAGAAAAGCTCGATTGTAGGAAAAAAGGGTTCCTACAAGCGAGGGCCCATGAAAACACAAGTGCCAAGGTCGTCGGTCAGGTGGCATCGCACATGACGTGGATAATACCACCCGCCACACAACCGTGAGCCTCCTGTGATAACATGTTTTGGTGGTACGGAACACCACAGCGGACGACTGCTCTCCTTGCTCTCTCCAGACGGGTACGGCGACACCTTCTGTCTCTCTCGGACGGCAACCTGCTAGCTCGATTTGCGGCCAACAGCATCCAACCGTCCTGCCGGGAGACTCTGGGGATGAACGACTATCTCAACGTGTGTACGGACCTGTCGTCTGAAGCACACCTTCCTGACAAACCCGTTTAGAATTGGTGGGCCAACAACTCCGCGAGGTGCAATTCAACAGACAGACAGCGGCTTCGCCCAATGCTATGTGGATACGGCGGCATGTCAAGTCCAAGCGATATTACAAGTTTCTCGAACCAATTCAGCCGCAGGGGCTAATCACATAGGGTTGCGACTTCATTGCTCTGAGCGGGTGTAACCCGCCACCTAGCGGGCTTGATAATCAGTACAATTCTCGTCGGGGATTTCCATGTAAGCAGGAGTCGTCCAACATCTGTTGTCACCAGCTATTACCGACCACTTACAAAGGTTACATGGAAACCTCCCAGCAAATACTGACTTTCTGTACCACAACCTTTTGAAGTGGTCCTTTGACCAAGCGCTCTCCCAAAACGATTACTTCATTGTAAAGAAGTCCCACTGCCACTAGCTCGCAAGACTACAGCCCTGGAATTGACTCGCGCCGGATTCCCATTGATCTCTTTGACCGTTCTAAACTCGACGAGTACGGCACTCGTGGGCCGATTCGGTACGATGGCACAGACTCGTATGGGCTCGACCGAGCCAACGGTATGTTACTGCACCGCGCATCTGGGCTATTGAGAACCACACATAGTATACAAGCGATCCTCACCGTGGCCATCCAGAAGAACTGGACCGCCACAAGCGAACTCTGCATTGACGCCCAGTCATGCCAAGGGGAAAACGGCCCCGAGGCATTCGACGCATAAGACCTTTTGTAATGACAAAAGCGGATCCGTAATTGCCACTATGCAATTACAGCTTATATCATAACACACCCCCCCAGGCTTTTAACGCTACTTTGTCAGAAGGCTGGCTGTACACACTCTTTATAACCTTCTAATCGGGTACATTTCACCAAAGTCTAGGTGGTGGTTTTAACCGCCCGAAACAGTGCTTGAACCTGGGCCCTCTGGAATTGTAAGGGTATCTAATATAACCATGCGCATGCTATTAAGGTATATAGAGGTCTAGGGTAGAGCGGGCTCATAACTATAATGACAAAAGCGGATCTGTAATTGCCACTACGCAATTATGGCTTATATCATGACACCTTTCTTTGAGCTGCGCCGTAAGCGATATCGCCGACTCTGTGAGCCCTAGGTCCCTCCGAAAACGCGCAACTAACATGGCATAATACGAATAGTCTAATCTACCGGTTTGCGAGTTCAACTTCGACTACAACCCATGGGAGCAGATCTGGAACGGGAAGAATCCACCACAGTACCTAAACCGCCCGATCCAGAGAGGATGGGGTACTTCCCAAGCCTCGACTGATACAGCCGGAGTTCCCCTCACATAACTGGGCCCGTACTCGATACGCGATCGTTCATGCCAATCTTGCTCACCAAACGCGAGGGCACTTCTCGCCTAGAGAGACCCGATGTACTAATAGAGCATCTGATAGTCGTCTGGCGTGGAGTGTAACGAGAACGCGGGTGATCGCCGATAACATCGGCCGCATCACTAGTTTTGTCGTGATGTATAAGCTGCAATTGCGTATCGGCAATTGCGGTTCCGCTTTTGTCATCACAAGTTTCTATGTGAAGAAATATAAAAGGGGCTCTTACTGTCCCGGCACGTCGTTGACAATCAACATCGTTGTTGAAACACTGAAAATGAGTCCAATGTTCAGACTTCAACTTGGCATACACTTTGCTTCGGCCCAGAGGGCTGACAGGATGGGTTGTATGGGTCAAAGACCAATGCAACGCACACCACGCGGACTCCGAACGCCGTAGCCGAATGCTACCTTGAAACCGCCTACGCCCAAAAGAGGTCGTCTAGACGTAGCTGTACAGGTGCCCCCCATTGACAGTCAAAATGAGTTTACGAGATATGACCTGTCAAATCCAAGACTGCGTTTTTGACAGGGCGTGACTTATCGTTCCAATGAATGATTCCAAAGGATTGCAGATGGTATCAGAGTTTTCACACCACCACGTTCGGGAGTGAGCTCACTGAACAACTGCGGGCTTCCGAGGAACGCCCGCGCATATCCTAAATTGTGAAATGGGTTTCATATGGAAAGATGTGAGATAAAGGAGACTATTCAGACTAAACGTTTTCCTATTGGTTGTCTCCTACTGTATGTTCATTCCGGTAAAAATGTTGCAACTCCTAAATTGTGCCTTCGCAACCTGACCACAGTCCAAGGGCTAGTCACTCGATTAATTAGACCATACATTTTGAGACCCTAGAGTTTTTATGAAGCAGCGGCTACTAGCTACTCCAGGTTTACCAAAAATTGGAGATAGTTTCACAACGGGATGAACGAGGTATCCGTCATTCAGGCATAACACACACGCACATTTGCAGTTAATGTTTGGGCAGCTTATGTTAACAAAGTGCCTTTGAGCATGCTATTTCGCAGAACACATCGCCAAGTCTCAAGAAGGGAAATGAAGACATCATCACTCAGACGCGTATGGACGCTGAGTACGAACTGTGTCAGCCCTGGCTTTGGATAGTTGTTGCTCAAGCTCCTACTCTGCGTCCAATTAATTTGCACAGCGTAAGTAATATAAGAATTGATACATGTAAAAGAAGATTAGGTCTATTGCTACTCTTACTATCTTCCACTTTAAGCTCACATTCTTCTTTCCTTTGTTCTTGAAAAAAAGAAAATTCACTTCTCTTTGCTTTTCAATATTCCTTTCAAGAGTAGACAGATGCTATTTGGGGCGAGGTCTCTTGAACCTTCAGCTCAGCACGTTTTACAGCCTGGGTAACTATTAGACGCCCACCCAAAAAGGGATAGATACGTGTCATCATTATGTCCATAAACCTGAGACTCGGGTGACGAAGATCAAATTCCGGCGCATGAAACATCGCTTGGCGATGTGATGACTTATATTCAGCAGGCCGGCGAGATCTGGCACGATGCCCTCTTCGGACGATCGCTAGTTGTACAAGTTTCCATTGCCAGCAAAAGAGGCGGAGCCGAAAGTTTGCTGGTCTGTAGACAGTTGCTGAAGACAAGCTGAAACAGAGTTGGGCCACGCCTCCGAGTTCCCTTGTACCCTCCATCGACGCCCAATGTACCCATGTGTACTTTGCGGCTCATCCACTTTGACCAGTCCGGGCTCTCTCGAACAATAAACCACAAAAATAGACCAACTGTCGGGACGGATCCGCCGTCGACCCCTCAATCGGAACAACAGTCAGCGTAGAAGGCCACGACTGGGGGAGAATATCATTCAGTTCCTCGGCATCTCCATAAGCTCGCTGCCAAGGCTTCTATCGTGCCAGGTGCCAGGCCATCTTTCATATCCGGGAAAGTGACTGAACCCTGGGGATAGTCAATGAGTCATTGTGCCCATGGTGGCAATCGAGAGGCTGCCTGGATCTATTTGACGTGAATCTTGTTCATTTCCGGATGATATGTCGGCATATTCCTCATCGGAGAAAGGCGTTTGTTGCCATATCGTCGGTAAGTAATATGGGACACATGGCTTGCCATGATCTCAGAACAACCTGTAAACTCTTCACGGCTAGCTAGGCCATGCTGAGCTTCTCCACCAGCCGCTACCTTACGTCCGGCTGACAAGCTAACCGATGCCCAGCTTCCACACCTCTATGTGTTTCGTTGTTGCAGATGAGTTGTACACCCACCGAACCATTATATTGGGTGTAGAACGGTAGGTGGGAATAAGTAGGTGGCTGAAGGCGAGCTCTCGACGGATAACATTCGGATCTCAAACTGCCTTTATCAAAATGATTGGGGAATCAGTGTTTCGCGCCGCCGATCAGGCTTCTGGGAGATTGTTGTTCGTTCTCGCTCGGCAACGATGGCTGCCGACCCTCCCCCGTGCTAGGTTTGTTGGCAGGACGCCTCAAGCCGCATCTTTGCGTTGGTCTTCCTGGCGCACTGAGTCCCGCGTCCGAACTGTCAATTGGCACTCTTCAGTCTGATGTGCCGATACCGCAACCTGAGACAGATTTCGTGACAGGGGACCTCCGTGCGCCGAGGCCACGGTCTCTGGGGAGAAGCCGTAAATAAGGGAACCGCTTCCTCTTCTCGCGGTTGCGCCAGTTCACTCGATGCGGCTGAAGGGCTGCACTGGCAGTCGCGGCTGGTTCGGTGGATGTTCGGTGTTCGCAGTTTTGAGTTGGATCTGGACCACATGCGTTGCTGATCATATCTGGCTGGATTATGGGGTGGGCGCGCATCATGGAATGGCGACATGGAGGGGAGGGTGAACCTTGATAAGCAGAGAGTAACTTTGCTTTTCTCCGGCTCCGGTAGGCTAGTTCCATGAACGTCGCGGCTGATTTCCGATTTAGGCTGGGGATCGATCGGAAAGAGGCGTTAAGGCTACGCGGCATATCGTCTGATGCTCTTCCGCACCTCCTGGAGGCGTCATGGATCGGCAAGTAGGGTTTTCAGCTTGCTTCGTTTTCGAGAACTCTTGGAACGCAGTTGGGTGCAGAGAGATACAAACATTCGATGGGGGGTCGGATGGGAAAATTACTTGCTCAAACCTGGTCCGCCTCGGCTTCGAGCTGAGGGGTGCACGCCGTGTGTCGGGAGGATGTGGGTGGGCGTCGTGAAGCAGTTGCAATCAACTCACGAGCAAGCTTTACCCCCCCCTATCTCTCTACTCGGGCCGAGTTCTCTGTCGCAACCCACTCAGTAGTAACATGGCCCGCATGAGGTTTACACCAGAGTCGGCGTTTTAAGACATGCATGAAGGAAATAAAGAAAATGTATAGACTGTTTGTGAATAGAACATAATTATGAACACTGGAAGTCAATGTTGGTCTATGCATGAGACACCAAAACGCCCCGTCCCGGGATATCTTCCGAATCTTCAACACGACGCTTTCCCAGATACCACTGCTCCACACCGTCGGGTCGATCTCGCCTCAGTTGACTTGAATCAGCCCAGGACCTGCTAACGTCGACTTCGCGACGTCACCAGGGCTGGTGAAGGCATTCTCAAAGGTGAGGGCCGCGATCGACAGGCCGAACATGCTGTTCTGTTCAAAGGGGAAATCGGCAGTAAATGTGATACGCGCCCCTTCCCACTGCGGATCTTGAATGGGAACGCTGAGAGGCTTGTTGAGCCCGCTCAGATATGTGACGAAGAGGGGCGCCTTGTCCTTCCCGAGGAATCTACCGGCGGTGACGAGCGCCCTCAGGTCGACTGAGAAGCTGAGCCTCTGGTCCATGGCCTTGATCTCGCCGCCATCCTCCATCTGCGCGACCACCAACGGGGCGAAGATGGGGATGTCGATGTCGGTCAGCCTGAACGGGCACGAGTCCTTGACGACAAAGGCCTGCAGCGCGGAATAGGCGAACGGGGCGATCGAAGTCGTGAGGAACGGTTGCGACGACGGCGGGCGCGACAAGTAGCTGCGGTAGTAGCCGTTCTGCTCGCCTTCCTGGCCGATGACCGCGCTGACGGCGCGGACGGGGCCGCTGTCCCCGTTCTTTGCAAGCAGCTGATTCGCATCCTGGAGGGTGCCCAGGACGACGGACGTGAAGGTCTCGGCAAGCGCGACGGCGTCCCTCAAGCTGTCCGTCGGGAACTGGTACTGGCAAGGCGGGGGCGAGAAGGCCTTGAAGTGGTCGAGGACACCCTTGGCGTCGAGCGCATGGAGTTTTTCTTGCTGTGGTGGCGGTCAGTATACATGCAGAGGGGCACTGATGAGATATTGCGGCCAAGATCACTGACAGCAACTATGACTTTGAGACTTTCCACCAGCTTGTCCTTGTCCGGAGTGTCCCAGCCGTTTCCCCCATTGGTGACGTTTTCAAGCATGGAGGTGAAGAAGGCGACCTCGAACTGCTCGTTGAACTGAATGAGTTGAAACGCGGTCAGACTGCTCTGCTCCAGCTTCGGCGGCGGCGCAGAGTTTGGCAGCGAGCCACGAGCCTCTAGCTCGACCTTCTTGATATCCTCCGGGCTGCTTGGGATAAGGGCGGTATAGCCACGGCGCTCGAGTGGTGCCGCTGCCGACAGGCCCGCGAGCAGCGCCCCGGCAGCCGCGAGAACGTTTCCGAGCTGCATGTTTCCTTGTGTGCCGGGCGAGTGTCCTGATGAGATACGCAGTGCCAGAATATGTAGTTCAGTTTCCACAACCGAAGTGAAGAAGACACAAGGAAGTGATTCGATTTGGGGAACTCGACGTGGCACAGCAATATCTGGAGAAAATACAAAATGGATGGGTGACCGGGACGAAGTATTATACTCTCGAAGCGTTGTTCCGATACACCCTCTTGAAACCCGTTTCTTGGGCGCACGTGGACCTGCGACTTTCTCTTGGGGAGGGGGGGGAGAGGAGAACGCATAGGCTTAAACACACACACACACACACACACACACACACACACATACTACATAAAGTCACATCGGATTCTGTGCACCCAAGCGTCTTACGGAACGGTCTTGGGCCGACAGAGCTGTCCATATGTAGGGCTGGTTTCGGAAAGAAAAGGCACCGCTTGCTCAAACTGCCACGTTACAGGGGTTGAGCTGGATGACGTTCTCTAGAACGGACAGGATGGTGATCCGGTTTCTCCAGGCCACCTACCAGGACGTTGTAGCAATGGCAAGGAGATCCCGTGGGATACGAGAATGCCAAACGTTTTAACAGGCCGGAAATGCAACCCAGGCATGTTTGTCGTTTCTATTACCCCCCAGCAATTCGGGCCGTCAGCAAGCGTCCAGCCGTTTGTCCCGTTGGACTGAACCTGACGCATGTCCAAGCCAATGTTGCTTCGTGGCGCTGTCCTGAACGGCCAACCCCCCCCCCGGAGATGTCTCCAGGGGATAAACATGTTCGTGTCGGAGGGAACGTTTCTCTTGTCAGGCCTGAATCAGGAAACATTTCCAACATCGCGAGCATCCCTGCCGGTTCCCCGTATGGAACAACCGGCCCGCTCGTCTGCATGGATCTACATCAGGCCCAGCTAGTGCCTCTCCTCTCCAACTTGAAGCTCGGATCACGTTCAAAGTCGGCGACCCTAACTTTCTTCCGCCCATGAGCGCCGGAAGAAGCATCAGCCATTGCCGCTGCGGACGGCGTCGGGGTCTGCCTATGCGCTGCCGCGCGAGCAGCAGCAGCAGCATCATCATCATCATCATCATGGACCTGGAGAGCAGAGGCAGGAGAGCCAGCGGTAACCGCATCGGGGACAATGCGTCCGCTCGAATCAGCAATGCCGTCGTCTCCGACCCTTCCATCGATGCGACTCCTGCAGCCACGTCCGGCTAAACGGCCTTTGTGTTCCTGCAGAGAAGAGCTTTGCGCAGCCGCTTGGTCCCTCTTCTCCACGCAATGCACGACGCCCGTCCGAGAACGCCGCATCGCCTTGTCGCCGAAGCCCGCCAAGCCCTCCCCCTCCCCCTCCCCCCCAAAGTCCAGCTGCGCGTGGGCCCAGACGAGCGACTCGTTGTAGTGCTCCCGCGCGTAGGTGTGGAAAGACTGGCAGAAGGCCACGAGCGGCCGCCTCTCGTCGTTCCTGAACGCCAGGAACCCGCGCGCCGCATGCAGTATCTCTTCGCGGCTGCGGTGAGCCACGTACGGTGGTGTCTCCGGCACTGGCATTGTCGACCACCTCCTCCTCCTTCTTGTCGATACGGTCGGGGTCGACGTGGTCCTCTTGGCATGGGCCCGGGCGGGCGTCTTGGTTGAACGACGTATGATGCCTTGGAGATGCTCGTACTGGATGCCCAGAGTATAGTCGTAATGCGCGACGGCGGCGATCACCTTCAGGCCGAGGTCTCGCTGGGCCGGCGGCTGCGCCTCAATGCGACCAATGCCGACGTCGAAAAAGTCTACGATGTTGGCCGGCAGCACATCGAGCCTGGCAAAGAGAGCACCCACTGATTGAGTTTGGTGCACGTTGTCGAGCCGGAGGCGGGCGAGACTGATGTTCCCCTCCGCCTGGCTCCCGACTCGATCGCGCAACCTGGCGAGAGCCTCTTGGTTTCGGGGGTCGAGAAGCCGTCTGCCAAGCGCGGATGGAGGGGGCTTGTCGGGGTTTTCGCTCCCCAAACCCAATTCCCCGTGCTCCATCTCCAAGTCCCAGTCGATGAATCGCGCAACAGGCTGTGCGGCCGAATCGACCTCGAGCTCGACGTGGTCGAAAGGTTGGACGAATTCTGCGGCTTCTCCGCTTCGTATTCGGCTTGTGTGTTAGTCTTTGGTTGACTCGAGTCCCGAATAACATCAACACCAGACAGCAGGCGTATAATGAGAGTTTGACTTGCACAGGAAAAGAAAAAAAAAGACACCAAATATCAAGAGTATGCAAGGAGACTGTTCGGCCATGCTGCTTACCAGTTGATGCAGGTCCTGCCTTCGTCTCTGCAGCGTTGGCAGAGGATGTGAGCCGGCTTTGCTTTATTCTTGCAGCTCTCGCATCGCCAGTACACCGAGAGATACTTGGCGACCTCCTCGTCGTCGCACGAGTCGCAGTACTGCCAGGTTGGCACCGCCTTGAGGCATGACACGCGAGACGTCATAAAGACCTTGAGTCGCGACCCCCTCGCCAGGAGGGCCAACTCGTTCTCCAGGAACAGGTCGACTGCCGGGCTGCACCTGTCAAAGTCGTCCGTGACGAGAAATGCACGATCGAGCATGCTCAGACGCGACTGCAGCGCGTCTCGAATGAGCTCGATCCGGAACATGTCGCGATGGCCGTGCCTCCTGGCGTCGAGGTAGAGCCGATACTTTGCGACGTACGCTTCGTCCTCGTCGACCTCGGCACCCCGGACGCACAGTTGGTGGAACACGCTCGTCAGGACGTCTTCCACAAAGGCGGTACCGGCCGCGACCACGTCCTCCCGCACGAATACCGCGGCCACGGCATCCTTGTCCCCGGTGTATTGGCTCCTCAGCCATTCGACCACCACCGCAGACAAGGTCGTCTGAAATAACCCCCATCAGTGCGTGACTCTCACAGGCATGATGCATCGCCAATCAGTGTCTTGGCATCCGAACCCTATGGGACGATCTCGAGGGCCAGTATGGCTGGCATACATACAGACAGACCACCTGCAACACCATGCAAACACGCGCGGGGTGAAGGGAAACGGCCGCATACCTTGCCTGACCCTGGTCCCCCGACGCAGCGCAGCGTCCACGTGTAGCTGTTCCGCTGCCAGCTCTGGAAGATTTCGTTCGCAAACATCCAGTCCCATAATGGGCGCCAAATGTCCGCGCCTGGTTCGTGCTGTTCGCTCAATGCTGAGTGCATTTCGGACCGTTTCTCGAACAACTCTCTCAGGGGTATGCGTGCTCCCTCTCCCTCGGGATCGTCCATGTTTGGGGGGGGTCCTTGAGAGAAAAGAAAGGTTGGCAGAGATGGCGGAGCGGGCTGTATCCTGGCTCCAACAAAACGCAGAGGCTCGAGTCTCAACGCAGCTGGCGGCGCGCTTCCGACCTCGGGATTATCGAAACAGTTTGATCGCCGTTCCTACAGAGACTGCGGGTGTTTGGAAAACGGGTGACGGAGACCTTGGGTTGGCATGAGCGTCAACGACATCACCAAAATACGGCTTTCGAGGCATTTGGTTCCTCGTGGGGTCGCCAGGTATACCATAATAGCGATACAATCAGACGCCTCGACTATATCACCCACTCCGGGGCCAACCCTGACTGACTGTCTGGGGGAGCCTCGGACTTATCGCCGTTGCTGACACCACCCACCACCCTGGTCCCGTTAGCGTCACAGGCGCAGGGTAGCAGTGCAGGATTTACACGTCTGCCTGGCAAGGCTGCGCGAGTAATTTAGAATAGGCTACCCTTTGGGGAACCTCGTAGCATCGCGGGAAATAATGAACGGCAAATGGGGGGTTGATGAATCAGGGAGCTGCAGGAGCTGGGCTACTGTGGAAAGCATATTTCACCTATCAACTGTCTCGGTCATTTGCCCGCATTAACGCCACGGTAAGCTATATGCTGACATGCAGCTTAAGCGCGCATCCTTTGGTCTTGGACCCTCGTTAAGATGGCTTGTCGTGGTGACCACATGACAAGACAAGACAAGCCACACAGCCCTGGAAGCAGGTCCGTCGCGAAATTAGGAAAATATGCCAACGGCCCGAAGCCACGGTTTAGATGTGCAGTGTGGTGTGGAACACGCGATGTCTTGGCTGGCTCATACAACGAGTTCAAACCTTCACAGAGGAAACGGGATTTCAAAGAGCTCTGTCAAGATCATAACCACTGCCCAATTATGAGTGAGTTGCCTCAGGAAGTGATGTTATATCCCAGGGACAGTAAGTAAGAGGGGTCGTGATGAGTACAGTCCAACATCTTCTTCATACGAGTAATCTGGGTCACATCGGCCTCCCTGCAGGATTGACCCGAAATCCTGGTCACCAGGCTTTTACGCAGGTGCCTAGTGCGATTGCTTGTCTGCCGTAGGAGTGAGGCTGAATCTATCGAAGCCTATTCTGGGGGGGGGGGGGGGGCGTACCCGCATCTGCATATCATGGATCATTTCTTTTTTTGATTGTGTAGGGGACGTCGTGTCAGTCATGATGTAAAAAGACCAGCCTTGCCACACCTCGAAGACCTCGGAGCAACCTCCAAGCTCATTGTACGTTGACTTGATCCGGGACTTTCCCTCGAAGCCTATACGATGTTGCTCGGTTATTCTGCCGTGTTGCTGTGCATGTGGCTCGGAGGAGCTCTGGCTCGGCCGTCTCGAAGCGCAAAGCCCATGTCACGCCGGCAAGATGGGTCGGAAGAGTCTGCTCGTCCGGAAAACATATGCGGCGAGATCATTGATGCTGTCAATGAAGGTGAGCAGGGTGATCCGATATCATCGTGGCTTTGGATGCTAATTGCAGCGCGATTGTTAGGATTTCGTATCTTCTACGCGTCCGACGCGTATCTTTGCTTGACGAGCGTGCCGTTCAACGACGCCGTCGCCCTTCGGTTCATCGAGTACTACAACACCACGATGCAGTTCCAGAGCACATTGGCGTATCTCAAGAACCCTCCGCAAGGATATCAGCAGCCAGCGTTCGACCTCGTCCAGGGGCTAAGCAACCTCAGACAAAACGTCACATCTGGTATCTACAAGAATCAGTACGATTTCGAGGCTGACCTGCAGTATCTGGTTTACTCATTGCACGATGCCCATGTCGATCTCTCCTCTGGTGTCCTCTCGGCATTCTCCTTCGCCAGTCCCTTTTCTCTCGTCACAGCATCGACCGATGGCAAGGAGACCCCCAAGGTCTACTTCCAGAGTAAGCTTTCCGCTGCGCAATTGGACAAACAATGCACTGACATGGTAACGCCAGGCGATGTCATCGATCACCGGGACAATGGCACCAAGATTTCCGCCATCTCCCACATCAACGGCGAGCCGTCAGTCGAGTTCTTGGCCCGTTTTGCTGCTCTCAACTCAGTGGGCATGCTCGAGCCCCACGCCGACTGGAACTCAATCATGGGAAGCCCTGTGCAGGATATCCAGGGGACACTCGACATCTTCGCCGGCAGCGCCACATTCTACCCGGGCGACTCCCTCAACTTCACCTACGAAGACCCAGGCCTTGAGGACGTGGAAACATCCTGGCTAGCCATCTATAACAACCCCGAGTTCAGCGGTCCGTTGACGACAGGCGGCGACTTTTACAACTACTTTGTGCTCGGCCTCCTGCCGGCCTCGTATAGCGAAGTGGAAGTACCGTTGGCGTTTGCCGGTCATGCCGGAACAGGCTCGGAGGTCATTGAAAGCACCCCGGACGACGAGGAGGGCAGCCCCAGCTTCTTCGAGGACAGTCAGCACGCCTTCCCCAACGACCCCGATGTGGTGCAGGCGCGCTTGGACGCCGCCGGCGACGGCGGCGTGGTCACGGGCTACTTTTACGAGGACATCTCCACCGCGGTCCTGAGCATCCCGCACTTCGACCAGTACGGGTCGGACATTGGCAACTTCAGCGACGCCGTGGACGAGTTCGTCTCGGGCGCGCAGAACAAGAGCCTCTCCCGCCTCGTCATCGACCTGTCGGGCAACTACGGCGGCTCCAGCGGCCTCGCTTTCCTCCTTCTGCGGTCGTTGTTTCCGGGCATCGAGCCTTTTGCCGGGAGCCGGCGGCGCAGCCACGAGCTGGGGAACGTCCTCGGCTCGGCATCGACGAGGGCATGGGAGGGTTTGCCGACGGGCACCGACGAGGAGTCCGCCGAGAAGATTAGCCTCGTGGCGGACGAGTGGGTCATCACGACGCGGCTGGACGCCGAGACGGGCAGAAACTTTTCGTCGTGGGAGGAGTACCAGGGGCCGCTGACGTACAACGGCGACGACTTCACCCGAGTGGTTCGCAACCCCGTTATCCGTGGTCTGTAAGAGGGAATATCGAGCTAATCCGAACGCGCAGGAACGCTACGACCTTGCGAACCCCTCGTTCCAAGAGGCAGCTTTCGATGGTTGGCAGATGCTTCGATACATCGACAATGCTGATGCTGGCCAACCCGCACCTTGGGGCCCTGGGGACGTAGTTATCGTGAGTTCACCTAGGCGCAGCGCTGTGTTGATGGATCCGGACTGACATGACGCGTAGCTCACCGATGGAGCTTGTTCTTCCGCGTGCGCCCTCTTCGTCGAGATGGCCACGACCGAAGCCCAAGCCCGTACCGTCGTCGTCGGCGGCGCGCCAAAGCCGGGCCCCATGCAAGCGGTGGGCGGCACCCGCGGCGCCCGTATCTACTCGAGCGACATCCTGGATGAGGATTTCGGCTGGGCTCGTGGGCAAAACGAGACTGCGGCGTCTCGTCTGCCCGCTGTGCGCGAGAGCGGCATCTTCATCAACTACGCCGCGTTCAACTTGCGGGACCAGCTCCGCAAGGACGACACCGAGACCCCGCTCCAGTTCCGCTACGCGGCTGCAGACTGCCGGCTCTACTACACCCTCGACAACGTCTACAACAGGACGGTCCTCTGGAGAGACGTTTCCCGGGCAGCGTTCGGGGACGAGAGTCTTTGCGTCGAGGGCTCGACTGGGTACACCTCCCGCAACGGCACGACGCCGAAGCCGCCGCCCAGGGCCCCGGACATCCGGGCTCCGGCACCGGAGGCAGGGACAGCTTACGCGGTCGACCCTGATCCGTACACTCAAGACGGACTGCCCGCTGCGCAAGGGCAGATCAGCAAGGGGTTCGCAACAACAATCTGCAACCCCAACGACGGCAACCCTTGCCCGGGTGGCGGTGTGTGTCAGCGCATTCGCCTCAAGTGCTCCAACGGTCAGCTAGGGAGCACTGTAACGGCTTGCGTGCCGCAGTGCCAGCTCGGAGAGTCGAAATGCCCGAGCGCGAACCAATACTGCAAACGTAACAAGAACTCGGGGGAGACAAAGGCCGAAACGTTCACCATCACTCAGAGCAATGCTGCCAGCACCTTCAAGGGTGGGAAGATCACCTCTGGGGTCTGCTTGCTGAAGGTCGGGACGCCGAAGCTGGGATGTCCGTTGGTGTAGCCAAGTCAACAGCAACAGGGAGGTCTCGCCTCGCGAGTGAGACGAGGGGTCGTTATGTTACTCTAATATTTAATGATATCATAATAGTATCTTGCTGAGACTTGACACCGGCCTTCCTAGGATGACGTTTGCGATGCTAGTTATGCTCTTGTCCTGTTACGGTTCACCTCCGGGATACGATATTCGCTTGCCCTTTCCCTCCTGACATTCTGCCAAAAGTCGTACCCGCGGTCCATTTTCCTCGTCCTCCTCTCTTCCCTCTCCGCCTTGTTGACGCGCCTCTTCTTCTGCCTCCTGCGCGGCAGGACCTTCACGAGCCCGGACCCCAGGGCCTGCAGCGTCTTCCTCCCGCCCTTGTACCCGGTCCTGACGACGCCCTGCACGCGGCTGCTGAAGGCCGCGACGAGCGCCGTGGCGATGATGAAGACGGACGCCGGCAGCGAGACGGCGCCGACGAACCCGATGGTCGGGAGCTGCCTGTCCCACTCGACGGTGTTCATGCCGAAGAGGCTGCTGAAGAAGGACAGCGGGAGGAAGATGACGGTGAAGGTGGTGAAGATCATGACGGAGAGGTTTTGCGAGGACGCCAGCTCGGTCTGGAGGCGCGACCAGCGGACTTCGTCGACTTGAGCCTTGCGCTGGACCATCTCGAGAAGTTTCTCATACTAGACGTGGGGGGAGGAGTAGCTGTCAGCCATTGTCGCCCGAAAACAAAAAGCAATCAACCTGCTCATCCGTCTGCTGGTCGGAAAACCGGGACTCACATCAGTCCGCGTCGTGTCGACGCGCTTGAGCATCTCCACCGTCTGGCTCTTGTACCCGTCCACCTTGCTCAGCGCCTCTTCGAGGTACATCTGACCGTGCCGGGTCAAGTGCTTGATATCCTCCCCCTAGAAGACGGACTTCATGCTCCGGACGACGGCCTCTTGAGTCTCGAACAGCTTCACCAGGGACTTGAGCTCGTCTTCCATGTCGCGGAGCTCCATGAGGGCCGACGTGTTCTCGCGGTTCTCGCGCTCGGCTTCCTCTAGCTCCCGCTTGTGGCGCTTCTTGATGGACTCTGGCCTGTTGCTGTCCGAGTCCGAGTCGATGCCGCCGACGTCCTTGAACGTTTGCATGCGGAAGTGCTTGAGGGAGGAGGTCATGCGCTCGGTCTGTCCAGTGTCAGTCGACGGCAACCCGAGAGGCTGGGGTCGGGACCACTCGCCAGCATGCTGATGGCCTCCCCGAAGATTCTGAATATCTCCAGGTCCGGGTGCGAGGCCCGGTCCAGCAAAGCGGTGATCGCGTGGAGTACGATAAACGCCGCCAGGTCCAAAGCATTCTCGCAACGCCCGGTCAGGTCTCCGTTGAGCTCGTTGTAAACACTGTTTCTAAGGTCCGCTTGCTGGAACAGAGGTCCATCTTTCGGCTTCGACTCTCTACGGTTGAAAAATGTCGACAACGTTGCTGAAGATGAATCGTTGGCATGATTTGCATCCTTGCACAAGGTGGAAGAGACTCACTTGTATCAATGGCCCATAACCATAACTGGTCAACCATTAGGACCTTTCCATCCTTTATGGTCTCGTCCAAATCGGTCTCTTCGTCGTCTGTATCCAGGGTATCCTCCTCCTCCAACAGACCTGTATTTGAGGGGCTCGGTCTTTCCACGGGATTCCAAATAGACCCGCTCGTCTGTCTCCTCTGCAGCGTGAGCTGATCTCGGTCCGTCATGTTTGGAGTGCGGTCCTTTGTCAGCTTGTACAGCATCTGATCATCGTCTCGGGCCCAGGTGTCCCTCAACGACGGGTAGGCAAATTGGTCCAGAGTACGACGATAGTTGAGCGGCGGATCATATCCGATGTACTCCCAAATCATTCGAAGTTCTGGGGAATCTAGTTCGGCGACCTCAGGAGGGACGGGACGAGCACGCCCGTGCTGCATGCGGCGCTTGATAAAGTTGCGCCGGTGGAGGATGTCGATGTATGTGTCGAAGTGGAGGAACGGAAGGTACATGTAAAGATAGCCCGACGAAGGGCCACTGCCAGAGCTCGTATGGACAGATAGGCTAGGTGATGGCTGAGGCGATGGAACTGGCCAGGAAGTTAGTCTCTGATATTGGTAGCGTGGCAATCGAGTTCTCACTTGATCCAGGGGGTATGTAGTTGCAGGACGGTTTGACGAAAGGTGCTTGGGATTGTGAGTGTCTCCCTATGACATGTTTCGCAGCCCAGTTGTCGTTGTTGGAAAGCTTGATGAAACTTGGGTCATGAGGGTTCGCGAGAACTCCGAGAATATCCTAATCCGCATTAGCGCACTTCTACCCAACGAACACATCAAGGCGACTGCTAATCTCACCTTGACCCATGACGGGTTTGTGAATGGCGTATGAATCCACATAAACTTTCTGCTGGTCGGATCAGGCCTCGAGAATCCCGCTGTCAGGTCGTCGAGCGCCAATCTTCGCGACAGTCGATCCTGGCGTATGGAAAGCGGCTCCGAGTGCCTTTTCCCCACGCCCATCTCTGGCAGCGGTTCCGGATCGATGGCCTTTGGTGACAGCTCCAAGTCGGTTGGGTCTGACCTCGTGCTTCCGGCGTTGCTGCTACGACTCGACGGACGGTTGAAACCGGGAGGGGGGAGAGATGGCACTTTCAGGCTTTGCATTCTTCGAATGGTTTCAACAGGCGTAGAATGTGAGCCCTCGGCCACGGAGGGACGGGTGATCAGAATGCCCGGCGAGCCTTGACTCTCTGAATCGGAGGTCTTGGGCCGGCTTATGGGGTCAGAGAGACCTTGCAGCGCCTTTTGTCGCAGCTCTTGAAAGCCGGAGAGGATCCCGAGGCCGTTGTTGGTCTTTTGTGAATCTTCTTGGCTCGGGTGTGGCGGATCCGGGTCGGAGCGCGGCCGCAGCGCTGTCTTCTTCAGCCGTTCTTCAAGACATGGCTCGGGACCTTGCTCCAGGAACCTTTGAAGATGAAGCTTGGTGAAGTAAAGGCGTATGGCAGACTCCATCTCGGCATCCGGGTCTTCGTAGAAGCCAATGATCTCGACCTTGACGTGTCTCTTGAGATTCAAGGGCGTGTGTTTGTACTGAGAGCTCAATTCCATCGCCCTCTGCGCAGCAAAAGCGAGCTCTTGCAGGTAGGTGTTCATGGTTTCCGTGTTACCCATGCCGAACGAGGCGCAGTTCGCGTGGTCGCTGTCCAGGGAGAAGACACGTTCCTGCCGCACGCCAACCATTGATGATTTGATGGAGGCGAGGGGTGCGCCAAAACGGACCTCCTTGGCGCGCCCTCGACTCGTAGAACCGGACCCTGACAGCTGGGAGTCGATGGTCTCGTAGAAGGTCCAAATCCTGAGCTCACTGGCAATAGTCGAGAATTCCTCGTGCATCTTCAGAAGCGGCTTGTGGCCCAATGTAAGATAGCCCGAGATGGAGCGTGGTAGAGGACGTTGAAGTCGAATGAGACGACAGATGCTATCCTGCAAGATTTTCATCGACAGGTAACTGGAACCCCTATGAGGGGTTGCTGGTCAACGGTCAGAAGAATCGCGGACAAGGCTGGGCACCGAGAGGGAGGTTTTTACTCACCAAAAAACGAGACGCCGTGGCAATTATACATAAACGGCTTGTACTGCTCGTTTCGGGAGGCATGCAGGAGCGCCAGCTTGACAACGAGCCCGCCAACGCTGTGAGCGATAAAGAACAAGGGTCGCGAGCGTTGCTAGAGTCCAGTCAGTTTTGGCTGCCCCTCTCACTCGTGGTTCCACGGGCGGCACTCACGTTACCATGACGCATGTTCCAGACCTGCTCAATGAGGTCCTGTGCGAGGTCATCCAACGTGACACCCTCAACCAACTCTCGGTGGCGGTACAGCAACACGCGCGCCTCGCTGACTTCCTTACGGATTCCTTGCCTTACCCAGAGATGGGTCGCCATCGGGTGGTGTCGACTGATGGTGGGCGACAAGATGCTCGCGCCTGCAAGCTCCTTCAATACCGCGGTCGCCGGTACATCGCCGGGCCGCCCAAAGTAACCCGCCGGCAGCGGGTCGCGGGCCCAAGTCTCGACGGGATCGGCGCCCGGGCACGGCACGCAAACAATGTCGACCAACGTCTCGTTGTACCCACGGCCGTTGACATCGCCGTCGATATGGGCAAACCCGGGAAGGGGGTCCGAGTGCGACGCGGGGCTCGACGGGCGAGGAGATCCGGGACTGTCGACCTGCGTCTCTTCTGACGGCTGGGCAGGGAGCGAATGGCGCGGCTCAACGCGATCGGGGCTGTCGTTCTGAGCCGCGGCCACTTCATTGAGCACCGCGGTCTCGGCCTCCTCCGTCCAGTTCTTATACTCGGACATTATTTCCTCATTGCTTCCAGGCTTCTCGTGCAACCATGCCAGTCTCACGACAGGCACAGGCGGAGGAAGCGGCCGTCTAAATAGGCACCACTTCTGCGAACACACATTGCGCCCAAGCAGTTGCCAACGCAGTCATCGGTCGGCCGCCTGTTTGCTTATGTAGCCAGCCACCCTTAAGGCCACCGGACTGAACCCATGCGCGCGTGTCTGCGTGATCTGCTAGCCGGGCTGCATGCTTATTGCTCGCCAGCCTCATTAACACCCCTAGCTTCTGCGAATGAGCTACGGACCGAGCCTTCAAAGCCATCAGCTCGGATTGGGTGCTGCACAGGCGGCCAGCCAGCCTGCAGGAGGATCAGCGACGCTAATTCCTGTTGGTCAGATCCAATATCACCTGAACAAGATGAGCCACAGGCACCCGCGGCTGTGAAGAGACGAGGTGGTACTTCTTGCGCCCGCCTTTGGTTGACAGGAAGAGCATGGCTTTCTGCACAATCCAAAGTATGAAGTATTAATGGTTGCCAGGTGATGCGTTTACAAACTTGAGCCTCAACAAGCTTCGGTGACGGGAGATTAAGCAGCTTGTCCCAAGAAATACCATCATTAAGGCCGGTCTCAAGCGCGACCACAAGGCCGTGTGCCCGCTAAACACGCGGTGAAGCCAACTGTGCCGTTTTGCCGAGCCTCTACAACCCCTGCCGGATTGTCACGTTGCGCCTCTTGGTTCGTACTCGCGCCTCGCGGTTTAGTATCATTAGATGAATGATGCATCGTGATATCCTTCCTATTACTGACTCATCTGATTCTACCACTCCCGTGTCTCTATATTTCTGTGGCTGCCGCCTGAGTCGTCTCAATTTTGATCGCCTTACTCCGGCGGTCTCTCCCACAAATCGCGGCCTGGGGTGCATGACCATCACTGGCCATTCTCCGATCAGAGAGCAAAAGAGCAGAGGACAATAACTTGAGACTGCGACGATGTATGAAGAGGATAGTTGAAAAATGAATTACTTGGGGGTGGAATATGATGCTGCCTAAGAAAAGAAGACGTTAGTAATTGACTTCGTCTCAAGAAGAAGAAGAAGAAGAAGAAGCCGAACCTCATCCCGAGATCGGCACGTAATTACTTCTGCGGTTTCCCCTCGCAGGCGGCAGAAAGCGTTTTCGGACGCGGGGTTTCTTGATGGCAATGAATCGCGGGGCATGTAGTACCACAGTAGCTTCATCACAATGACAACAACAAGGTGCTGCCCATAAGAGGTCAATCTCCCATGTGTCCCTAGAATTGGATCTTTAAACACTTCTTCTCCATTTCTTCTCATTGTGTTGTTTGTTCCGCTAGGCGAATGCTCGCTCTATCGAGTCTCTGCAATGGCGTCCTGGTCCGAGAAAAAGTCACAAAACCGCAGCCTGCAGATTCTCCAGGCTGCAACTGAAGGCAAATACGGAGTCCTTGCTGCTGTCGCGTGGGTAACGGGAGACTGAATCGTTACCCAAAGCTGAAGCTTCATCAGGTATAACATCGAGCACCTGACTGCCCTCGTAAGAGCAGCGGAAGCCAAGAAGTCGCCGATGCTCATCCTCCTGTTTCCCTCAACCGTCAAGCAGCTCCCGACCCTGCCATGGGCTGTCGCCGCAGCTATCAAGTCAGCCAAGGTCCCCCTTGCGCTGCATCTCGACCACGCCCAAGATGAGGAGCAAATCCGGGAAATCGCGGCGACACTGCCGTTCGACTCCATCATGGTGGACATGAGTCACCATGATCACGAGGAGAACCTTGCCAGGACGAAGGTGCTCACCAGGGTCTGCCACGACCACGGCATCGCCGTCGAGGCCGAGAGCGGCCGTATCAATGGTGGGGAGGATGGCATCGCAGACACCGGAGACCTGGAAGGTGAGCTATGCGAGCCTCGATCGCACGTCCGGCGACCTAACAGGAAGAACCCAGCTCTCTTCACGACCCCAGAGGAGGTTGAGGACTTCATCGACGCCGGGATAGACCTCTTGGCGCCCAGCATCGGCAACATCCATGGGGGTTATGGCCCCAAGGGTCCCGAGCTGGACTACGAGCGGCTGGCGATCATCAACAAGCAGATCAACAACCGGGTCCTGATGGCGCTGCACGGCACCAACGGCTTCAGTGCGGATATCCTGAAGCGATGCATCGACAATGGCGCCATCAAACTGAACGTGAACAAGCTTCTCCTCGAGGTATGGGACGCCCACCTAAGGGAGAACGTCAATAAGCCGTTGTCGCAATTGATGGAAGACGGCATCGACATTCTGCAGGAGGAGGTTCAGCGGTGGATCGACATCTGTGGAAGTGCTGGCAAGGCTTGATGAGGTGAATGAATGAATGCTACGGCAGCCCTCCAAAGCAAAAAGGCTCACAAGGCAAACCTGTCAAAAGATATACCATGCGGCCAGTATGGATTGAACACACGACCTTCAGATTAAGTGAATGAAGTTGACTTCAGTCTGACGCTCTCCCAACTGAGCTATGTCCGCCGCTGGATGATCATTTGAGGTGCATATCCAAAAAATATCATTCTGGAGGAGGGTTCCAAACCCTTGGCGCCGAATCGGCCCCTCCGGACCCCGCCCCCAGACAAAGATTCTAGGACTTCCTCACATCGTGGTGGATTCAGAGTAGCCATGCAGATATACCCGGCCAGATTTGTACATGTAAGTTCGAAGCCAGGTGCCTGCGGGCTTCAGGAAACTCTCGGAGTCAATTTACTGACCCAGAAGACCAAGAGCATGAATAACGGTTGAGGGATGAAAGTGGGCTGCATCCCTGCTTCTTTTCCCGACAGCATCAACTCCGGCTGGGTTGTCTATTTATTAGCCCACGCATGGGTGCAAACATCGAGAGTCTTCAAGCAATAGCGACCGTCTTTTCACGCCGCGCCAGAACGCAGCCAAACGCCTCATCCAGTATCCTCAGCCCCTCCTCGACCTCGTCTGCGGTCACCGTGACCGGAGGCGCCAGCCGGAACACGCCGCCCATGCCCGGCAAGTTGACGATGTTGCACGAGAGGCCCAGCTCCATCGCCCGATCGGAGACGGCCTGGCCGAGGTCCGGCCCCGGAGCCTTCGTCTCGGCGTCGGAGATGATCTCGATGCCCTGCAGGAGGCCGCGCCCGCGGACGTCGCCGATGCACCAGTGCCTCTCCTGGAGCCTCAGCAGGCCGGCGCGCAGCTGCTCGCCGCGCTCCGCGGCCCTTTGGCAGATGTCGTCGCGCACGACGATCTCGAGCACCTTGTTGCCGACCGCCGCCGTGAGGGGGTCGTTGAGGTGCGTCGTCAGCCACAGGAAGCCGGCGTCCTTGCACCCCTGCGCGACCTGGGCGGTGGTGCTGACGGAGGCCAGGGGCAGGCCGCAGCCGAGCGTCTTTGACAGGGCGAGGATGTCGGGCACGACGCCGTCGTGCTCGAAGGCGAACATGCGGCCGGTGCGGCCGACGCCCGTCTGCGCCTCGTCGAGGATGAGCAGCATGCCGCGCCTCTTGCACCCCTCGCTCAGGCGCTTGAGGTAGCCCTCGGGGAGGTCGAGGACCCCGCCGGTGGAGAGGATGGGCTCCATGATGAAGGCCGCCAGGGACCCGACGCTCTGCCTGTCAATCATGGCCCACCCAAAGTCCATCTCCGTCTCCCAGTCGTAGGAGCCGTCGGGCTTCCGGAAGACGGAGCGATAGGCGTACGGCGCGGGGAAGGCGAGCTGGCCGGGCATGGCCGGCCCGCCGTTCTTCCGGCCCGCCGAGTAGGTCGCGGAGCCGGAGCCCTGGGTGAGGCCGTGGTAGCTCGCCGACATGGCGACGATTTCGAACTTGCCGGTGTGCAGCTTGGCCATCTTGATTGCCGCCTCTGTCGTCTCGGAGCCGGTGTTCAAGAAGAAGGACTACCAAGTCCCGGGTAAGCGGCTGTTCCGTCGCTGCTGCCGGTGCTGCGCAGGACGACGACTCACCTTCTCAAGGGGGGCGGGGAGCAGTTTGCCCAGCCTCTCCGCGAGATCCGCAACTGGCTGCGTGATCATGTTGCTGAGCAGGTGATCCAGCTCGGCGACGTATTTCTGGACGACCTCGACGATTTCCGGGTGGGAGTGGCCCAGAAGAGAGCTCATTTGGCCGGAGGTGAAGTCCAAGATCTGACGTCCCCCGTCATCGTACAGCTTCGTGCCTTTTGCCTTTGTGATGATGATGGGAGAATAAGGAACGCCCGTGGACATCAGGTATCTGTCTGTCTTCGCCCAGAAGGCAGCGGTGATGTCGGAGCCCATGATTGAAAGTACTCAACAGAAAAGGCCACCAAATTTCAGACAAACGTAGAATCCTAGATGTTAATGAACTATCACTCTGGTTCGAGGCACCTCTGTCCGAGACCTATTTATCAGGATGGGGGAGTGACCTTGAGGGCTTTTCCGCGGGGGGCGCGGGGCTTCGCGGGAACAGCGTTGCCCGAGGTCAACGCGTTTCCCGCGGACGGAATCAAAGCGACTCAGTGTACCCTCCGCGATAAGATGTTTTGGCTATCTTGAGACGAATTGAGAAAAAAAAGTCATTTTCTCGGGAAATTATAGTTTCCTTGCGTGTTCATGCAGCTCATTGATCTTCGTTGCAACTAATATGGCATATTAAGTTCCGGTTGGGAGAATCACTCGTCAAGATTTCGGGCTGTGTCGACGACGCTCCTCCGGTCAAATATCGGGTCCATGATGCTGACAGGCTAACCGGCTTATTCAGAGGTCTGGTCTAACTTGTTGATGAATCGTGAACTACATTTCCAGACGCTTTGGGTTCCCTCACACTCGGTCCTTGTTCAAGCACTGGGAGCAACGAGCTGGTCAACATCCGGGCCCCACCCTTCAGATCTCGAGAAGGCCACGATGTTCTCGCCCTGCTGGAGATCGACATGGATGGCACTGTTCCCGGTGGTGGAGAGATGGGAGGTAGACAGAAAGGCTACAGACTGTTCCTGGCCGTTGACCGAGACCGCGGCATGCCGAGAAGCCATGTCGCCGTTCTTGTGGTTGACGATCAGCGTTACGCGGTCGGCCTGCGCGACGCTGAAGTTGAATGTGGCGGTCCCGTCAGTGTCTCCGCCCAGGTATCCTGCTGCCGATGATCCGCTGCACTGCGAGCAGTCGACGACGCGGGCGCCGTTGGACAGCTCGGCAGTCTCTCCTTCAATCGCGGTCGTGACTGTCGACTCGGACCAGGTGCTTGCCTCGACATCCACGTTCCAGGAGTCGTACCAGTCGAGCTTCGCAGTGGTGCCGTCGATCTGCAGAGGAAGCCAGATGTAAGTGCTTGCGGCAAGGTTCGTCGAGTGCCACCTGTCGCCCATGTAGATCGCCTTATCGGTGCCTAATGGGAGGACGAAGCTGACTTGGCTTTTATAGGTGGTAGAACCGACGGGAGCAAACTCGGTCCATTCAGACCAGGGACCGGAGAGGGATGTGGCGTGGCTGTAGACCTGCGGAGCTGTCAGCTTGGGGTACTCGTCAGCCTCGACGCGAAGAGCTCACGTTGTCGTTGGGGTTCCAGCCTGTGAGATGGGAGCCGAAAATGAAATATGTGCCATTGCGCTTGACGAGGGCGGGCGACTCGGCGAAATACTCCCAGCCAAAGGTTACCTCGGCGACATCCAGGTAGTCCTCCGTAAGCTTGATGATACGGGTTCCGTACTCGCGCTGGCGCGCGACGTTAGTGCCTCCAGGTCAACTGCTCGGGCGATTTGTTGCTTACGTCCTCGGACAAGAGATAGGCAGAGCCGTCGTCGTCTTTGAAGATGCCAATGTCACGGCTCTGGAAGTCGAAGGGACGGAAGCTCCGGATGTACTCGTACTCGCCGCAGACGGTATCGCCCGTCGCGACGCCGACACGTGCATCCTTGTAGTCCTCCGAGTCGACGTGGAGGTGGAGGACGTATTTGCCGGTGACGTCGTTCTTGGTGACCTTGGGCCGCTCGATGATGCGGTTGGGGCCGAGATCGCCCGCTTCTTCAGTCCGAGTCAGAAGGCGCCCTTCGAAGCTCCATTCGACCAGGTTGGTTGACGAGTAGCAGTTGACAGCCTGGAACAACGCGCCGTCCGACTTTTCCTCGCCAATCATGTAGTAGACACCGTTCTCCTCGCTATTATACTTGCGGTCAGCTAATTCTTTGGTTCGAAAGACGCGTGTCTCCAGAGCAATCGTCCCCTCGCCAGGGGCCCTAGCTCTTGCTGAAAACCTACATGATGCAGGCTCCATGAGCCTGTACGTGTTCTCCAGTGTTTGTCTGCGAACCAATTGTCAGGCCTAAATTATCCCAAGCTTTTCCAGCGATCAATCACTCACAGCTGTCCAGGTTGCCCCGGGAACAACACTCAGAGCGGCATTGACGCTACCCAGGGAGAGGGATACGGCTACGGTAAAGGATGCGGCGCGCATGGCGAGTATGGATCTCGAAAGCTCAACTTTACTGTTGTTGTTAGGAGACTTGCCGACCGAGCCTTGAGGCCAGAGTCTCTATTAAGTAGAGGAGCTTCCGATACTCGTGGCCGTGACCATTGCTCGATGGCACTGTCTTGGCAGTATACTCATCATCACATATGACTGAGATAAGCATCGTTGAGTCGCATAGGCTCAACGCATATTACGTAGGTGACCAGCATCAGGAAGTCTTCTGGTTGTTGCGCGTAAAAGACTGGTGTTGCCTCGGGTCAGTACCGAGCGAAAGAAAAGTAATAACTAAACCAGCCAGGGTAGCATCTGAGGGTCTCCGGCCAAGAAAGACGAAAGGGGATCTCGGAGCCGAGCATAGCGTCGTGCTGCAGGTGTATGATGGTGCCTTGGCGGCGGCTGCTCCCAAAAAGAACCCTGCCCTCTGGGTGTGAAAACCTGCTGGTCCTGGCATCTAAGCGATCGTATAGGACAAGATCGGCAGGCACATGCACCCCGATTGAGGGGGAGAGTAGTTATCAGTCACGCGTGCTCCCGTGTGAAGCTATAGAGTAAGTGGTCGGGTACCTCGCAAGAACATCGACTTTGCACATGTAAACATGTGAAGATTGCAAACGATGAGCCCGGGCTTTGGTTTGATCAAAGATCACTGAGTTCCAATGGCATACCATCTAGCTCTGTCTTCAATTGTACAGCTCGAACTTGTGCGTCCTGCGAGCGGTTATCAACTAATCATAAACTGAGGACTGCTTTTCTCCAGCCACAGCTCCTTCATGTCCCTTGTTTCTAGAAGCAACGCAATAATAACAATCACAGGAAACCAGCAAGTAGAGTCATTCACTTCCCAGGCAACTCGACAAGTAAGCTACCACTATAACCGCGATTGTCAGACTGTGCTCGGGTTGTTTGTTTCTGCATGGCATGCAAGCCACTCCTGAGTCTCGAAGAACACTAACCAGTCAGAGTTGTAAACTCTGAGATACAGAAGTAGAAGCCAAATAGAGAAAGGGTTTCCTCATTGGTGTCAGAGGCTTCGTCTTTTCTACTGGGGACGTTCAGATAGAGACGCAAGCCAAGAAGCGTATCTCTTCAGCACATACGACCGGGATACAGCAAACCTCGGTTTCCATTCTTTGGTCGATGATAATATTTCAAGCTCGGCCAATGGAGCTCTGTCAAGGTTTGCCTGACATGAGAGGAAACTGGCGACGAACTACATTGTGGTCAAAGATGGCTCTCAGCAAAAGCTGTTGCACTCCTTCGGGAATTGAACGACAAGGGACAGAACCCTAAGACAAAAGCTCGTGATCGTCATTGACAAGAGTTCCTGGAGACACTGACTGGCGACGGGGAGGCGAATGGTGAGACGATAGCTCGGTATCATCAGAGTCGTTCTAAGGCTCGTTGCCTTTGTTGTCATCAGGCGCGGGAGTTTCGTTCTCTTGTAACTATATAAAACCGTCAGTATCGCTAAGAAAAAGACAATTAATTATAAGATGCTTACTAAAGTATCTGATTCCTTTCTGTGCTATCGTTACGTAAAGTGTTGCTGGTCTCTTGCTTAGGTTACGGTAGCTATTGAAGTGCGAAGCTGTATCACAGCCAGGGTTACGTGACCTGTGTGATTCCTGGCCATCACGGCCGCCGACGCCTTCTTCATGTGCTTACGCGCGCCACGACCCACGTTTTCGTGAGAGCATCGGCAGGTGTTCTCGAGGGGAAGGTTGTGAAAATGCAGCAATGCGTCGTGCAGAAGACACAACCCAAGGAGTCTCAAGGTTAGTTCTATCAGGGGTTGTAGTTGCAGAAAAGCGAACCTCTGATCCATCCCTGCCAACCTTGGTAACGCTCACAATCTCACACGGCCAGACCGACTCGTACGACGCCGAAACAGATAATAACGCGGTGACGAATTAGTTTTATTTGTTTTGAAACGAGAAAAATGCTTTTAAGCTATCGTACAGACATCACTCCGCCCCTCCCCCCCAGTAAGCCTGTAAGGGGAGGTATCAGATGCACGCTGCATGCGTAGACGTGCTGGTCTATTTCGCCTCCTTCTTGGCGTTGTTTGCGATATCCTCGGCCTTTTTAGCCTTGTTCTCGAGGACCTTCTTGACTTCCTCGATCGTCTCCTTGAATAACCTCTCGCCCTCGTCCTTGTGCTTGTCGGCAACCTCGCGGAGCTGCTTCAGCTTGGGCATGATCTGGTCGCCGTCGGGGATCATCTTGAAGTACTGGTCGAGGCCGAAGCTCTCACCCATCTTGGAGCCCTTGGACTTGGCCTTGTCGACGGCATCGGTCACGTAACTCTCGAGGCCGCCCAAGTCGCCCGACTCGGCAGCCTTCTTGGCCTTCTCAAAGAGCTCCTTGGCGTTGCCCTGCTTGAGGGCGTCGGCGTTTTGCTCGACGAGCTCCTTGACCTTGGGGCTCTTGTCGAGGTAGGGCTTGGCCTCCTCGAGAGCCTTCTTCCAGGCCTCGTCGCCGAGCTTGCGGACCTGCTCGACCTTGTCCTCGATGAGCTTCCGGGCCTTTTCGAAATTGCTGGCGCTGAAGCCGCCGGCCAGGACGTCCTGGACCTGCTTCCAGGTCTCGTCAACCTGCTTCTTAGCCTCAGGGCCGTACTTGGCGCCCATGTCCTTGAGCTGGTCGATGTTGCCGCCCAGCTTCTCCTTGAGCTGTGGGTGGTTGTCGATGATGTCGGAGAGGGCGTCGCCGCCGAGGCTGGCGATCTTCTTGGAAATGTCGGTGAGGACTTCGTAGGCCTTGTGGACAGCGTCGAGGCTCAGGCCGGCCTTGGCGACCTCCTGGAACTGCTTGTAGGCATCGTTGATGATCTCGTCGGCCTCCTCCTTGTGGTTCTTACGGACCGTCTCGAAGTCGTTGAAGGCAGAGTCGACATAGGCACGGCCGCCAGGGATCCAGCCGACGTAGGAGTAGGCAAACTGCTTGATGTAGTCGATGGCCTGGTCTGCGGAGGGGGTGTTCTCTTGCAGCTTCTGGGCGGCGGCTGTGTACTTCTTCTCAGCCTCCTTCGCGGCCTTGTTGACCTTGGAGGCGGTGCGACCGGCGGGGGTGAAGGAGTAGATGGCAAAGAAGAGGCCTGCACCGGCGAGACCACCAGCGACGCCAGCTCCAAAGTGGGAGCTGCCCGATCCTGCGCTGCCTGTTGTTGATGAAGATGTGGTGGTGGACTGGAAGCGAATTGGCTGCTGGCGGGGAACGCGGACGGCGCGCGATGCTCTGGGAATCGTCGAGCGAACGAGGGGTCTAGCGGACATCATGCTGGCGGTTTGATACGTTGGCAATTGGCAAGTCCAATGAGGTGTTTCGACAAACAGTGAAAAGGGAATATGCTCGCGAAGTTGGTTGCGACCGACGAGTAAAATAGGCAGTTGATTTGGGTATCAAAGGGGTGTAGTAGTCGAGGGGAAGAGGTTGAGAAGGGGAGAGACACGTGGGCGGCTGGTTTTGAAGGCAAACAAGCAACAAGGAACGAAGACGGAAAGAGGGGACTCCTCCCTTTTTCGGCGATGGGATTTCCAGGCTAGCGTCCAATGCATCGGAAACCGTGGTGGCGCACACGAGCAAACAGGGAACACATTCAGCACGCGTGCTTCCCTCCGAGCCGCCAAGTGAAAGTCAACATGACGAGCTGTTGAAGCTGAACTGCCAAGGCCCAATTGACTCCTCCAAGGCGCGGAAAGCTGATTCGCTGAACCTCTGCCGTGTCATATCACAACCTGGATCGGGCTGCAGGCTCCAGAGGAATGGAAATCTCCGGTAACAATGACCGGCTAATGACGTCGACGGCGCTCGTCATCAAGGGGTAGCTGTTTTCCCTTTCGGGACATGCGCCCCGCTTTGACCTCGAGCGCACCAATGAAACGGAGACGACGGAAGACAACGCGAGGAGAGATGAACTATTACCGTCTACATAGTCTCAAACTGTCAGCGGGAGATCGCCGATCGTTTGACTTGTGGGGAAGCGTACTACGCTGCGTACAATGTACTCTCGGGCAAGGGAACGCCATCGTCATCGTGATGTCCCTTCGAGCTTTGCTGCTCAACGGGAGCTGACATTTGGTGAACGACAGCTGCGTCTTGCCAAGGCACGACTTGGAGACGGATGGCGCAGCAGTGTTGCCAATCCGTGTCCGTGCAATGACACGCAATGAAGGCCACGGTGAGAATGTTTTGCGCAAGCGCGGCTTCAACTAGTCGCTGAACAGGAGCATTGATAAACAGATGCAATGTATTCAGTATTTCGCAGAGAGAAACTCACATCATTTCTTAATGGTAGCTGCTGCTGCTGCTAGCCATGGGTATCGGGCCCAAAGTTTAACCCCCCCCCGTCAGGTAAATGTGGCCGAGCTCTTTCAATTATGTCAGCAGTAGGTACTTCAAGGTTATTGTGCACATCCAGCATAAATCTGGCCATTGAGAGTCTCGAAACCCATGGGTCACAACTACACACAGCTCCACACTACTTGTGAGGGAGTTTATACTTAGTCATCACACGTAGTATTGTTAATCGCCTCATATTCATGCACCTCACCCGCGACCAACGCTCTACTAATTGGACCTCGTAGCGTTTGAATAGCATATCATTCCTACCGTTTGTTCTAGCTTAATATGTCTCAATTCACGTGTTCCGACCAGTAAACAGCAGTGTCCCTCCACCGTCGTCGTCGTCGTCGTCGTCGTCGTCGTTATCTTCATCCTTGGCATTGTCATCTTGAGCACCCGCGCTCCAGGCATCATCTCCAATGGCCATATCTCCTTCGAGTATCAACCGAGGAGCGCGTGCCGGGCCCGCGAGAGAAACATCCTCGACCAGGGACGCCGGGCCGCCGGGGCTGGTTGGAACGCCCGTGGCAGACCGGTACGTCGGCAACGACGAGTACGTTTCCGAGTCGAACCTCTTGCGCTCAGAGACCTTTTCGCTCAGCGCCAGGAAGACGTCCTGGCGGATCTTTGTCAAGACGGCGTCGATCATCCTGGCCTTGTACCGCGACGTCTGCCCCTCCACGAAGACGTCGGGTATCACCCAGTTGGCGTACACGTTCCGGTGGGAGGGCCTGACCCCGACGCCGCCGTCGTGCGCCGCGAAGTAGTAGTCGCAGAGGCGGCACGTGGGCTTGCTGCAGCCGATGTATTTGACGTTGTCGTAGAACGGGATCGGATGCGTCTGAGCTGCGAACTCCTCCCGGAGCCACTCCAGGAGGAGCACTTCGCTATGGGCAATGGGCTTGAAATTCTCATTGCGGCATTGGGCGGCAATCAGCCTGTTGAGGCCGCACCGCTCAAGTTCGTCCGCGTAGTGCTGATACGCCTCCTGCTTGATCCTGTCGGATGTCATCCGAGAGATTATGTCGCTCGCAGAACGGCTTGTTGTCCTTTGACTGGGTGGCAGACCAGCCTGAAATGCTTTCATGGGGTTCCGGAGGGGCTCGCTGGGGCCTATGAAACGGACTTCCAAATCTTCCGTATGGAAGAGCTCAGGGTGGCGTCTACGCGCTCTGAAAATGACTTGGAGCGCCCTGGAGTAGGATGCAAGACGGCCGATGAAATGCTGGAGCTCACACCAATGCCAGGACTCGTCAAGCTTGCCCGCCTTGCCCCTATCGGCTATGTTTTCGAACATTGGTGATTGACGCAAGGCCGTGGATGCTCGCACCAAGTACTCGTCGCCCGATAGCATTACGATAGAGCCGTTAGCAGGCAATATTTGGCTCTTCGAACGCCATGGCTGCTTCGTACCTGAAGAGTTGTCTCTATCAGAATCTACCTGTGAGATCAAAGCAGCTTGTCGAAGATTAAGGAGCATCGCTCTGAGCGATTCATCTAGTCGCCTTTAGTCCAGATGCATGGCGGGCTCAAATGCACCTCCAGCAAAAGAGCAACTTACCCTCTTTTGAAACAGACCTTGCGCAATCCACCATGCATTGAGAAAGGCGTTTAAGCAGCCTTTCTCGGTAACACTGAATACGTTCGTGGTTGTATTTGAGAATCTCACGAAAGTGATGCCGGAAGAGTGGAGAGCTTTCATCGTCTCCGAAGCCGGGTTTTGCACATGATCGGCCCAGATCATCCAAAAGTCTGATAATCAGGTGGCTGACTTTCTGAATGTCCTCTCCAGGCCTCTTCTGGTTGGTTGCGAATACATATAGAAGTCTGTCAGGCGGTCGGACAATAGCAAGAGATGTGACAGTAGGCCCATGGGGCCTGTTATCACATATCTGAGCCAATTTGTTGATGAAGCATTCTAACGTTCTGCTGGGGTTCTCTACTGCTTCTAAAGTGTCGGTGGGGGCTTTTCCTTGAATGTCTTGACCGCAGGCCTTTTGCAGGCTGGTGAGAAAGACCAAGGCCTCAAAGAAACGATTCAGCCTCTTGCACAGCTTCAAGCTTATGGAATGCTCTGTTTCCCCGTCAACAACGACCATTACTTTTGTTTTATATAATTAGTCAAGCCGAGCGACAAAACAGCTTTCATTTCTTTGTCTCACCTGTTCCTGTGGGCTTCCCTCCACTGCATGTCTTTGTCTTGTTCTTTGCCATGATAATGACAGACGGCAGGAAGGCTTCTGATTGCGCCTAGTATAAAATAAAACATAGGGTCTCAGGGAACATGAAATGTCTTCGGGATGTCACTCAAATTCCACAGCTATCGAACCAGATAGCTATGGCTATAAATGATCAAAACTAGGCAGTACCCTCCCTCACTTCGTGCAGCTTGCAACTACAACAGCGGTTACCCAGACGCAAACATCTCGACTAGCCAATCATTTTACCTCCCAGTCACACTTTTGGCCGGCTGGTGTGGCTACAAGCCATGCATGTAAGACCTGTTGGAAACAGAGAGGCCTCATTGGATGAGATGCACATCCGTCCAAGGCAAGAAGCCGTGATCCATGAATTCATTGATCAAGGCGGTGACATTCACCGCCATTCACGGTGAAAGTCTCTGAGAAGTACAGGTAGGATCAAGGTTGCTGGCAATGGTGCGCAAGGCCGCCATGCTTCATTTCAGGCTCGCCCGGCATTATCTTCTTGTAGTTTATTGCTACAGAGCTTACTTGGAGTATATGAGCAAATTTCCAAAAACATTAATTTCTACTAATTAGCAATGCCAGTAATGCTATCATCTATTGAACCTTTATGCAAGTAATAACCAATAGTTCTGCTGGCCATGTTGGCGATATGAAACAAGGATGCTAGGAGCCCAGTACTCCTGGCAGTACATTTCTGAATTAGACTTCCATGGAGCTACATACACTACTTTACCCTAACCCTATGCATTTCTTCTTCAAGCTTTTTCCGTTATCTGGGTTTCTTGCAAGCTGCAAATCCCACTCCTAGATCAGTTAGCACGCCCAGGACTGGTATCTTTTCTCATGCAGCCCCAGGATGGACTGCCTGCATGGCCGAAGCCTGGGACGGCGTTCCAAACTTTGCACTCCAATCGATCCATTCGGATTCGCCGTACAGGATAGCCTACTCGGCAATAGTACACTGACTGTTAGTTCTTATCATTAGCCGCCTGCTTTGCATCATGTATGACGTTGGCTCTGGGTCCTGACAAACAAATCCGCGTGTCGTTTGCTGGACCAACACCGATGCTCGGAATGAGAAAGAAACCCAAAGAAAGTCCATTGATTCGCAGTATAAAGTGGCTCCGGCGCATATAATACGCGCCAATGTAATTGAACCCTGTATGTTCTCCATTGCTCTCTTCTGCAAATGGATACGCTCTACTGATCTCAATCATGCTATCACTTTGAATTGGAAGTCGAGCTACTTTTTTTCTTCTTCAAAAGTTTTCGCATATCGTTGAGGAAATCTCTTCTTTGGCTCTTCCAATCATTTGAACCGAATGATGAGGACTAGCGCGACAAAGATCTTCTTGACCGACTTCTGATTATCTGCGTTGCAGATGGTAATGGTAGGGACTTATCGAAGCAACACCTGCGGAAGGTCGTTACATAGGAAATCTGTTTCCATGTTACGTGTCCTTTGTCTCCAAAGGTACTCTTTCTACCGTTAAGTGTTTGATGATATTCTGTTGGGAGTTTTGGTCATTTGGCAGCCGATTACCGCGCGCTTTGATGGGTGATAACTCTCTCTAACATCGTAACAGCGGACGATATTCAATTCATGTTCTTCCTGAAGCTAGGCTCCGAGTCCTCCAATCCTTCTAAGTTTATACACACAATGCACCACGGTACTAGGTTCAATATGCCCACCCAGGCGGCACACAGCCTGTCCGACATGGGGGACCCTCAAGGCTGCATCTCCACTCAGAGTGAATATTCTGATCCCGCGGCCAACCCAGCTCAGCTACAGCAACTCGACCTTGGAGCAGACGACCAACATGAAAACTCATCACCTTTCCATTCACCTGCAGCCACAGCATCAACACCTTTGGGACATTAGGCTCCCGAAGTCGATCCGTTGTCTTGGGGCAGTCCCCCTCTTGTCCAGCCGCACTCACTTGGATCTGCAGCGTGGGATGACGACAACGCCATGATGGTTGCGGAAGAGGTTTTGCTCAATTCTGAAGGCTGCTATGGTTCATCTCTTACGGATGAACTCGGGAGGGACCCGAGGATTGGCTCTCAGGAGCAAGAGGGCTCCCGAAGCCAAGCACAGGGTCCATATGCCTGCTGCAACAAGCTTTACAACAAAAAGCACAAGCTCAAGTAAGCAAATTCTTCAACAAGGCCTCTTTAATCCTGTCATCTGACTCTACTGTGCAGTAAGCATATGAAAACTCACAGTAAGCCGTCGGCATGCCCGGCGGAGTTTTGCGGATATCGATGCGCCGATAACAAGGCGTTGCGCCGGCACGTACGGACGTACCATTCGTCCCAGAAACACAGTTTCACGTGTGATGGATGTAACAAAGTCTTCACAAGAAAAGACAACCTGACGCGCCACTGGAACAGACGTGTATGCAGACGCTAGCTTCTAGTAGGGGGTTTGGTGTGGCCACACAGTCTTTCTGTTTCTTTTGTAGTCGTTTTCACCTCTTCGCTCGCCTAGTGTTCTATGATCTATCCGTTTACCCTCAATATCATGTCTTTGGATGAGATTCGGTATTGTGCGCGCAAATGCACGCTTTATAGCTACTTGAATATTGAGTATCTCCGCCATCCTACCGAGTTGTTCCCCAACTTCGCTTGACCACATGCAATATCACATGGAAATCATAGAAGAGAAAGCAGACCGCATCTCTCTCATCAGCATAGTAGCTGCTCAGGAGCGAGCATGGGCTTCGAATTCGACATTATCGATACACAACGCGGCTCAGTATTGGACCAGCGTCAGCGACTCTATCGAGATCACAGAGACGGTCGAGATATCAGTTGACAATTTCGGGGAGAAGGACGACGCCATGTTTCCTCCCAACGTCATCAGCCTCCCCAGTCTCTACAATGTGACCTTCGTTGTGAGACTTCCGAATGCAGCTGTCAAGGGCGAAAGGCCGTAACGGAGGTGTGGGGCCGGCGACCACGTGACAAGGACGAAGCGTAAGCGAAGCGAAGGCGGAGCGCACACAAAGATAAGGAGCAAGGGACTCAGAAGAGAAAGGGGGGCAGCTTTTAGCATCATCACCACCCAGGACCTACCTTCAATATAGCAGCGTGTTCGCTCATCACTCTAGTCTCCATCACTATCTGACAGCAGCTCAGTATGCATTGTTCACTTTTACTGAGACAAGAGTGGAATGCCAAGATTTTCCGCGGGCAAAGAACATTTCCCAGGCGGCTCCGACTAGCAAGGCCATGAGCGCTGGAGTGAAACGTGAGCTCGCTACTGTTTGGACAGTCGGCAGACAAAAGTCCACAAATCATTCTACTAGCGCCCTTGGAAACAACAAGATGAAGCTGCTCTTTCGCCACAAAGACCATTCGGCTTGGTGCAGGACGAGGTTCGCGACCTTTCAGCGGCAAGAGCACAATTAGTTTCGAGTACCTCGGCTTACACCATCAGGATGTCCATGTCCCTTGCCATGCTTTCCAGCATACGGAGCTAGGTTATCTCACCGTTGGGCAGCTTACGCAAGAGTCTATCTTTGCTTCAGAATGGATCAACAAACCAAACCGAGAAACATTAACCTGATAAGGCAGAAATACATTGGTAAGGATGAACAATCGACTCCGAGATACAATGAGGAAGTAGGTAGATATTTCGCCGAAAGAAGAATACTGCTTAATGCAATATTTCGGCTTTTCATATCTGCAAGACCAAATGCCGTGTCACGTGCTAATCATGTGACTTCGCGTGCTTTTGCTGACCGAGAGAACGACGCGTCGCCACACGCATGAGGGGTATTGTTCCTCTTCATACTAATCCATCCGCGTTCCTTGCCAACAGGTACGCTTGCGCACCTACACGCTCTGGACGCATCCCAGCCGTCGTCAACGAAGATATGCACCACAATACTCGGCTTCAGGCCTCGAAACGTGCCCCCTGGACAGCACCTTTACCTTTCCCCCTCCGACAGTCATGACGACACCCCAGTCGCCGGTGCCCATCGACGACTTGCCAGAAGATGACAGAGTGACTTTGGAGAACCGGACGCTGAAATACTCTCTCCTGGGCCCATCCTTGACCAAAGCCGGACAAGATAACGTTGACCAGTCAAAGGTGGACCAGACCTGATGGCACCAAAAGGCTACGGGTCCCAGAAAGTGGCTAACACATGGCATCCCAGGTTTCCGAGATCATTTACAATGCATCCAAGGGCACCAAGTTCTTCAACCGAGAAGAAGAGCGTGACAAGATTCTGACGAAGAAAATCGAACAAATACTCCACAAAAAACGGCTACTCGAGAAGCAAGACCTTAGCCGCGAGCTACGCCTTGCCGACCAACTCATTGCTCAGCTCGAACTTTCCCGAGACTTGACGCAGTACATCGTTCATGTCGATTGCGACGCGTTTTACGCTGCAGTCGAGCTTCTCGAACGGCCTGAACTCGAAGACGTTCCCTTTGCCGTCGGAGGTGGCGTTCTGACGACGTGTAACTACGTCGCACGGAAATATGGTTGTCGAAGTGGTATGGCTGGCTTCGTAGCCAAGAAGTTGTGTCCCGAGCTAGTGATGCTCAAACCCAACTTTGAGAAATACACGGCCAAAGCTCACGAGGTGCGGGAGGTGTTGGTAGAATACGACCCTCGATTCGAAAGCGCAAGCATAGACGAGGCCTACTTGAACATCACAGAGTACTGCACAGACAAGGGAATTGGCCCAGCGGAAGCTGTGGAGCAGATGCGCCGGGAAGTCCACGAGAAGACCAAAATCACCGTCTCAGCCGGGATCGCGGCCAACGCAAAACTTGCCAAGATCTGTTCCAACATGAACAAACCGAACGGCCAGTTCGTCTTGCCCAACGACCGATCCGAGATTTTGCGGTTCATGGCAAAGCTGCCACCCCGGAAGGTCAATGGTGTGGGCCGCGTGCTCGAACGCCAGCTGGCCGAGATCGGAATCAAGACGTGTGCGGACCTGTATCTTCAGCGGCAATTCCTTCGACCACTGTTTGGCGAAAAGGCGTACGAGTTCCTGGTTAACGTGTACCTCGGCCTAGGCCGTACTCGGATCCAGCCGGCAGAAGAATACGAGAGAAAGAGCGTGGGCACTGAGAGCACGTTCCGGGACATGTCAGATCCGCAACAGCTGAGGGAGAAGCTGAAGTGGACGGCAGAAGAGTTGGAGAAGGACATGAAGAGGGCGGAAGTCAAAGGTCGGACCCTCGTCCTCAAGGTCAAGCTGCACACATACGAGGTTTTCACTCGCCAGGCCGTGCTGCCCAGAGCGATTTTTCAAGCCGCCGACTTGTACCACTTCGCTCTTCCGATTCTGGCCAAGCTACAGGAAGATATGTCGGGCATGACGCTACGACTGATGGGCTTACGTTGCACCCATTTGGTTAGCACCAAAAAGCCGGATACAATGGCGTTCTTCGGATTTCGATCCCGTAGATCCGAGTCAGTTGCATCCCCAGAGACGCCTTCGAAGGACAATGTCAATGCTGGGGTCGATGGTGCGCTAATAGACGGGGACGGCTGGGAACAATGGCCTCAAGAGGAGCTCTCGGGGCTCGAGGATGATCAACACTTTCGGGTCGATGCCGTCAATGATCCTTCCCGCCTTGATGACAAGCCGAGCCCCACCAGGAGACATAAAAAAGAGATCCAGCCGAACCCCGTACGGGAGTATGCCCCGGTCGACGATGAAATGTGGGATTGCCCTATTTGCAACCGTCCGCAGGCGCCAGACGAGAGACAGTTCAACGCACACATCGACTTCTGCCTCTCGCGACAGACGATTCGTGAAGCTGTGCACGGAGATATTCCCGGCCCAGCTCCTAGATCAACAACTCCGGACCCGAAAAAAGCCAAGATCGGGGGCGAAAAGAAACGTGGCAGACCACCCGCACGACCGGCAAGTGACGACCCTCGCCAGAAGAAGCTTTGCTTTGGATGATGAGGCTCTTCTTGGTATCACCAAACAGAACTAATGGAGATCCGTTATATCATATGATTGAATCTGTATGCCGAGTGTGAAGAAGGCCGCCCCGCCACTGGCAAGTCGATGTGTCTGACCTTGACGCCGGCGTGCTTCCTGACCCCCACGGTTCTACCTATGTAATCATCTTCGGATCCCACGCGATGTGCCGGCACTCGGACGGTGGCTAGCAGACCTACAGGCTTTTTGCCCCAGGCTACCGGGGCACAATGACGAATGGTGTTGTGGCTTTCTCGGCCCACGGCACTTGAGCGATCCATAGCCCAATGAGGCGACGACTAATGAAACACAGTGATGGGTCTGAGTCTAACATTGCCACGGAACTTGATAGCTCCGAGGGGTTCCCCCATCATTTCTGCAGTCTATCAGCCGCTGAGGAAATCAGTCCAAGGTCTCGGACATTGGATGCTGTGATGACAAAAGCGGAACCGCAATTGCAGCTCATATAACAAGACAGATACCATGTATCTGGTTGTCAACTTCACTGTTCAGTGTCTTATGCAGTCTGCATTTACCTGAAGGCGCTCCGGTGCAGTCTGCTTCACGTCCATATATCTCACTCAACTCGAAAATCTGTGTGGAATTGTGGCAACCCGTTCCGGACATGTCTACTATTCCGTAGGAAGAATCGATAAGGCATCAGCCCAAGCAGTCTCTCGACTTTCGATGCCTATACGTATGGAAAAAGAAATGTGACCCGCGCTATCCCAGCCAGGAAGGGGGGTTTCTCCGGTTCCACGTGGAGAAGCCGAACTCCGATCATAATACACAATGGGGCAACGTAGGCAGCAGGCGACTGGTCTGACGAGGACGGATTGCTCCTCTGCATGTCTTCGGAATTCAGAAACCGGAAGCTTCCATGGTTATCTCGTGCTCCACCTAAACCACCTACTATACGGTCCATAGTTTCGTCCCTTTGGGCCCTGACAAGGCCATGGACTGTTGCTGTTTATCATCAGTTTCCCTCTCTGGCACTCTAGTTTCGTCAACAAAGAGATGACTGGTATCCCAACGGCTCATAGGAGCAAACCCGAGTTCGGTTTTCAAGATTATTACTTTGGCCATTGGCCATATCATGAATCCTCAATGCCTCAGTCAACCGGCTGGCTGGCTGAACTGTCAAGACCGAAAGAGGCTATACTAATGAAATATTGGCTAACGCCATTGGGCTCGGAAGGCGCCCGAGCTCTCGTTGGCGTCTGAAGGACTGATGGACCTTGAAGCTAGCAACGGCTCAACACGGCTGCATACCACCTGCCAAGTTGGCATATGTCTCAGCGGGTTACGCCCTTTCGGTAGATTAGTTAATGAACGCCCCTAAGGTGAAGCCACCGCATCTTCCGGGTCTGAGTTTGCTATGGTACAACTGCTGGAGTCGGCTCGGACAATGAGGTCTAAGGTATCGCGAATCAAAAACTAAAGACTTGACTTGTCACCATAGATACCTTACGTCAACTCGACCTTTCGAGCCGCGATGCACGCCAGGAACAGCGCCATCGTTTATGTGGACATGGGTCTGCACGACGCCCTCGCCATTGAATTAACCACACACGCCAAAGCATGGCGAGAAAGACCGACAGTCCCCCGGAGCGATGCCTGGTTCTTGAAACATTGTTGATTGGGGAGATCCTGTGGCCTCCGGAATCAAGTCTTCCGGCTTGTCGAGATTCCAGCATATAACTCGCTGGATTCCTGAGATGCTGGATCACCACGGTCCTGGAATTTCGTCACGTTCCTGCATCTCTCGCTCACCAAGGAACCCGCATTCTCCGCCAAAGAGCACTGGCGGGCCATCACCAGTCAACAGCCATGGCCTCAGAGACCGGACCCGCCCGGGTTCCCACCCCTGCTCTGGCGCCCGCCTTCAACACCGAGCCAGCCGCGGTGTTCCTGGATGTTTGGGCCGGAGTTTGGACCGTCACGATGCTCTGCGGCATGGGGTTCCTCTTCCACCACCGCAAAATGCCTTTTCTGAGGATCCGCGGCCTGGCTTTATCGTTTGCTGCCGTCACCGCGCTTCACCTGTACTGGGTCGCGGTGCAGATCACGCTTTCAATCGGCCAGTTCATGCCCGACGGCGCAGAGTTCTGGATCATGGGCCTCTACCTGCCCTCCGGCATCGCTCTCTTCCACGCCTCCAACAGCCGCTTCCTCCACATTGCCAAGGCGCAGCGCAAATACGCCGAAAAGCCACTTCGTCCGTCGTCCAAGTCAGAGTCAGAGTCGCCCGCTTGTGGCTTGAGGGACAGGACCCTCGCCGGAAGGCTTCGGAAGCTGGACTACACCACCAAAATGCTGGCCGTGGTCAGCACGGGCATGTTCGTCCAGGTATGTGACGCTTGGCCCAAGCAACAGGCCGTGCCTGACAGCTTGACACATTGCTGACATGCACGGCAACCAGCTCCTCCTGACGGTCGTCATGTATCTTGTCTCACGCAAGTATCACCCGTGGTTCGGCGCCCCTGGAACGGAAGTCAAAGGCACCCCAACGCAGCAAAAGGTCGAGATGGGCCGCGGGTGGGAGTGGTGGCCTTCGGTCTTTTGGCAGGTCGTCTGGGCCTGGGTAGTCGCGCCTGTCATCCTCTGGAAATCTCGCGGGATCAAAGACACACGAGGGTGGCGGCTCCAGACCATTGCATGCTGCACCGCAAGGTAGGTGGAATCAAGTCTAGCGTTCCGCGGCCCCAGGTCGAATTCCTGCACCCAGCACTAACGATTCCAGTCTGCACGCTACTCCAATGTGGCTCGTGGCCGTATACGTACCGGAGATGGCGCCCGTCAACAGATACTTTATTGCCCCTCAATGGTGAGTTATATGAAGCCGGCACGAGCACCGCGCTCGATCCTACTGACGCCACCCAGGATTTGTCTCTCCATCGCCTTCATCGAAGTCTTCACAATCTTTATTCCTTGTTGGGAAGTGTTCAAGCACAAGTCGCTCCAAAAAGAGACGCTCGAGGCCATCGCCCTCTGGGAAGCCAAGAACAAGGCCCGAAACGGCAGTGATTCCCTCTTCACCGGCTCAACCAAGGCCGGATCTCACAACTCGATCACCTGGCGGTCGCTCGTGCAGTTTGAAGAAGACACCAAAAGACCCGAAAGCGTCTATACAATGAGCTCTCTGGAGTACATCTTGGACAAGAACCCCGAGCCCCTGCGAAAGTTCTCGGCCCTGCGAGACTTTTCCGGAGAAAACATTGCCTTCCTGTCGGCGGTTGCGGAGTGGAAGGCGTCGATCCCTCGGACCCCAGGCGCCCAGGAAAACCTGACCGAACTCACCCGCGAGCGATTCAACCGCGCCCTCCGGATCTACACCGAGTTCGTCAGTCCCCACCACGCCGAGTTCCAGATAAACATCGCCTCGCAGGACCTCAAGCGTTTGGAGAAAGTGTTTGGGAACGCGGCCAGGATCCTGCACGGCTACAGGACGGAGCGGTTCATAGACCCCGTGGTTCCCTTCGAGGATGTGCCGTGGGGCCAGGATTCTGCCGCGGACGGATCAGATACAGCCGATTCGGTACAATATGGCATCGGGGAACGCATCACGGATCGCGTGCAATACTGGGGGAACATTCCGGAGGAGTTCAACGCGGCGGTGTTTGACGACGCGGAGGCCAGCATCAAGTACCTGGTCCTCACCAACACGTGGCCCAAATTCGTCAAGGAGAGGAGGTACTCGCTATGCTCCGAGGATTCGGGGGAGACGGCCGAGACGGAGAACTCAGCCTCGGCCCTGTCGAGGTTCGCAAGGTACATTCGGGCTATGAGGACTGCAGCATGATTGGTGCTTGGGCGCGCGCTTCGGGGTAAGGCTTCTCTTTTGTTTCGCGATGATATCCCTAGTCTCTCACGACTTCTATACCAATTTGTAATTCCCTTTTTGAAGATGCCAATCAAGACCTAACCCGGATCTGCGTCCAAACTCAACTCCTTACGAACCCTAACTGGTCACCCACGCCCCCGGCGCCGGTAGCTTCGCGTTTTTGTCGGACTCCCGCCTCCCAGGTGCGCTCCCTCCACCCGCGTGTTGCCGTGGCACCGGCATATGACGGTCATGATGAACGTCATCGATATGTCTGGTTGGCGGGGGGAGCCGATCACGGCTGATTGACAAAATGAGCGCGAACGGCAATGTCTCGGGTTTTCCACACTGGGACGGCGCCCGGGTTTTGGGCCAACAAAGATAGCTATTGGGCTTGCGAAAGCCTTCCCAGAAAGGTAGGTCTCACTTCGTGAGACATGGTGACACGCTTCGCAGCTTGAAGCTTCCACCACCTGCGGCTGTATCGAAACAAGCCGTAGAGGCCAGCTATCTAGTATATTTTCAATCCCGAGAGACCTGGCGATGAATCCAATGGGAATGGAACAGACATGAGAGCGTAGCAGGATCACTAGCTTTTCTGTCAGTGATTCGAGCAGCATCAATTGTAACAGAATGAACAGTGAATTCATTGCGAAAAAGCTCTAATCAGTTGATATCCCAAAGACTGTAGGAGAGTTCAAGTGGTCTCCTCTCCGTAAACCTCATCCCGGATGCCGCACATATCCCTCAACTCAGCTTCAGAGCCAAACATGACGCTCACGAACAACCTGGCCTCGGCACTGCTATCCGGCTCCGAGTGCACCGGCGCGTTGGGTTCGCCCCACGTGAACCGAACAACCTGGCCCGCGTGGAGTTCGACATGGGGGACTCCCTCTAGCGCCTCAGCTAGCTCGGCACGCTCCTTCTCCTCGTCCTCTTCCCCGTCCGAGCCGCTGTGCCGTGCCTCTATTTCGCGCACGACGGCGTCCACCGCCTCCGAAGGCCGGAGCATCCGCGTTGGCGGGCCGAGCAGCGTCACCGCATACTTTGCGTGGGGTCGCGGCGCCGCGCACGCGCAGTCGAACATGCGCCCGTCGCGATGCCAGCGGGGAATCGCCCAGGCATCTGTAGGCGCGGTGATGCGGACGCACAGCCAGGTCGAGTGGGTGCTGCTCTCTTGGTCGGCAGGGCTGGCTCGCTGCCGGGCGTGGGCCGCCGCGTCGTCAAGAAAGGAGGAGAGGGCCCTGACGAGGCCGTCCTTGTCGGCAGCGCAGTGATTGAGGATGAAGTCGGAGGCGGAGACGGCGAGGCGAGAGGACGAGGCGGGGCCGTAGAACCCGTACGTCCCCTCCCGGTGGACGCGTTGAATAGGACTACGGAAGCCGGAGGGCGGGGGGAAGACTTCGAGAGGCTGGCTGTAATCAGACATTCTGGAAGCAGCCTTTTATCAGTTATCGATTGTAATAAATGGTAGTTTCTAGGAGATGATTTGCACATCATCCCTCCTTACGAGGGAGTAATATACGCTAAATGGCTAGTGTCACGAGGGATATAATATGGCACAAACCCAGCTTAGCAATTATAGATCCGCTTTTGCATGTGACAGCTATTAATAGGAAAACCACGAGCAATCTTAGGGGTCTCTAATCCAGCTACCGCTGCTATTCTGAAAGCCTCCAGCAACAGCCATGCCACAGCACATCTATTGTACTCAAAACAACGTTGATTGATGCGGATATTCAACACACTAAAGCAGTATAAAAGATCACTCTTGGAGCATCATTCTGGTACGATTCGTACGCATGAGGCAGTGGCCCAGAAGGTCTATTAAATGGCCAGCTTTAGGCCACCTAGACCTGGAGAAACCATGCCTTTCACATTGACACCACGCGTGCAGAAGTCTCCATCCTGTTCTTTAAATAATCCCCAAAATCGACTGTGAAATTGGGACTTTTGTACGCCAAGTAATTCACAGACAGGTGACCCTAAATAATTACTAATAAGAACCAGGAACAACAACCTACTAGATAGTTTAGTGCTTACGCTGCAGTTGGATCTCGCAGCTGTAGTAGCATCAGAGACTCAAAAGGGCTAGACATGAAACCATTTACGTGGCCCCAGTTTAGTCGATTATCCAATGCTGTGGAAGACTTCTTGGTCAACGTCTAGAGTATGGAAGCTGCCCAGCCACTACCACCCTACGTGGGCAAGAAAATCCACCAAACGCAGCTTCGTCAGACATAAGTTCCTCACTATACGACATCGGCCGCACGACTTGGTTGGACACGGTCAACCGGCCTCTGAATCCACGTCTTAATGGGCATCCGCAGCCGTCGCTATGCTTATGTCTTGTCGGAAGTCACCGATACTTGAATGTTCCGCACTTATCAACAGGGAGCCACTTTGTTGATATCTGTATCAGACAGCTCACACATCTCCATTTCCCTGCGCTCACCACCCAGCACTGCTTACACATTTAGGGAATTGTGATTGATCTAAATAACCCCCATCTCCATGCCCGTGTTCGACACCCATTCCCTTGCGGGGTTGATCGCAAGTTTTGCCTCATATCCAAGTACAACGTCAACGTTCAACGCCTACAACAAAGCGTTTCCACTTTGTCTTGTATCATGATGGCCGGTCTATTCTTCATCTCTGCAGTTGTTGCGGCGGTCTGTGTGCTTATGCGCCTCGTGTATCGCAGCTTTCTGCCCAAGCCGCTCCCCGGGATTCCATGCAACAAGGACTCATCTACGCGGTTCTTGGGGGATACCAGCTACTTCATGGAGATTCGCAAGTCAGGGGGTTTCTGGTTACACTTTTTCACGGACCTGCTTTCGAATAACAAAACGCCGATCGCCCAATTCTTTCCGGGCCCGCTCAGTGGCACCAACGTCGTCATTGGGGATTACCGTGAGGCTCGCGACCTCATGACGAAGCGCAGCAAGGACCTTGGTCGGGGTTACAAGAACATCGTGGCGTGGCAAGGGGTTCTGCCTGGGCATATAATTGGGATGGAGAGTTTCCATCCGTCTTTCAAAGAGGCCTCGTTTCTCACCAAGGACTTGATGACTCCGAATTTTCTACATGGGGTAAGCCGCGTCTAGTCACGTTTACACGCAGCACAAGGTCGCATTCTGACGGTATTCGTGCAGGTATCTGCACCCGCTTCCTATAGGACGGTGTCGAACTTTGTCAAGTTGTGGAAAGTCAAGGCGGCCATGGCCGATGGTTTGCCTTTTGATGCAGTCGACGACTTGGAGGGCCTTACATACGACATCATAACGGCTGCGGCATTTGGCGCGGCGGAGCAAAACAGCCAGACTCTGGAGCGTCTGCGGGCTGTACAAAAAGCCGAGAAAGCCGAGTTCGGAGACAACGGCTCATTTCGGCTTGCCTTGTTTCCGCGCGTAGAGAAACCCGAACTACTTGCGGCCCTTAATGTGTTGACCGACAGAGCCGGCAAGGCTTTCCAGGCATTATTCCCGAAAGTCGCTCTCAAACTGAATGGACTTCGCCCCTCGGTTCGCCAAGCTTATCGATCGAAGAGGGAAATCATCCAGTCCTACATTGACCTTGCTGTCAAAAGGTTATCCAGAGGAGGATCAGATGGGGAGTTCCACTCGGCTGTGGATTATGTCGTATCTCGCGAAGTTGCGGCTGCTGAGAGTGCCGGACGACGTCCCGTCTTCAACTCAATGTACATCAACGACATGCTGGCGGGTTACCTAGTCGCAGGACAAGATTCCACGCACAGCACCCTATCCTTCGCCGTGAAATATCTCACGGAACACCAGGACGTCCAATCGAGGTTGCGCAGTGCCCTGCGACTCGCCTATCCCGAGGCAGACGAGCAAGACCGTCAGCCAACATTGGAGGAGGTGCTGAAGACGCAGATCCCCTTCCTCGACGCCTTCATCGAGGAGACTCTCCGTATATGCCCCCCCGCTGCGGCGATAACGAAGCAGGCGCTCTGCGACATGACTGTGCTCGGGAACTTTCTTCCAAAGGGTACTCTGATCACATTCCTGCTGACCGGCCCTACAATGACCATGGCGGGGGCGGAGGTCGAGGAGAGGAAACGGGGTGGACTGCCGCCGCACAAGATCTCCAGCGATGGCGTGGACGACTGGGCCCAGAGCCCATTTCCGCCAGGCGAGTTCCAACCCGAGCGTTGGCTACGGGCTGATGGGGCTGGCAACGTCAAGTTTAACAGTATGGCGGGGCCGTTCCTGTCTTTCGGCTCTGGACCGAGGGGTTGTTGGGGTAAAAGATTGGCGTACCTGGAACTCAAGTTGGTCGTCACGTTGCTGGTATGGAATCTGGAGTTTATGAGACTTCCGGATGGAATGGAAGACGATGGAATTATCAAAGGGCTGGTTACAAAACCCAAGCTGTGCTGCGTCAAACTCCAGAGCACCACCGGCAGGACTTGAAGATGTAACATCTTGGAGTGCAAATATGTTGTCCTTGTGTGCTTACAGCATTTTGCGTCATTTTAAGATTATGTGATCTGGTACCGCAATCCTGAGATTGGGAGGAGGTAACTTTGTTCATGACTTTTGAGGTGGTCTCTCCATTTATGCGGGTTTCCCAATTCATTGCAGGACACATACCTACAAGAGGTCATGGGTTTGACAGAAACTACACATGGGTAAACCACAAAAGCGTGATGGAATGTCTGTATAGAATTGTGTTGCCGTGGTCTATTATTAAACTCTACATCAAGGCTCCCAAACTCAGAGCGCGAACCCAAGGCATCCAAGTCTGTGTGCATGACCATAGTAGCCAGTCATCGCAGTTTTCTGACATCAAATGGCACGGTTGTATCCGGAACGGCCGTCAGTGACGCCATTGTAGCCAGACCTTCCATCGGTCTCCTCCCGGCGGTTGTATCCGGAGCGGCCGTCAGTCACAGCAT
>MU846030.1:0-37929 GCA_030867225.1 Colletotrichum caudatum | reverse complement strand
CGCTGTTGTATCCCGAGCGGCCATCGGTCTCCTCCCGGCGGTTGTATCCAGAGCGACCATCAGTAGACGGAGCAGAGTCCACCTCGGAAGTGTCACGGCGGTTGTATCCAGACCGGCCATCAGTAACGCTGTTGTATCCCGAGCGGCCATCGGTCTCCTCGCGGCGGTTGTATCCCGAGCGGCCGTCAGTCACAGCATCAGCCGCGCTGTTGTAACCCGAGCGGCCATCGGTCTCCTCGCGGCGGTTGTATCCGGAACGGCCGTCAGTCACAGCATCAGCCGCGCCGTTGTATCCGGACCGGCCGTCAGTGGAGGGAGCAGAGTCCGCCTCGGAAGCGTCAAGGCTGCGGCGTCGAAGAGAGAACGAGGTTTGCTTGCCAAGAGTGGAGCGCGAGTCCGTGTCCTGAGAGGAAGGCACCGAAGTCTGGCTGGATTCTTCAAGGGAGAGCTTGGCTGGCTCTGCAACTTGCTGCCCATGGGCCTGACCGCTGCAGACAACCATGCCCTTGTTGATCTAGGCAGAAAAATGTTAGGCAACGATACCCACTAACACGAGATGTACGTCTTTGATATAGATTGAGGGACGAACATACCGTCGATACGACACTTTGGTAGTTGAAAAGCGAAATGACCAGGACGCAGGTCATCAGAGAGACCATGATAGTGCGCAAGGTCGAGCCACGGGAAGTAGCGGTCCTTGCGACGGGCTCATGGGCGGGCAACATGGCTTCTTTCGACATTGTAAAAGAGTGAATGTAGAGGACTGATAACTTCAGTGCTCTGAGTGATAAGATATGTATACGAATGAGAAGGGTTATGGTAAACGAAAGTCTGAAGGCTTGGGCTGGTTCAACTCAAGCTCAACGAGGTCTGATGATCAGAGGAGAAAAACAAGAGCATAGAGAAGAAGCGGATGGTGCCCTTAAAATACAAAATCATGAAGCGGCAGTATGAGATTCGGACTTCACAGGCTGGAAGGCATGGGACGATCCATGACGAGGATCCGTACTTGTCTCGAGGGCCGGCGATTTCGTTCTCGCCGCACGAGAGCCCTTCCTTTCTGGGAATATCCGCGAGCGCGCCCAGCCCCGAAGTCTCAAGTGAGATGGCGACGGGGTGGTGATTGTCGCTCCAAACATCACGTCTCTGGATCCATACACACGCCAAGACCTATTCTCATAGGACAATTCCTCCAAAATTGTGCTCGACAAGATAGTTCGTGTCCAACATCTGATACGCCGAGCAGGCCTTGCTGGAAGACGATGGGTGTGATACCGATTCCGAGTAAGCGGGCTCCTTTTAACCCTTTTTGGCATGTCTGACCAGGGCCGTGGCTTGGCCATAGGCAGAATGATGGTCTCGACGGTTGAATCCAAAGGCCCCCTTACCAGGACTCCGGGTGGCTCCAAGGGTGAGGGCTATGTTGAACCTGTTGGAGGCTGGGGTCGGTTCGTTTGCATTGGGACGCTCGCCCGGGCTGTGCCGCAGCTAGCCTGTCGCCCTACGCGTGGGGGAGCAAAGGATGTTTGTTGCACAGTACAAATCCTGCCGCTCACCATTTCTCGGTGCCTCTCAGGGATGCTTGGCTTCCCGTTCTCAGCCCGCTCACCGAGGCAGATTAGGCGCAAACGACGGATGCTGGGTCTGGACTGCTCACAGGAGCTTGCCATGAGAGGTACTATGATTCGCGCGAGGATGGCCTCCAATTTGAAATACGCGAATAGATTTGAGAAACATCAAGGCATACACGCAGTTCTTGAAGATGCACATGCTCATCGTGTCAACCTGTCAAAGTCTGGAAGGCGTCGCGGGTTCGATTGGTGATGAGGTGCGGTGTGATAACAACGCTTTTTGATATTACTGCCGGGCTAGAACTGGTCTTGCCCGCAACGGACTTTTGCGCATTGATTTCCACATCCGGAAGTGTCAAGAAATAGTAACAAACATCAAGAAATATAATACCCAAACCCATTCCATACCCGGCAGTGAGGTACAAGCAAGCCGGATTAGTAATTCCAGTCACTTTTCTAGGAATCCAAGGGATAGTATACATGTAAGAATCAGAATAAGGATTTAGGTATCTACCTCAGCAGGGGAAAGAAAAGTTTGCTTGGGGAGTTTCAACCCCTGACCTCACTTGTTACGATGTGAAATCTCTGACATGGTAGGTAATTTTTTAAATGATGTTTGGCCGTCGATGGTAGCCCGATCGGCGATGCCAACCACAGCCATGTTAACACCGTGCTAGCCTTGTATAGCTGCCCGCATATGTATCGCCGTGCACGGGATGTTGTTTTCAGGTGTGGACAGTTGTGGTCTGGGCTTGCGATTTCTTGATACTTTTGGTAAATACCAGCAAACAGATCTCAACAAACACCCGATCAAATTATTCACTCACACTAGTTTCGAGATACACCGCCGGTTCCTCAAGCGCACCTCACCTAAGCATGTAGTATCTATCACTGGCGTTGCAATTTCGAATCATCGTGCCAAGATGAGTTTAAATTTTTCCACCTCGTCTAGCCTTCCCATACAAAATCTTGGTCGATGCCAGGAATAAGCCGTCTCAGAGCCATCCCGTAATCTCCGGCGTTCGGCGTTCGAAGAAGAGTGTGGATGTGGAATTTGGCCGGCTCCTTGTTGGTCAAGAAGACGCCAGAGTGATGGTCAAACTCGACAAGGATCACTGGGCTCTGAATCCGATAGTAGAATGGATCCGCGTCGCCAAACCCTCCTATCCAGCTGAAGTACGTCTCATGGAACCAAGACCTGACTTGGTTGATCCGCATCTCCCTCGCCTTTTGGGGGAGGTATATGAGATACTGTTGTATGATTTCGAGCACGAGCTGTTGCTGCCCAGGGTCCATGTCCTTCACTAGAACGCCCTCGTACGGCACGACGCGGTTGTCTCGGTATGCGCCGCAAAGGTGTCTCTGGTCGTCGTGGTTCCACCTTCCCTTCGGCATCGCTGGATCCTTGAGCAGCTTGTAAGTTTGTGCCTCCTGTTGGAGGCTTGCGGGAAGTGTTTGCATCAGCCGCAGGCCAAGCCGTTCCTCTTTCTCCAAGATGCGGGTTCCTTTATGGGGCCCGTGGTCAATCAGGTTCGGCTCTGCTCCAGTGAACCACGGCGACGACACGATCTGACCCTTGTACAGGAAGATGTTTAGGCACAGATGATGGCCGTAGAAGGAGAAGCCCCATGGCCGACTTATCGAGGGTTCCCCGAACAGCACAAAGTTGTAAGAATACTCGTTGCAGATGGCGGGCGCCTGGACCAGGTCACCCAGGAAACCGTTGATGCGCATGGCGCCAAGCGCTTTGGCGTAGCCTTCTGGCGACAGCGTGGCCTCGAGAACTTTGAGGATGCTGTCTCGGATATTCGGCTCGAGCTCGTCCAGACGCAGGCCCTTGTCGCTCAGGAGAAATTCCGGGTTCGACCACGAGCGCCACTCGGGCGAGTCAACGTGGTATAGAAGAGTGGACTTTTGCTCGTCGTTGAGCTGTGATAATACGACGTTGGTGACGTCGACGATTTCCTGGATGGGTACTCCTTCATCTGCCAACTCGAATAAGTCGGGTCTCACAGTACCTAGACCCGTCAGCCGTCTTCCCAACTGCTCGTCCTTCATCCCTCGCGACCTACCATCGGTCGTGACGCCGGTAAACGGCTCCTTGAAGAGCTCACGCCAGTGCCGATATAGCGCGTGCAACCACGGCGGGTTCCCGCCCTTTTTGAAGGCTTCCGCATATTCATGAGCATTCTGGCTTCTCATCGTTGTGAATCGCGGGATAGTAAGGTCTGGCAGATGCTGGCGGTATTCGCCGCCATGGGGCTGTTGATCTTGATCTTGGTTTCCGGCCATTGCGGCGTTGGTGAGATGGCTAGCCTGATGGCCTCGTTTTCTGAATTAATAGTCTGGGCGCAATATCCGTAGCAGTGGCCAACAGTCTTTCCGCGCATCTGTGTTTTGACTCTGGCAGCTGTTTCACATGCAATGACCTTGACCGAGGTCTTGGGTGTATTGAAGTCCAGCTTTTCAAGCGAAGTTTATTAGGAAATCTGCAATCAACGTCCAACTTCGTTTTGGACGATCTCCTTCTCACCAGACCAGATCAAACCGTCACGATCCAACGGAACCGAGATCAAGTACCGCAGTCACAAACTTCGAGCTCAGCAAGGATCGGCCCCTCACTTCCTGACCCCTCACTCCATCGTCACCTTCATTTCCCATTTCCCCCCTCATCTTCGCATTTCCCCCACAATTCTCCAACGTGCGGCGCTTGACCGGCTTTTCCGCTGTGGTAACCAATATGTCAGCCACAGTCAGTCGGCCAATGGCAACGCCCAGACATTACAACTCGAGCATCAACACGGAACTCCGAAAGGTCGGCACCCGAGCGGGGTACCCCCAACATCGTCCCAGTCGTCGGGTTCAATGGTGGTGCGGCAAGGCGACCTCTCCTGTTTTCTGCTTGCGAGCACCATCCAAGCTTCTTCCCCTCCAAGACGGACTTTTTTGAGTTGGGATCTAAGGGACTTTTTCTGCGCACCAGACCTTGGATTCAGGTTGTGACAAGATGTCTTCGGGTTCGCAATCCTCTTTCAGCCGTGAGTCTTCCCCCTCCGAGTCGCCGTTCGTCGTAACGCCAGACGCTGAAAACATATAAAAACAAAAGGCCTCGTGCGGTTCGTCCCACGGTCTGATTCCAACAAGGTCCTCATTGGAGAACCTGAATCAGACTCCGTTGATGTTGGTGTTGCGGTGCGCAACGGCGAGGAAGTCAAGGTTGTGGTGTGGTCGGGATCTAGCGTCCTCAAGCCCGGCTCGAAGACAGACGAGCGGGCCGTCATTGACCGCATTCTGTCGCCAGTTTCTGTCGATGAGATTGGTACAATCCGATGCATTGGTCTGAACGTAAGGAGCCATTTGATCAGACGGCCTTTTCAGTGTGCGCATTGGACTCAGCTGATGAGATGTAGTATGTCCAGCACGCGAAGGAGGTCGGCGTCGCTTTGCCCGACGTGCCTACTGTGTTCCTGTAAGCATTGCTTCTGTTCCCGTGATTCGTCACATGAGATTACTGATTGCAGCTTCCAGGAAGCCAAACACAGCCCTCGGAGACCCATGGCCGGCACCTACGGCCCTTCCCCTACTGACCCAAGCAGACGACTGCGGTGATTACGAGTCTGAGCTCGCAGTTGTTTTGGGAAAGACAGCCAAGAACGTGTCTGAGGCTGACGCCATGGACTACGTCTTGGGTTACACTGCTTGCAACGACGTTTCCAGCAGAACATACCAATTGAATCAATCCCAGTGGTGCTTCGCCAAGGGATTCGACGGCTCGTGCCCCTTGGGTGAGTCCTGAGCATGGCCAGTTAATTACGAAAACACATCAGATCTAACTCGACATCATACAGGCCCGACCCTGGTCTCTAAGGAGCTGATTCCGGACCCGGCCAAGCTGCATATGCGAGGACTGAAGAACGGCGACGTTCTCCAGGAAAGCGGCATTGAGTAGGTCGTCCCTGCAGGATGGGCCTCTGATATATACTGACATTCGCGACTCAGTGACCTGATCTTCAGCGTCCCCAAAGTAATCAGCTTCTTGTCCCAAAGCACAACCCTGCCTGCTGGCACAGTCATCATCACCGGCACGCCGGCTGGCGTAGGCTTGGGGCGCAAGCCCAAGGTCACGTTGAAGGATGGCGACGAGTTCAGGGTCGAGATCCTGCCACACATCGGAACACTGGTGAACGTCTTCCAGAACGAAGGTGTTACCGCTGTTGGGCATTGAGAAATGGACCGAAATCACCGAGCAGTCGGCAAAGCTCGGATTCGACACACAAACGGCACGAAAACCCGCAACAAAAGAACTCTCCAGTGCTTGATCTCTTGATGACGACGGATGCTCCGGCCTCGGTTGATGGTACGGATAGTGCGTTCTGGGTGCAAGCCAACAAGTACGGGTTGGTGATAAGCCCAAGTCAACGTGAAGACAGCTGTGATCGGTAGAATGTAGAACTTATATGGCTATGATAGCAGTAACAGTGCTCGGAGCAAATCTGCACCATGGTTTTTCTGAGAGGTCAAGGTGAAAGCATTTCGCATTCAGCTCATTCAATGCACACATGTTGCTAATCGTGAAATTTTCATTGCGTTGAGCATCATGCCCACCAAGCATGACAGATTTTACCCACGCAATAACATGTTTCGTACGTTTCGTCAGGTTGTTACGCAAATTTCCTCCGACAAACACACACCTAGCTTTCAATGATCTGCGGAACCTTCTCAAGGAGGTGCTCAACAATGGCGTCCGGCCCCTTTTCAACCTGCAGACCATGCGGTATCACATGGGTTTTGATGCCTGGTCTCAGGGACCTCGCCGTTTTGAGGATCTGCTCGGCCTCTTCCGCGGTCCACATTGATGCACAAAACTCGGAGGAGTCAGCGAGAAAAGATACTTCATAGTCAATGAGGTTTGCTGAGATGACTTACAATGATGTCGGGCTGATGTTCCTTCACCTTACCCTCGACTTCGTCAATGTCTTTGGGGGGCCCGTCAGTGTCTTGTCTCAACCTCCCAGACGAACGAGACCACGGTACTCACTATCGCAGTTTGCGACGTGCTGGATCGTGTAGCGGTCCTTGAGCTCCTCAACAACGCGTCCAACAAGGCGCTTCGCTCGCTCGGGTGCAGTGTTGACCGTCACCAGCTTGTACGGACCCTTTGGCGCCATCGTGCGGGGTTGCGTTCCGAGTGAGGAGGGGTAATGATGCCGTCGATACCGGAACGAGGTGACTGGAAATCTGCGGATTGGCCTGGTCTACGATTCATGAGGGTGCGTCGAGAGAAAAGCTATTCGACGATGCTTTGGTAGAGGAGGTTGCGTGTCGATGAACCTTTCAATTATTTGCCGGTCCTCGATGCCGACGCCCGCTGGGTGTAACCTCAATATATCCTGGCCTTATGCGACAGATAGTGCCGCACATCTCGCGCGCGCACAGATCGCGCCGAATAGAATACCCACCAAAAAAGCCTCATTTACAGTCGAGTCCTAATCCTCAAAGTCTAGGTGCTACCAATAGCAAATGAACAGCCTTTGCTGAAGTTACCCCCAACTTCGAGTCTCTTCCAGACCCCTCCCAGTACACGGCACACTTATCCGTGTTTACGCTCGTAATCAAGGCTCGACTGACGCTGTCTTGAACCTAAAACCCGTCTTGGAAAAGGCGGACGCTCCCGGATATCCCGAGCCGTCCATCCACCTGCCAACAAGCCTGCATAGTGAGGGGTTCATTCGATTTGCAGCACCCAGTGGCATCCTCTCCCACTTCTGCCGGTCCGATGTGGGGGATCTCCGGAGGGCGCATCAGGGAGTTGCGGGGAACTGCATCCAAACATCGGTTGAACTGTTGAAACTAGCTGCAACTATCCTTAAGGATTCTTTTGCGCCGGGCTTTAGCCTTCGTGATCTATATTCTTCATCCAGGCCCTAGATTCTGTCTTTGGTCACGCTGCATTCTTCTTTCCACGATCGATACATCAACATATAGGCTCTCGTGGCTCGGTATTCCAGCGTGGTAAGAGGAAATATGACCGTAGGTTCACCAAAACAGAAACCCCTTCTCACCGTCGCAGATACTGATGGACTTGGGAAAGGTCACAGAACACACCAAATCGGCCGTCCGGCTGGATATCATTGTCGTAGGCGCTGGCATGAGCGGCCTGGCCACCGCAGTGGCAGCTGCACTATCGGGACACCGGGTGACGGTGTTCGAGTCCGCCAAAGAACTTCTTGAGGTATTTACCCATCGCGGCCCTGGCAGTCAGACAAGTAGTATTTATGCCGTATAACAGATCGGGGCGGGTCTACAGGTGACGCCGAACTCGGCACGAATTCTCCAGAAATGGGGCCTACCCGACAGACTCTGGGAATTTGCATCAGAGCCGACAGCCTTGTTTGTCCATAGGTTCTCGGGAAAGGTCCTGGTCAAGGAGGAAAACTTCAACGACAAGATGCGCGCCAAATACCAAGCACCCTTCATCGACCTGCACCGCGTTGACCTGCAGCTGTCACTCTACGAACGCGCCAAGGAGCTCGGGGTTCAGTTCCGGCTGGGCCAAAAAGTCGACAATATCGACTTCGACATTCCGGAGCTCACAACGCACTCCGGGCTCAAGGCTCGAGCAGACCTCATCGTTGCCGCAGACGGACTGTGGTCACGCTCGCGCGCATGCTTTCTGGGAAGGGAGGACCCCCCGCTCGCGACGGGAGACCTGGCGTACCGGGTCGTCGTCCATATTGATGATGTCACGGACCCCGAACTGAGAGAATTCATATCGAACCCCCAGGTGCACTTCTGGATTGGACCCGGAGCGCACGGTGTTGGCTACTCGATGAGAGCCGAGAAAATGTATAATCTCGTGCTGCTATCGCCTGATGACTTGCCTGACGGAGTGAGCCGCCAAGCGGGAGACCTCGAAGAGACGAAAGTCCGATTCAAAGATTGGGATCCCATTGTGAAAAAGCTCATCGCTGCAGTCGACAGGATTGAGAAGTGGAAGCTTATGCACAGTAAGGTCGATGCCTTTGTGAGCGGCGAATACTCCAGCTAATACTTACTTTTAGGAGAGGAGATGAGTTCGTGGGTGAACGACAAGTCCAATCTCGTCTTTGTGTGAGTTCGGCCCAGCCTGGATCCAAATTCTTAACACTTACTTACCGCAACCCAGCGGGGACGCATGCCACCCAATGCTACCGTACCTCGCCCAAGGTGCCAACTCGGCTGTGGAAGACGGTGCCGTTCTGGGTCTGTTGCTGGGCCACCTCACATCCAAGTCACAGCTTCCGAAAGCGCTGAAGCTGTACGAGAGACTACGAAAAGCTAGAGGTGAAGCTATTGCAAGAGAGACTTTCAAACAGGTATTTCCGTACCGTTTCCCAACTTAGTGCCCCCACTGCAAACGACTGACTCAAACTCTCCACCTAAGCGCCACGATTTCCATCTGTTTGATGGCCCCGAACAGGAAGCGAGGGATGAGGTCTTTCTGTCGCAGCTGGGAAAAGAGCCCAAGGGACCGTTCCCTAGTCGATGGACCTGCCCCGAGGTCCAGCCATGGCTCTATGGCTATGATGCGTACAAGGAGGTGGAAAAGGCTATGGAGGCCGACCCATTCAACGATCCAAACTCCCAGTGCCGTTAGTAGTTACAATGACGCCAGGTAGGTATCAAAGATCTTGAGCATCGTTGGTTTTGAAATTTAGAGGTGTTTCTGTTTGCCAGTATGTTACGCTATTGCTTTTTCGGCTGTAAAAACAAATTGTTCTGCGGTTACGTCTTCTTCTAAGGTGTTACGACCTAACAAGTTACAGGTAATGCTGTTGAAGTGGGCATGGGAGTGCCAGAAGGACCGTGCCTACGGCAAATGTCGGATGCACTTTACGGCTGGATTTCGCCACCTAAAACAGCAAAATCCGATGGCACATGCTAGATACAACGATAGTTACACACATGACAATACAACAAGGAGAACTGCCGTATACATACTTCAACATATTGTAAGTGCAGCTTTAGCGTCTAAGCGTCATAGACCCTACAGGTTTAAATCCCGTCAAGGCCAGGGACAGGTTGTGAATACTCTACCTAGATAAGTCAGACGGCAACCACCTAGAGTTTAGCAAGATAGCGAAGTCACATGAAATTAATCATCCCGTCTGGAGTCGCTCTGACTATATCTCGTACTTTATGACACTAGAGGATTGCAAGTGAAAGCTTCATGATAAGTCTCTGATCCTAATCTGTAAACAATTCTGTAAGGAACTTGACCAACAGGGCCCAAAGTCCCTTTTTGCTAACCTTTGCAGGTTGAGTATTCCTTGAACCCCTGTCCGTCCTATTCCCCCAGTCCCCATAATACAGGAACGGCATGCGAATATGCTACCAAGTACGATTCTTTCAACGTTCATTTCCACTTGCAGGGTGCAGATACTTAACAACGTATGTGGCTGTGTGATCTCTCGAACATGCCGGGCGCATGTGGCACCCTTTCCGCGTAAGCACTAACCTGATAAGTCATGTGTCAACAGGGTTTGTTGGTACTTCGGCTATGTTGTGTTCCAGAGCTAGAACGCATTAGGAAAATAGAAGTCAATGAGATGACTTGCTTAATGGCCGGAAGCAGTTCTTGGCTTGCTTCTTGGGAATTCTGCCTAGTTGTGCTGTCGTCGGGGGCCCCCTTGCCCAAGCACACTTTTCCTGGCATTATCTACCTCCCTCATACCCGTCTAAAGCTCTACGACGCAACCTGTTATGTCCAAAAAAAGATAATGGCATGCAGGCTGTGAGTGTGAGATTATCGGGCGTTGGGCAAAGGGCATCACATATATCGCTCAGCCCTGCGCATGTCAGCGCTGAGATGGGAGGAGGCCTGCATTCATGACAACGATTGGAGGCGTCAGGCCTGGCATTAGCTCTCCTAGCCTTCAATATATCTTGTCCGAACAACACTGACCGCTCAGAGTTTGAGTACAAATACTCGCATTCGTTTTATTGCACTTTTGGCATTTTTTTTTATCAAGCCGTTCATCTGCTATTATCAACGGCCATCACGTTTGGGTGAGCCGAATTCTCCTGGCTTCTTGATACATATCTAGTCTAGATTGCAAACATCGACACACGATCATTTTATCACATAGCTACCAGAGACCTTTATCTTCGTCTGGAAGATAAGACAACCTTGCAGTGCCGCCATGGCGGCACCGAAGTCGGCAATGTTGCGTCAAGTCGGCATTCTCGCAACCAAGAACCTCATTATACTGGCCCGCCATCCTGCCTCAACCATCTACACTGCTCTCCTTCTTCCAATTATCCTAACTGTCTATCTCGGAATCGGTAAGAATCTCAACAGCCCCCAGAACGACTATGGAATTGCAGAGCCACGACCGGTTCGATCGCTTCGGGATGGCCTTGGCGCCGCTGGTGCATCTCGCAACACGGTTGTGTTCGTGAACAACGGACTCTCGGATGGTGCTATTGATCGGGTCATAAGATCTCTTTCGGACGAGGTGACGAGAGCAGGGAAGAATGCTACGACGATTGAGAAACCATCCGAGATCAGCCGCATCTGCTGCTCTTCTTTTCGGGCAACCACGTCCTGCTACGGTGCAGTCATCTTTCATTCTTCTCCCGATGAGGGTGACGGGGGCATCTGGAACTACACTCTCCGCGGGGACGGCGCCTTCGGATCATCGTTCAAGGTGGACAACGGCGACAATGATGTCCAGATTTACACTCTCCCCCTTCAAAAAGCTGTCGACTTTGCTATCGCGCGCACAAACTCTACCGAGGCCAACCCGCCACCTCTCAGCGATGTCCGAGAATGGGGTTTTACTGATGAGACGGAGGAGGAACGTCAAGCTAGCGCACGAAGAAAATACCAGCAGACAATCATCGATTACCTCGGCGTTTCATTTGTTCTCGCGCTTATCGGCGTCAGCTATCACCTTCCCGGGCACATTGCAACCGAGCGCGAGAAGGGCTTGTCCCAGCTTATCGACTCCATGATGCCGACACGGTACGAATGGGAGGCACAGGTTGTCCGTATACTGTCGAGCTTCTACTCATTCGCGTCCATCTATTTCCCAGGCTGGGTTATTGCTTCCGTTGTCGCGTGGGGCATGATCTGGAAGGAGTCGAGTGTTGGCATCGTATTGGTCTTCTTCGTCTTGAGCGGCCTCGCCCTCACATCCCAAGCCATCCTTGGGGCTTCTTTCTTCAAACAGGCGCAGCTTTCCGGTGTCATCAACTCTCTGGTGTACGTGCTCCTAGGCGTCCTTGCGCAAGCTCTACCCAACGCAAACACAGCAGCAGTTACGATCCTGAGCCTGTTGTTTACCCCTTGCGCTTTTGTCTTTCACATCAGATATATTGCCCGATTCGAAAGTGAGGGTCAACCGATGAACCTGCTCAAGGCTCCGCCGAACAGCGCCTCTACTCTGTCCGGAATGGTTATTTGGATCTTTTTGGTCATCCAGACCGTCGTATATCCGCTTCTTGCAGCCTTTGTCGAACGTCAGATACACGGGGTCGGCTCGGAGAGTCGCAAGATTTACAGAGGCGAGGGTGTCCAGCCCCAGCATGCTGTTACCATCAATGGGTTGACCAAGGTCTACGTGCCGAGCATTTTCCGACGAGCCTTCTCCCCCATCATCAAAGCAAGACCTCCCACTGTTGCTGTCAACAACTTGGACCTAAAGGTGAAGCGAGGCGAAATCCTAGCCCTTCTCGGAGCCAACGGGAGCGGCAAAAGCACTGCGCTAGACGCTGTTGCCGGAATCAGTCGTTTCAACCAGGGCAGCGTGTGTATTGACGCATCTGGTGGCATCGGCATTGCGCCCCAGAAAAATGTTCTTTGGGATGAACTGACTGTGGCCGAGCATATCAGCATATTCAACCAACTCAAATCCCCAGCAAGCATGACAAGCAAGGAAGACCAGAACCGTCTGATCGATACCATTGGACTCGCAACAAAGCGTAAAGCTCAATCCAAGACACTGTCCGGGGGGCAGAAGCGTAAGCTGCAGCTCGGCATGATGCTGACGGGCGGGAGCGCCGTCTGTTGTGTAGACGAAGTTTCCTCCGGAATCGACGCCCTGTCTAGAAGAAAGATCTGGGACATCCTCCTCTCTGAGAGAGGCAAGAGGACTATCATTTTGACAACCCACTTTCTTGACGAGGCAGATCTCCTGGCCGATAACATTGCAATTCTCTCCAAGGGCAGATTGAGAGCAGAAGGTTCCGCGGTGGCACTCAAAAATGCCCTCGGTGACGGCTACCGGATCCATGTTCTCAACGCCAAGGATGTCAGAGACCCCCCAGAAGTTCGTGGCGTCGCCTTAAAGGCCTCTTCGAACACCATTGTTTATACTGCACCGTCATCCAGCCTCGCGACCAATGTTATCCGAACACTCGAAGCCCGTCAAATCTCCTACAGGATCTCGAGTCCCAACATAGAAGATGTCTTCCTCAACGTCGCCGAAGAGGTACACGAGGAAGATTTGCAACCCCCTCAGCCTGAAGCTCCTCGCGGATCAATCGCATCAGGGCAACAGTTCGCCGAGAAGTCCGTGGTTAGCCAAGGCGAGAGATGTAATACTCTGGGACTGCAGTCTGGCCAACAAACAAACTTCCTCAAACAAACTCGTGTTCTCCTTCACAAGCGCCTGGTCTTGTTCAAGACAAACTGGATCCCATTCGTCATTGTGTTCATCATCCCGATCATTGCAGCTGCTATCATGCAGTTGTTAATCGCTGACGAAGGGCCTACGAGCTGTGACCCCGCCGACTTTACCGGACCAGGAAACCTCAATAGCTATAGAGAGGCTTTCAAAGAGGCTCATGTGGCTGCCGGGCCCTCATCGGCTTTCTCGACCTCGGCAATTGGCGAGCTCTTCAGTTTCCTTGACCCTGATTCGAATGGTTCCATCGACGCCAGCAACATCTCTTTGAGTGACAGCTACCAGGATCTGACCCGGTTCATCGAGGATAACAGAAGGAACATCACCCCCGGTGGCTTCTGGGTGGGCAGCCAAGACACCCCTCCGACAATCGCCTATAGAGCAGACGACAACATGGTCTCCGCTGCTGTCATCGTCCAGAACTTGCTGAGCGCAGTGAGTAACAACGTCAGCATCGCCGCCACCTACGCTCCTTTCGATAGCGTGATCCCAAGCTCAACACTCACCACGGCTCAGCTGGCAATCTATTTCAGCATCGTCCTTTCAATTATCCCTGCCTTCTTCGGATTGTACCCGAATGTGGAGAGGCGGAATCACGTCCGTGGCCTGCAATATTCCAGCGGTGTTCGGTCGCTGCCGCTTTGGACATCCCACCTAACCTTCGATTTTGGAGTATTCTTCATTCCACTGCTAGTTGCAGCCATCATCTTTGCTGTATCTTCGGATATCTGGTATGCCTCCGGTTACCTCTTCCCCGTCTTCCTGTTGTACGGCATTACATCCATCCTATTGTCGTACGTCATTTCACTGTTCACCAGTAGCCAGGTCGCAACCTTTGCTGCGATTATGGCCTACAACAGTGTTGGTTTCGCCATCTACCTGATTGCGTTCCTCTACATCATCACCTTCTCGCCTGCTGTTGTGACAGAGCGGAACATTCTTATCGGTCATTACACCATCTCTGCCTTCTTCCCTGTAGCCTCTGTCTGCAGAGCCATTCTGATTGGCTTGAACACCTTTTCCTTGGCCTGCTCTGGAACAGGCTTTGGCTATCCCGGCGCTCTGAATGCCTACGGGGGCCCTATCATGTACCTTGTCATCCAGGCCATCACCCTTTTCATCATCCTTCTATACAACGACAGCGGCAATAAGATACCGGCTTTTCTCAAGCGAAAGAGGAGTTCTGCGGCCGAATCGGTGCAGACCCACGAGGATCCGGAAGTTGCCATGGAGCCGCTACGGGCGGAACCGACCGGAAATGATGATGGGCTTCAAGTCAAACATCTGACGAAGAAGTTTGGCAACTTCACAGCCCTCGAGAACGTCTCGTTCAGCGTACGTCATGGCGAGGTATTTGCTCTACTTGGCCCCAACGGTGCAGGCAAGTCAACAGCAGTATCTCTCATCCGCGGCGACATTCAACCGAGCGGAAACGGGGGCGATGTGTTGGTCGAGAAAGTCTCAATGACCGGCCAAAGAGCCCTCGCCCGATCGAACCTCGGAGTCTGCCCCCAGTTCGATGCCATCGACTCCATGACAGTCGTCGAACATCTTCGTCACTACGCCAAACTCCGAGGAATTTCGGATGTTGAGCAGCAAGTTCAGGCAGTTGTTCGCGCAGTTGGGCTCCAGGCCCATGTCCACGTCATGGCTCAACATCTGTCGGGTGGTAACAAGCGTAAGCTGTCCCTCGGTATCGCACTCACGGGCAACCCGTCCGTGATCCTGCTCGACGAGCCGTCATCCGGACTCGATGCAGCAGCGAAGCGAATAATGTGGCGAACTCTCAGCAGAATCGTCCCAGGACGCTCGATCCTTCTCACCACCCACAGCATGGAAGAAGCCGACGCCCTCGCGAATCAAGCCGGCATCATTGCGCAGCGCATGTTGGCGATCGGTGAAGTCGAACAGCTGCAAAGTCGTTTCGGTGACTCACTGTACGTGCACCTCGTCAGCCGCTCCGCTCCACACTCGACACCGGAAATGATGGAACATATACGCCAATGGGTCACCAGCACGTTCCCATCTGCCCGGGTCGATTCCTCGACGTACCATGGGCAAATGCGGTTTTCCGTATCTGCGTCGGATGTGTTGCAGAGAGCTGTTAAACCGAACGGCCGCAACAGGAGCACTTCTGAGGATGAGCGGAGCCTTGATCTCAGTGCTATCGGTCAACTCATGATGCTCTTGGAAGACAACAAGGAGGTTCTCGGTATCGAGCATCACAGTGTCAGTCCCACAACACTAAACGATATCTTTCTCGCTATTGTGGGGCAACATGATGTTCAAGAGGAGGGCTACGGAGCTCGAGCAAGCGAAAAGAAGAAGACTAACTGGCGAAAGATTATTCTCGGGTTCTAAGACGCTGACCCGTCGGTGGGTTTCGGTGTTTTGCCATCGTTTGCGTACTTCAACGGCAGATTCTTCAAGGTTGACGAGCGACGAAAGTCCTTGTATTGTCTCATGGGTGTATTGATGGCGGCCATTCCCTTTATTGACATTAGGAGCTTTGATCTGCTCGTTACTAGTCACTGCATGAGTCGATTTTGGTCAACCTGACATAGTATATCGCGTCGGTCTCAACTGATCAATACTTATCTCATAAAAGTGCAATATAGTCTTCAGCTTTGGGTGTGGCGGGTCAGCTTTTCGTTCTATATCAAGCCGAGCAAGCACAATGATAACCGCATCCAAGGCTTCCATCGCCTCGATGTGATCAGGAGGAAATGCTCCGGAAAGCAGCTGGTCGGACAGATCCGCAGCTTTTGCGACGGATCGAGATCTTGAAGTGAGGGTGGAGTCAACACGATGCATCACTAAGCTGTGGCAACAATTCATTGATGTTACTCACGATTTGGTCTACTTGAATATATCCCGTCAAACTATTGCATCGGAACTGTCATGGCTTGTTTTTCGAGGAACAGCTGTTCATTTGTGCACATTGTAGTATACCACGACAAACGAGGGAATACTACTCTATTGTTAGACAGGGTTTACTCGACGCCAGACAAACCCAAGAGCCATGTTTGTTGCGCGGCTTCTTGCTGTAGCCGAGACTGCAATTGAGTTCTGGAGTATTCTGAACAGTGTTGAGGAGAATTCATGCTCCACCTTTTCATGCTTGACATCGCCCTGACGTCAATATTCTGCATATAAGATGGGCGGCGATGGTCACCGAGAAAACATCCTTCACACTGACCCGAAAGAGGGAAGATAGCTCCACAGAACCCATGCAAAGACATGGTCCTTTGGTCAGTCCACTCTGGCTTCTCAGAAGACCCTTTTTTGCAAGTCCAAAGTGGCAAGCAATGGCGATGCCTAAATCTGCCGAAGCGGCCGACCTTGGCAGCTTCAGCCCAAAGGCAGATGTCGTCGGTCGACCCGCCGTATAACCTCGTAAATTAGCACATCGAGAGCGAACCCACCGCCACCACGCTGCGAGACCGCGAGATCGGGGGTCGACTGTCCATCCGGAAGAAAATGTCCGTTTCGCGGCTCCACAAGTCGCAGCTCTGAGGTCACAATTTCATGGGTCCTTGTGCTCTTCATGTCAACCAGCGTTCCCACATCAAGACGACGACCGGAGGTTCTGCAGCGAAAGGTGCCAGGACTCTTTGTAGCTCTCGACTATAAAACAATACTTCGTCCAGAAAAGATGCAATAGACTTGCGCCAAACCTAAACCAGATAAGAAGTCAGGCAGTACACCTGCAACCGAGGGCAGAAAGGATGAGCACCATGAAGGACACGAGCCATACACCGGGCGGAGACAGCGTTGAGCGAGAGACTGAACCAAGAGCGTCCCGAGAAGAACATCAACAGAACCCACAAGACGGACGCCATGACGATCAAAGGGAAAGTGAGCAAGACGGGCGTCAAGAAAACCACCGAAACGACGGACCGAGAAGCGTGCTGGACAGTTTGGATACACAACGGGCAGATCTGGTCGGTGAATGGATGAAGTCCCGTCTACCAGTTCAGGAAACTCTTCCATCCCAGTCGGTCAGCTGGTGGGATCCAACTTTGTCATCGGTATGTCTCTAACTCTCCCGCGCTGTACACATGGAATTGAGGGGGAGCTGACAAGTATTCAACAGCTACGAAAGCATATCTCAATGATGTGGTGCAAGAAGAGTAGGCCAAACCGGTACCCCGGGCCTGGATTGACGCACAAAGGCTAACATGCTGCCAGCTTTGATCATCTGTTTTACGATGTTTCTGATCCTCTGTCTTTACTGGGGAATCGTATTCCGAATCAATGAGAACCTGCCCTCGATTGTCTGCTTCGTCGTGGACTTTGACGGACAAGTTACGCCCTACGACAACGTAGAGCCCCTCATTGGCCCAATGGTCACTAACTTGGCCAACGAGACGCTACGAAGTCCGATCCCGTCCATTGGATATCAAATCCGAACGGCGAGCGAGTTCGGTTTCGATCCCCTCAAAGTCCGGGAAGCTGTGTATCACTTCGAAGCTTGGTCGGCGGTCATCGTCAACCCGAATGCGACGGCTCTCTTGCGAGAAGCAGTCGCAATTGGCAACTCCTCATATGACCCTACTGGCGCTGTCCAGATCATCACGATTTCTGGAAGAGACTCGTTCATGACATACAGCTATATCCTTCCCAGTCTCACGACGTTCACGTCGGATCTGATGAAACGGTTCGGGGCGACCTGGGCAGAAATGCTGATGGCGAACGATACGATTACGAAGGAAACCCTACGCCAGGCCGCAAGCGCTGTCAACCCCGGGGTCTCACCTCTCATGTTAGACCTCCGGCCGTTTGGCCCTCCCGCAGCGATTCCGGCCGTTACCTTTGGATTGAGCTTTCTGATCGCACATCTCGGGTTTACTTATTACCTTGCCGACGACATTGTGGGTCCTGCTCTGCCCGTCTACGCGGTGCCTGTCGTCCGAAGCTTAAGCTGACATTCCCTTTCATAGAAATTAATTGTGCCTGAAGGTCACCCCCCTGTGTACTACTGGCATTATGTCATCCGTCGCTGGCTGTCACTCATGGCGGCATACTTCTTCGTATCACTGACGTATTGTCTGATTTCGCTGGTATTCCAAGTGCCCTTCTCTAATCCACCGGCATCGCCGGTAGAGGTGGCCGAGAACCCCAATGCGTACGGAAAGGCTTCATTCGTTGTCTTCTGGCTACTGAACTTCTTGGGCATGGCAGCTTTGGGGATGGCCTGCGAAAACATGGCCATGCTCCTCGGTCCACGCTGGGTTGGTCTCTGGCTGACCTTCTGGACTCTCACGAACACCCTGGCCGGGTTTTGGCCTCCTGATATCGCCCCGGGATTTTACAGCTGGGCTTACGCTTGGCCGTATCACCACGTGATTGAAGGCAGTCGCCAGATTCTTTTTGACCTCCACTCACGCATCGGCCTGAACTTCGGCGTTCTGACTGCCTGGGTATGCGTCAACACCGTATTGTTTGTGCCGGCATGCTACATCTTGCGATGGAAGGACGAGAAAGAAATTCGCAAGAAGGAGACAAAGCTTCCCCACTTCCATCTTCATAGATACGACATTGAGAAACAGATACCCAAGCAACCTGGCGTCGAGCCTCCCCGGACAAAGAGAGGGTTCCTGAGGGCATTGTAGGCTCTTTCAGTCTAAACACCTCACTGGTGTTGGTTTTTGAGGCTATTATGCTAGCGAAGCGAGTGGTTTGTCTGGGAACCCTTAGAGGGCGACTATTGTTTTCGGTTGCAACTGGTTGGCGCGGACAGGCTGAATTAGATTAGAGGCATACCTGGTTGGTGGTTTTCCTTGGCCATAAAAAACGTTAGATTTGGGCGACCTCGGCAGCATAACAACATTGAATCATCGACTATTCCACCACATGTTTCAGTCAAAATTTCTTGCCGGCCAAGGACTTGCCGCGCATAAGACCTGGCGAAGACCGACCCTTACTACTAAGGGCCAAGCCGGGCGTTGTGCCATTTCTGCTATTTCACATGGCTTGACTGCGGGCACGCAGTTGGAATTGACCTCTCTTCTTCATTTTCCCCTTGGAACAGTCACTTGCACTAACCAATGGGCTTCGTCATCATGGATTTTCCAATTGGGGCATTGATTCCATTGCCTATGCTGCCTTGAGAAGAAAAAGTGCCAGCCTTCATGTCTAGCAGTAGACGTCTAATCAGCCAACCACAAGTGCTTCCGAGGCGCTCAAAGGAACGTTGTTGAACTCAGTAATCCAGCCAATACGCCAGCTATAGAGGGTCACATCCAGTGACATGGGTTTTCCTACGGACCTACGACTTTGGGAAACAAAAAACTTTCAAGACCGGATGCTCCTACGACGTTCAAGGTTGCGCAATCACTGCTGGACACACGTAGCACGATGCCCCATCAAGATCGTATGGCACACTAACGATCCCTACAATTGCTACCACATATCTGCATGGCTGAACGTTCCCTCACATTCGACCATCAATTGTAAATGGTAAGGAAGGTAGACCATCGGACGATGAACACCATGCCGCTAGGGCATGGAGCCGACGCCCGGGCAGGGCACCAGCGATCAAACATCTGCCGAGGTAACTCTAATGTCTTCCGGACTGTCCGCACAAACCATCAAGTGCAGAGCAATTGCCAGGATTGTCGATAGAGCACAGCCACCAAACCCCTCACAAAGACAGATACCACCGCACAGCGTCGCATCGTCTGGCATGGTCCACGACTTTCGTTGCTACCCAGTCCACAGTGCCGTCATTCTTGCCACTGGAAGCACATTTCGTTTAATAAAGGTCCCGGTCACCAATCCGACGGTCTGTCGAGATGGTGCTCTCCACCATCCGCGAAGCTTCGATGGAAGTTGAAAAGAGTCGTGAGCCATTTGCCTAGATCTACCATGATTGCTGCAGCTCCTTGGTAACTGATTTGAGCGTTTGTAGAACCCAACATGGGGCCCACCATCGTCTCTGAGAAATCCGAACCGACCGTTTACAAGGAACCGACAACACCGTTGGAATGGACAGAGGACGAGGAACGGGCCATCATGCGGAAGATCGACTGGCACACAGTTCCATTGTCGACGCTTTTATACCTCTGCTGTGTACATTGAACTCTCGCTTCTTGTGGTATGCATGCGGCTTCCTGACTATCGGTACAGTTTCTCGACCGGGCGAACATTGGGAATGCGAGGATCCAAGGCATGAAAGACGACATTGATATAGGAGGCTATCGGTTCAACTGGGCTCTCTCGGTATTCTTTATCGTCTACCTGTTGGTCGAGGTGCCGAGCAATATTGTACTCAAACGTGTCGGTCCAAGGTTCTACCTACCATTCCTCGTCGTCGGGTTCGGCCTAGTCTCTCTTTGCACGGCTTTCGTCACCTCGTTTGAAGGGCTTGTCGCGGCACGCGCTGTTCTGGGGATCTTCGAGGGCGGTGCGATGCCAGGGTTTTCCTTTTTCCTGAGCAATTTCTACAAGAGAGAGGAGCTGCTTTTCCGGATAGGCATCTTCATCTCCTCTGCATCTCTTGCCGGCGCCTTTGGTGGGCTGCTCGCGGCAGGCCTTTCCCGCATCCCGTCTTGGGGCTTGGCCGGCATGCCCATCCATACGTGGCGCAACATATTCTTCTTCGAGGGACTCTTCACCACCATTACCGGGTGTACCGCGCCCATCTGGATGCCCACGGACCCGGCCACTGCCTATTTTCTCGACGACCGTGAACGGGCAATTGCCGTCGAACGCCTGCAGCGCCAGCAAAAGGCCGATACTCAAGCAAAGGTTGAAATGCGGGACGTCAGGACGGCTGTCTTGTGCATTCACAACTACATATGTGCTTTTGGCTTCTTCCTTATTAACATGACCGTTCAAGGGCTTTCCGTTTTCATGCCGACGATTCTTGCCGACCTGGGCTGGACGGCGACAAAAGCTCAGCTGTACACTGTACCTCCGTACGTCGTAGCCTTTCTTGCCGCGATTGCGGTCGCCTGGTACAGCGACAAGACACGCCAGCGTGGCATCTTCTTGGCGGCTCTTCCAGTACTTGGTGTAATTGGATTCGCTATTTTGAGATTCGAAACGCAAGCAAGCATCAGGTATATGGCTATATACTTCGTGACAGCTGCCGCTTTCCCCTGTGGTCCTGGATTCTTGGGTTGGGCAATGAATAGTAAGTAAATGTCTTCTATCCTGCGCCTGGGGTAGTACGTGCATGCTAACAGAAACCGTAGACTCGGCAGGGCCTTCCGTTCGTTCTGTCACCAGCGCATACGTCGTATCGATTGGTACCATAGGTGGTATTGTCTCCACGTTAGTCTACTAGAACCATCAAAGACCCTGCGCCTAATCGGTTATGGGGATGAGAATGATTTGCTGACGGGAATGACAGATGGACATACACGTACAAAGACGCTCCAAAGTACCTAAATGGACACACGATCAACCTTTGCGGACAGAGCTTGACCGTTATCCTCGCAGTATTTGGCATATTTTACTGCGTGTATGAAAACAAAGCCAGAGCGGCTGGAAAGAGAGACCACCGACTGGAAGGCCTGACGGAGGAGGAGCAAGACCTGTTGGACCGCCGGCATCCGTCTTTCCGTTACATGCCGTGATTCGGTTTCCGTTTCCGCTTTGTCATTGATACATATCAATATTCGTAACTATAGCCAGCCGGCACCTATACTAAAAGGCAGCGTTTTAAAGTTAGACATTATACACCCCAACAAGTGCCGTTTGAATCTGTCAAACCTTTCTAATTAAACAAGAAAGCTGCCGGGGATGATCCATCCTGGTGGTGTAATCGCCAACCCTGCTGCGTATATAAATTTGCTGATAACTGGACACGTGCATTTACTTCATATGTGTTTTCCGGGGTAGTTGCGTCCTTATCCGCGCTCTAACCAGAACGGAACAAACGGCACAGACATACTCAAAACGTTCCAAACGGAGACCCGCCTTGAGGGAATCTAAAGCTCTACATGCTGCGACAGCGTTTCTATCGCAATCAGACGGCCACGGCATGCTGCTGTAATGGTTTCGCTCAAGGAATCACACTACCGCAAAGCCCAAAGTCAATATAGGAGTTTTGATATGTTTTAGAAATGTCTCTCTTAAGGGTCATGCGCATTCCTCCATGCGGAACACCTCAGGCAGCGCTTAGGCGCTTTCTTGACGACGGGACCATGCCCACACTAGAATCTAGACTACTGCATGCGCTTTGTTATGTTAGAGGCAGGCTTATTTAAAAAAAAAAACACGCTTTTTTATTGCCGTAACGTGAAATCAAAGGGCAATAAGTTGTGGTTTAGTCATCGGGCATGTTATGATCTAAGATCCGTCCCAGATTAGTGCCGTAAGTGAGAAAGTCCAAGAACCGAAAGATCCGGACAAGAGTCCGCTGCTAGTCAAATAAGGCCAGTCTCCTTTCAAGAGGAACATTTATGGAGCGTGATGTCATTTTCCACTACCGGTTAGGCTCCTATTCGTACTCAACCAAGGACACTTTGTGATGGACCAATGAATGTCAAATATCACGCTGTCAATATCCAGAAATTGTTAGTGAATACTTCTGTATATCATCAACTGCTTCTCACCACGCATCATCGATTTGAAGACTGGCGTTTTCGATGTCAAATAGTATGTTCCACAATATAAAGTACATAAAACCAAGAGAATCCGGGTCCGTGGTACAATTACTGCTTCTGGCTGCACATTGAGCTCGTTTCAAGCCACCATAGCCGCCCGAAAAGTCAATCAGGGCACGTTTCTTTCTTTATAAAAGTAAATTCCAGTTTCGCAACAATGACCATTGTTCCTCGGCCAGTCTCACCCCAGCCAGTCAAAGTCGATCGAACGGAAGAAAATCAGCAATACAATGAAGAAAACGGTCTCGGGCATCGGCGTCAGCAACCCCATCATGCCGTTGGCTTTTGGCATCCCTCGATGAGAAAAGTACGCAGTCATGTCATCCGGTTATGGCTGCGCACAATCGCCATCCTGTTCATCTTCATTCTTGCTGTCCTCTCTCTGTACTGGGCAGTTTTGTATCGGGCCGAGGCCAATCTTGGATCACTCATTGTTCACGTTGTTGACTTTGATGGCCAGGTTGGCCCCTATGAATCCGTTCAGCCTATTGTCGGTCCTACGGTGGTGCAAATCGTCCAACAGTCTTTGAATAAGCCGGGCCCCTCACTGGGATGGACGGTTCTACCCCCTTCGAGCTTCGATTACGACCCCATGGCCGTCAGAATGGCGGTATACAACTGGGAGAGCTGGGCAGCCATCATCATCCACGCCAATGCGACCGCGGCTCTTCAGGACGCTGTCGCGACCGGTGACGCCAACTATGATCCCTCAGGGTCAATGCAAATCATTATACAAACAGCGCGAGACCAGACAACTTACGAGAGCAACATCCAGCAATACATCAGCCAGTTCACGGAACAGTTTGCCTTGGAGTTTGGAAAGCAGTGGGGGCAAACAGTGATGTCTAACTCATCATTGAGTCGAGACAACCTCTCAAGAGCATCCAGTGCTGTGAACCCCGGTATTTCGCCGTTGATGATCGACTTGCGGCCCTTCCGGCCTGCCACAGCTACGCCGGCCGTCAGCATCGGGCTGATTTATCTCATCATCATGGCATTCTTTTCTTTTTCCTTCTTTTTACCCATCCACTCCGTAAGTACTCTACGCCACGGCATTGAAGCAGGAGGCTTTGGCTCATTTATGCATCACACACAGAAATATATCCAGCCGCAAGGACACCCACCTCTACGCTTCTGGCAGCTTATCGTATGGCGATGGCTCGCAACTGTCGTCGCCTACTTCCTCATCTCGTTCAGCTACAGCTTGATATCCTTGGCATTCCAGATTCCTTTTCGCGCCCCCTCGGCCTCACCAACCGAGCCGGCACCGCCTGGGGGAGCGACAGCGTACGGGCGCGGTACCTTTCCGGTCTACTGGATGTTGAATTTCGCCGGCATGTCGGCACTTGGCCTTGCCTGCGAGAACGTTGCCATGATCGTAGGGCAGCCGTGGACTGCCCTGTGGCTGATCTTTTGGGTCATCACCAACGTCTCGACGGCATTCTATGCCATTGATTTGTCTCCCGGGTTCTACCACTGGGGCTACGCTTGGCCTCTCCACCATGTGGTGGAAGGAAGTCGGCAGCTGCTGTTCGACCTGCGCTCTAGAATTGGGCTCAACTTTGGCGTTTTGTTTGCGTGGGCGGCTGTGAATACTCTTTTGTTTCCGCTTTGCTGCTACTTCATGCGGTGGAAGACAGAACACGAGCAGAGAAACGCGGAGAGAGACAAGGACCGGTATGTAGTTGAAACGGAGGACGGGGAGAAGGAGTTGAAGAAGCCGGAAGGGACCAAGCCTCCCATCAGAAAGCGCGGGTTCATGCGAGGTCTTTGAGCACCGCTAGTGAATAAGTTGCAACACGACTGGGGGACAAAAACAATGTGAATGTGACATGTGCCTATTAGGTAACTTCTGAATTATCTCCAGTGCCCGAACTAATTACTTGATAGGCATGCACACATGCCGCTTGTGCGCAGTGCATCACCGTAGAGCTATGGAGGAGACTCGGTATTACTAACCTCACTGTCTATGTCTCAAATCCTTAGAATATCGCCAAGTTCGATCACACACTCGGGGAGACTCCAGTGATGGCCGGTGATCCCGTTAGCTGATTGTTTGATTTTATCAAATTGAGCTACAGTTACCATTTTGACGACTAATCGTGAGCTAGTTGATGAAGGTCCTTGGCTTTTTACAGTGATTGGCCCTTTTCAGCGCATTGTGCGCATTCCCCTTTTTCTTGACTAACAGCACAAATTCCATTGCAGGTTATACAAGTGGAAGTGTTCATTGTCGAACGTTGACAGTGAGAAGATTGCCAGTAACTGCCCTGATGCAAATGAAGTCAGGGTTGCTACAGGGCTAAAAACTAAGGCCAGTCACGTCTGTACAGGGTGACGCTTGTCAGTAAAGCGTGCACCATTCTGCAACGGCGAACCCTTGCCACGAAAACCCTTCAAAGCCCAAGGCTCTTCTCAAGTCACCAATGACTCGCAAATGCCTGGGAGCAGTTCAAAATGATTTTAAGTGTACTCTTCGTCTTTCTATGTAATAGAATCAAGTGTGCTTAATATTGTCATTAATCATGCAAGGCTCTTGCTGCCGGCACTCAGTGGCGCGTTTTTGCAATAGCTTTGATTGTGGCCGGTCCATCAAGTGCTTTCTTTCACCATCCGGCAAGCAACACGACATGTCAACTAATTACAAAGTCAAAATGTTGTTTTGGATCACAAGCGTAACCCAGCACTGCGATTGTGTGATGATCGTTTCCCGTGATCAATATTTCTTGGGATCAGACTCAGACCAAGGTCCCGTTCAGACGCTCAGCAAGCAGTCAAGAACGTGGCTTTTTTGGACGACGCATTCTCAGAAGTCTTGACGTCATGAAGCAGCTCCAAGTACAAAGCGCACCCATTTCATATGCTTACCGCCTCTCGCTCTCTCTTCGCCTAGAAAGGATCATCATCATCATCATCACTACACATAGTATGCATCTTGGCACCTTGGCCAAGACTTCATGGATTTCACCAAGCCGCCTATTGTGTTCATCCACGGGTTGTGGGTGACCCCTCTGTCTTGGGAGTATTGGATCCCGTTCTTTCGCAAAAGAGGGTTCGAGGTGCACGCCCCTGGTTGGCCAGGGGTCGACGGCCGAACGCATGAAGAAATCCATGCAGACCCGAAGCCTATCGCTCTCCATCGCATCGAAGACATTGTAGACCACTACGCGGCGTACATCCGGAAGCTACCGGAGCCTCCCATCGTTATCGGCCACTCGTTCGGCGGTCTCTTCGCCCAGATACTTCTGTCGCGCGGAATCGGAGCCTTGGGCATAGCTGTGTGCCCTGCACAGCCGGCGGGCATCATTTACGTCGCACCGACCACCATCAGGGCCGCGTTTCCCATCTTCACGCACCCCCTGCACTCCGACGCCACCGTCCCCATCTCCGAAAGCCACTTCCGCTACTGCTTCGGCAATCTCCTGTCGGCCGAAGAGAGCAAGAAGCAATGGGACAGGTACTGCATACCGGCGGATTCCCGGGTACTCTGGCAGTTGGCGACGAACGTCACGGCGGGACGGGCTGCGCCGAACTTTGTCCACTTCGATAAACCTGACCGGGCACCCCTGCTGCTCATCAGTGCCTCGAAAGACCACATCGTCACCGCCAGGACCGTGAAATTGGAGTACAAGGCCTACAAGGGCCCTGCGGTTGTGGAGTACAAGAACTTTGAAGGTCGCGGCCACGGACTCCTTTTCCAAGAGGGTTGGGAGGACGTTGCAAACTACGCTCTAGAGTTCATCGAAAGTCATACTTAGTATAAAGCCTGGGTTGTGGTACGAAGACCAAAACGCATGCGGACCAGCCCACGTCTTGGGGTTTTTTCTTTTTCTTTTTGATCTCAAGGCCCCTTCTTGCGATCCTCGGTTTCTCCGCATTTTCGAAGCAGCATTGACTTCATTTCATAACTAATCAGAGTAATAATCACCGCATCTTGGCGGAACACACAGAAACTCTAGACTGTTAGCATATAGATTTTCAAACCAGCGGGAAAGAGTCGCAGATTACTTTAGTAGCTTCAATACAACACACGCGAGTTGGAGATTTCAAATCTATCCAAGCTCTTTTCTAATGGCGCTTGCTGACTGGCACATGTGTCGGCCACCTCCAGAATAGTCTTCTCCAGATTGTGTTTTCATAGTTGCAGGACAAGACAACTGCGCCATCGGATAAATCTGTGGATATTCGACGCGAAACCCCGAAGTAACCATGATTGATTGCTCCGCCTGAAAACACGAGACTGAAATGCTTAGCAATCTGCCGTTTCTAAGCAACTCTTTAGCACGGCCTTTTTTTCTTATTTTCCCCCCTCCCTTCTCCTTGGGTCTCCATCTTTAAGCCCCAACGAGCCGTTGGAGTATTTTGGCCCGAGCAAGACTTGTCATTGGCTACGAGCCTTCACACGACTCCAACGGCATTAGTACTACTTGTCGATGTCGCGGCAAATTCTTTCCCGACACCCTGGTCCCGAGCGTCCGGGCACCCTCTGCCAAGGATATTGCGACCTCTCAGACGTCGTGAGTGTCTCCATTCTAGGGGAGTCCACTGTGGCAGAGTGGGCATGAACCTTGGGATTATTTATGAGGGTAGGGCCGCATGGCTCTGGTCGGTCTGACATCACAACGACTGTAACTAACTCCGGGGTTGTTGGTATCTCGACCAATAACTCAGTTGAAGCTTCCGTTTCGGTTTCGTCTAAAATCACACCATCGACGTGCTGAATTCTCTAACAATGTCTTCCAAACTTTTCCAGCCGCTCAGGGTTGGCCAGGCCCAGCTGTCTCACCGCGTGGTGATGGCGCCCCTCACCCGCTTCCGCTTCGACGCTGATCACATCCCGCTTGATATCGCCCTCGAGTACTACACCCAGCGCGCGTCGGTTCCAGGGACCCTCATCATCGCCGAGGCCGTCCTCATCTCCCCCGCCCACGGCGGCTTTCCCAACGCGCCGGGCATCTGGAACGAGCGTCAGATCGCGGGGTGGAAGAAGATTACGGACGCCGTGCACGCCAAGGGCAGCAGCATCTTCTGCCAGCTCATCGCGCCCGGGCGCGCGGCCGTGGTCCCCGTCTTGGAAAAGGAGGGTGGCCACCCCTTGCTGAGCTCCAGCGCCGTGCCGATCGGTCCCGAGTCGCCCGTTCCCCGGGAGATGACGGCCGAAGAGATCGCCGCGGCCGTTCAGGACTTTGCGCGGGCCGGCAGGAACGCGATTGCCGCAGGTTTCGACGGGGTCGAGGTCCACGGTGCCAACGGGTACCTGGTCGACCAGTTCCTCCAGGACACTTGCAACAAGCGCACGGATCAATGGGGTGGGAGCGTCGAAAACCGAGCCAGGTTCCCCGTCGACGTCGCAAAGGCGCTTGCCGATGCCGTTGGCTCCGATAAGGTCGGCTTCCGCATCAGCCCCTACAGCAACTTCCAAGGGATGAGGATGGAGGATCCTGTGCCTCAGTTCTCGTTTCTGGCTCGGGAGCTGAAGGAGCTGAAGCTTGCGTATCTGCACGTTGTCGAATCCCGTGTCAACAATTGGGAAGACATCGAGAAAGTGGAGGGGATCGAGTTTATCCTGGAGATCTGGGACAACACATCACCCGTTCTCCTTGCCGGCGGCTTCACCCCTGAGCTGGCGCAGAAGGCCGTCGACGGAGAGTATGCAAAATGGGATGTTGCCGTTGTGTTCGGCCGCCACTTCTTGGCGAACCCGGATCTGCCGTTCCGTATCAAGCATGGTTTGCCGTTGAACAAGTACGATCGACAGACTTTCTACACTCCATCGCTTCCCCAAGGATACATCGACTATCCTTTCCATCCCGATTTCAAGCTCGGCCAGCCCTTGGCCTAAATGAGACGAAGATACGACAGTTTATGGCTATGAATAGAAAGATAGAATTCAGGATCTCCATTGAAAATGTCATCTTTGTAGGACGAAAACAAGAGTTTCTTGATTAGCCGCTGCCTTAAGTCCGCCCGTGCCTCGCAATCAAATATTATATTAGGGTATCCATGAGTGAAACAGCGTTGATCCTCGCAAGTGTGATACTGCATCCTGCAACACACGCTTTATTGCCATGCTTTCGGCCTTAGCAGGTAGCACCAGTGGTGAACATCCGGGTCATTGGGCTTCAGCTTCGGTGTTGGGATCTTTGCAATCACTTCAGCGTCGAATGGCAGGTTCTCGACGTCGAACCGACGGAACGAATAACTCAGGGAAATCCAAAAGCCGTCGTCGGTCAGATGCCGCCTCACGCCCTGGGCCATCTTCAGAAACGCCTCCACGCCGCCGCAAGACACAGCATCCACCGTGCTCTTGTCGATAATCAGGTCGAACTTGTCAGCCAGCTGGAGCCGGGTCACGTCCGCTACAAGGTAGCGCATCTTGATGTCACCGAATACTTGCTTTTCCAGCACCCGGCCGCGTTCGATCGCCAGCGGTTCAAAATCGACGTTCGTGATGTCCGTGAAACCTCGTTGCCGGATATGGTTCTGCAGATCGCTCGTTCCGAAGCCCAGCTGCAGGATGCGCGCCGAATCGTCCAGATTGGCGAGGTAGGGGTCCGCGATTGACATCAGGGTTGCGGACGGTGTGAGCCACTCAAAGCTGGTCTCGGAGGCGAACCGTTCGCCCCAATAGCTTTGCTTATCGAACTCGGCGGGCATGGCTTTACGAGTGGCGATGACGAATTTTGCCTCTTGAGATTGCTTGGACCTTATCAACTGGTCAAAATGTCGGTCACTTTTGGGGTAATGGCAGGCGAAGCTGTGGTTTATCGTCGTCTTATCAGATAATCCGCTCAAAAGTTTTCAGGAGCCCACATTTACGTAAACTTCGAAACCCACCTGTGACCTCATAGTCTAGAGCATACGATCTATCTACAGAGCATACGATCTATATCCTTGTTGCTCCTAGTATTGGTCAGTGCGTCCAGTCATGAGTCTTTGTCGAGCGAGGTGAAGCGAAGTTATCAAATGCTGACTACGTCAGCTTTGAAGTAAGAACAACACGGCTCGCTGCATAGTTGATGCTTCTTATTATTCTTGAAGAAATCCTCCGTGTTGGCGTGTATCATTGTCAATTTCCACTCTAAACAGCCAACATTTCTGAGTATCAAGACCCAGTTGTACAAGCGCCATCAGTTATGTAACAAACGCGCAAATCCTTAAACACACTCAACCGAAAAGATAATCCCCAAGCTTATCACATCTGCAAGTGCCATGTCTCTAGGCTGTGAGTTGCTTGATTAGACCCTACACTGCTTGTCAACTTTGAGTAGCGTGTTCAGATCATCCACAGCTTCCCGAATTTGCCTTTCAAGATCGAACTCCCTAGTCTGGGCGATATACGAACGGAGTTCCCATATCAACTTCTGGAAGTCTTTTTTGTGCTCAGATTGAAGCTGAATCAGCTCGCCGACGCGCCTGCTGGTTCGAACAAGCCATTCGCCCCGCTCCCGACGATGTGCGTTGAACGTGGCAAAGACTGCTTCGATGTCCGGACCGCTCCGGACTCCATCCACTGCCAGCAGTGATGCCAAGACTGCGGCATCCTCTATGCAGATGCCTGCGCCAGCGCCCAGGTGCGGAGTACTCGCGTGGGCTGCGTCGCCGATGAGACAGATGCGGCCTTTGGCATATGTCGGAGGAGGGCACTCGCCGAGGTCGAATTGTCCCCACTGCACGAGTTGGTCAGACCTTGATGCAGTCAGCTCGGGGCATTCTTGGAGACTTACTCGGTCAAGGCTCTTCAGGGACCGAACGATCTTCTGAAGGCGAGGGCTAAGTTTTTTCACGTCTTCGAGGCAGCCTTGCAGGTCTGCAGGAAGTGTCAGCTGTGTCTCGCTGGGCCAGTCCCCGGCGTCGGTGCAATGGACAACAACGTTCAACATGGTGCCTCGAGCAACCGGGTAGCTGATAAGGTTCATGTCTTGTGCCATCTGCTTTGGTTTCAGCATCTCCACCGCTTTGCTCTTGGATGCCGAAGGCGCTTCCGTATTCGAATGCGTTTTCGCCCAAGGCTTTAGCTTACCCATAGCCCAAAAGTAGCCGCCCTTTCCGCTCCCAAGACCTCTACAGCCTGGGGCATTGGAACAAGTCCCCGATAGGCGTATTTATGAGAATAAGTACACTTCGCCGACGGATGGTCGTGCCCGACGACAATACCACGGGTGTGGGACTTGATCCCATCACATCCGATGACCGCGTCCGTTTCTGCTGTGGTATCGTCGCTAAAGACCATGAGTAACTTTCCTTTGGCGCCGTGGGGTTCTTCGATCCGCTCTAGCTGCTTGTTGAACCGTATCATGCTCTCGGGAACCAGCTCAAGCAACACCTTCAGGAACTGCCCGCGATGGCAGCCTTTGGATTCTTCGCCCGAATTACCGAAAGAGAATTCAAGGATGCTGTCGTCTGTCTCGCCTGTTCCGTCGAGAACGCTCGACTGTAACGGCTGCCCAGCCACTGTGTCAAAAGCTTCAAGAATCGCAGTATCGCACAGTTGCATGGCCCGCACTGCATTTGGCTGCATGCCAAAGCCCACGCCTTGCTCGGTGAACGCACTTGCCTGCTCGTAAATGACGCATGGCACATTTCGCTTGATGAGGGAGATCGCCAGAACTATGCCGGCTACGCCCCCACCCACAATTGCAATTTCGAAGCTCTTGTTTTCTGTCGACATATTTTTAATGTAATAGATGTGTGTATATTGTATGAATGGTCCGAGGTCAATGCGCCATGGGAAGCTGTTGAAGAGAATTAATATATGCGATGGAGATATTAAGGTTCGCGAAACCGGAGGCCTTGATTTCCCGGGGCCTAAGGATTCAAAAGATTAACAGCTTTGACATAAAGTCTTTCGAGAGAGAATAGCCGCCTAGAATATTAAGGTTGGTCCGGGGGACTTTATTTCCTGAAAATGGTCAAAAGACTAGCAGCCTTAACATGGTATCTTAAAAAAGAAAAAGGTACTTACTCTTTTCTCCCACTCTGATGGTGGTATTAAGGTTAATTAGACCGGAGGTCTTCTTTTCCTGGGCGGGTATTGATTAGAGCAACCGAGATCGGACCTCCGGGGTACTCCCCCAAAGCTTTCCTTGTCAAGGTAACCCGGGATTAGTCCACGCGAGAAGAGTCTTTGACGGCGATAACACAATTGTTGTAGACTCGTCGTACGTACTCGGTATAGATGTAACATCAATGTCTGTGCTGAAGCCAAGGGCGCCGTTGAACGTAATTTTGTAAATGCTGTAGCGAGGTGTGGCGACGTGACAAACGAGTTAGCCGATGAAGTATATTATAGCCAGCACTCAAGTTTCTGTCGATACTGGAGATGACAGAATCTTGTTCAGAACCTTGACGTCGACGTTATTGCGGTCTCATTGGCCAACACACGTACCGTAGAAGGTACTAAACATGACGGCGCCAGCCTTTCTCAGGGCCTCAGGATCGCCGCCAATACGCAGCAATACAAAGAGCCATTTGCAGTGACTTCGCTCAGACCTACTTCAATCATACGCATTCTGTCTGGATTTAGTCATTTGGGGCCGAATTGGCTGTTACCTTTGCAGTCAATATCACCATGGACTTGAAAGTTGCCCAATTCACACGAGTCGCCAACGCCAGCCACAGGAAAGCTCCAGCTGAGCTCGGAATTGTCAAAATCGGCTAGAAAACTCACAATCTCCGGAATGTAATCATCGGTTCCTGATTGAAAGGAACCGTCCGGGTAAGCTCCATGCCAGTGCACGGAATCCTGGGGGTGTGGCAATCCTACCGAAGCCCCCTGGTAAGTGCGGCCAAGATACGTGTGTTCCGTTGAGTGCGGCTTGCGAGACATCCTGCCGGCCAGTTGATTCATAATCAGGAGCTCCCTCAGACTGTTCCATGACATCCTGTACCTCCTCTGATGTAAGAGGAGTGAACAGGCAAGGATTCTGGGTGGCATATTACTTGATGCACGCAAAAACGACGCCGTTAATTACGGACAGCAATTAACGCCTTATATCGCATGACCCACTGCGACACACCCCCCCAGATCGCAGAAACCTTCTATAGTCTGCCCAAACCAACCAATAGTCTGCCTCTATTATCACTAGTAGGGAAGCCTATAGCCCCCCTAGGCCTATAACCCTAAGGCAAAAACCTGCCATAACGCTTTTCTGACCTTCTGATTAGGTACATCTTGCTAAACTCTAGGTGGTTGCCGTCTGACTTATCTAGGTAGAGTGTTTGCGACCTGTCCCTGGCATACACGGGATTCAAACCCGTAGGGTCTATAACGTTTAGACACTAAAGCTATGCTTAAACCACTAAGGCATAACAGCTATAGATAACTAGGCTTATAACTGTCACAAAAACGGCGCCGTTAACTGCAGGCATCAATCAACCCCTTATATTATGTGACATTACATAATTTAGAAAAAAAAAACGCCTTACTTACTGATCATAATGCTCTCTTAGGCAGGCGTAAGCACTACTCGGCATCCTAATCTATTACAGGCAGTCGCGGAAACTTGTTCCACCCAGTCACCCTTGTCTAAGCCCTCAATCTTAGAAAACTTCTGCAGAATCCTTACTGTAAGGTACGAGGCTTCAGTCAATGCATACTGCTGGCCAAGACATATGCGTGGACCTCCGTTGAACGGGAGATACTCCCAAGTGACTCGGAGATTCTCCCAACGCTCCGGGCGAAATTGGTCTGCATCTGGCCCATAAATGTCCTTCCGCCGGTGCAAAGCCCAAACAGACCACCCAGCAGCAGTGCCTTTGGCCACGTACACAGGACTTTTCCCATCTGGACCGCCCCCCCTCGGGAGAACTGTGTCGGTAGTAGCGATGCGCGTATTGACTGGAACAACGGGGTGAAGCCGTAGCGCTAGTGACACCGGGAGGTTAGCTAATGCCTCTTTGACGTGGCAAGAAACAGAGATAAACCCGTAAAGTCTTACATTCGCGCAGACACGCCCTGAGATATGGCATATCCTTCAGAGTAGAATAGGATGGCAGTTCACCGTTCAACCCATCGACCTCGCGCCTTAGCTTGGACCACACATCAGTCTTCTTCGCCAGCATGAAGAAGAGATTGCTAAGAAGACTGCCCGTGGTGTCCCGCCCGGCCAAGAGCACATTCAATAGCTCATAGCGCAAACGACTTCTATCCGTAGTCTGCTTGGCCAGTTCCTGTAAGAAGAGATACTTTGGCTTCGCCCCCTTGGCATCGTTCTCCTGTCCAGCTTCATCGTAGTCTTTGCGGAACGCGATGGCCCTGTCGACAAACTGGTCAACGTAACGGAACACAATGTCCACTTGTTTCCGTGATTTCACCCGCGCAAATCTGGCCAGGGGGCCGAGTGAGATGACCTCCATGGCCTCTGCTTGCGCGATAGCGAATGCGGTCTCGAACTGAGCTTCTACACTGTTTGTGTCTCGCTGCTTGTTGAGATACCGCCTTTGGCTGTGGACGCTTTGACCAAAGAGGAATTCGGTGGCAGAGTCGAGGGTGAAGCTGAAGAAGTGCTTTTGAAGGTCGACGGGCGTCACCCCATCCCGCGGCAGCGACTTGAACAGTTCCTGAACGTGGGCCTCCAGCACATCCAGGTCAGCGACCTGGTCACGCGCAAAGTTAGGTCTCAGCAGCGCCCTTGAAGACTGCCACTTCTCGCCGTCTACCACGAAGATGCCGTCGCCGAGGAGGTGCCTCAGCGCCGGCTGCCGGAAAGGCGCAATGGCGTAGTCGTTGAAGTGGGTGTTTAGAACGGCCTTGATGTTTTCCGGATCCATAGTGATGATGATAGGGGCGCCGAAGAGGAGCTTGCTGCTATAGGTTTCGCTTATGGTGTAGAAACGGTCTTCAAAAAGCTTCAGGCTGCGGTGCTCCCGCACTGCTTGCATATTGGCGAGCGTGTTATCGATACCCATGATGGGGTCTCGTAGCGGCGCCTTTGGCGGCGGGAGACAGCCATGTTTTCGACTAAACTGTCGTCTACGGTAAGAGGCGCGTAGCTTTGAGATGGCTGTGTGGACTGAAAATATGGCGATGAGGTAGACAATGACTGTCTGAGCAGAAAGTGAAGTCATGAAGAACGACGTGTTGTGGTTATTTCGTTGGGTAACGTATGAAAAGCAGTCTTGCGATTCTAGCAGCTATGTCTTTTGGAAAGTACTATGTCGAATAAAAACCAGAGACGCGCGGAAATGATGAGTGTCTTTCTACTAGTTGGGGAGATGCGCGTGCAATTAACCTGGCATGTGATGGTACAGGGTAAGTAGACTGCCTAGAACAAACCTATTAGGTCCTCGGATTTAACTTTTGACAAAGTTGCAAAGACAAGAGAGATCAACAGACCTTCATGGTGCGTTGGATGAAGGTTTCCGGGCGGCTCATGTGGCACAACGAAAACCTACAAGCGATCGATCGATCTAGCTTTGTGACAACCCATCCCAATCGCTGTAAGTTTCCGGGACCGAGAAACACAAATACACTAAGTTAGATTTCCTCTGTTGAGGAGAACTCAATGCCCAAGCCTTTCACGTGGTGTACACCTGCGTTTTACAGGCAGCCCTACAAACAAGGCGCGTTGCGAAAACGAATCAGGAAACCCACACAGACCCTGCAACCTGCACATCTGCAACCAGAAATATAGCACATACCTAGTATAGAATTGCCCTCGGTCTAGTCTTGATGCAATTACTAGTCAGCGCAGGCTAGTAGTCCTCATTTGCCGGGAAGCCACATAGCTTCGTATATGTTGTTCTCCATGTAGATGGGCCGATCCGATATCCGCAAGGACCACCTTGGATTACAACCCCTGAACAGACGCTGGGACTCATGGTGCCGTTTTCTTTTTTCTTTTCCTACTTGTGTATGTTTATGAGGAAAACACTCATCTTTTGGTACTGGACTAGTCAATTCAACATGGAATGATATTACACCTTGCTCTACGCCTCTTGTTCTTTCTCTCCCTCTTCCGTATTTGAATCCTGTTTATCCTTGTGCTGCATACCATACTTGTTTGTGTCGAGGTTCGTGCGCAATTCGATCTCTCTCTCAAGTAGGGAGAATGCAAACCCAATACCCGCCAAGACTACAGCAATAACCCATACCAGCTGAAGTGCACGTACATATACACTGATCACTTGGCCTCGGGTAACAGGGTCCAGACTAGAAATCCTGTCGCGAGTGCCTAGACCGTAAGCATTCGCTGCCGAGAACTCGCTACGAACTTCGTCATCTGTGATTATGCTCGCCAATTGTAGGAAGCGATTGTTGAAGATCGTCATCGGTATCGCCATGCCCCAAACGTTCCCGTTACTTCTCATGAATGCCCATGTACCAGTGGCGGGTGCCACGTCGGTATCCGGAAGAGTTGCTTGAAGCGCCGGCAAGAGCGTGTTCAGACACATGCCGATGCCGCAGCCTGTGAGGATCTGAAACAAGACCCAGCGAACGGCGCTGGAGTGTTCGTCCAGAAGCACATGTAGACCGAGCCCCAGAGTCAGTAAACCGAAGCCAACGTTGTGGAAAATCCTGTATCGGCCCATCCACGAGACTCCGGCTGATGCTCCTGCCGCCACCAAAAGTCCTCCAAGAGCGCCGGGCAGCATCTGAGCCCCGGCCACGGTGGGAGTAGACAGCAATACTGACTGGAAGTAGAATGGGCGGAAGAAATTCATCCAGTAGCCGAGAATAGCTGTGATCAGAGTGTTGATATATATGGCTACTCTGGTACGGTCCTTGAAGAATCTCAGGGGAATAACAGGATGAGGGCAGAAGCGGGATCCCTCAAAGCCGAGGAATGTGACGAAGCCTCCAACCCCAATCAACAAGGGTACGAGGACTTGCCAGGAACCCCAAGGACTGGATGAGCCCGCCAGTGTGAGTGCATATAACATGGAGACCGTGGACCCGATGACCAATATGTTGCCAGTGTAGTCAATGTTCTTGATCTTGTCAGCCAGTGGGGTTGTCTTGTCGTCCTTGATCTTGAGAAGCAGGTAGAGAAGGCAAAGTGAAGTGCCCCCGATCGGCAAGTTCATCCAAAAAACCCAGCGCCAGCCCGCATGCTCGGAGAGAGCACCGCCGATGAGGGGACCTGTGCCGAAGCCCAAGGCATAAACGAGAAGCACGAGAGACATGAAGTAGCCTCGTTGCCGTAGGGGCACGAGGTCTGATATGATGACTTCAACAATCATGTTGATGCCGCCACTGCCGGTACCTTGGATAGCCCGGCCCACGAAGAGCATGGCGGCGTTCTTGGCTCCGCCACAGATGCCGCTGCCAAGAGTGTGCGTGCCGACGATGAACAGCGTCAGTCTTCGCCGTCCAAAGACATCTGCTAATTGGCCGAAAAGAGGCTGAACGGCGGCACTGCATCGGTTCATTAGTACATCAAGTTTTGCCAGAGCCCCAGATGGAAAGTAGGTGTCTTGCCTTGCAACGAAGAATCCGTTGGTAATCCATACATAGTCCAACCCAATATCCAGATCTCTGATCATGTACGGCATTGAAGTGGAGATGACCACATTTTCAAATGAACCCAGCAGACTCGTGAAGCATAGTGTCGCTATGATGGCCCAAAATGAGAAGTTCATCTTCAGACCATTGTCGTCTTGGGTGGGCTCTTCGGACACCGTTGGCTTAACCGACGGCTCTCCATCCCGTGACACCTCAAGCACCTGAGTATGAATGCTGTCGCTTCTGTTTGGTGGCACTTCGTGGGCTTCGCCAACTGTTTGTGGAGGAAAGCTTTTCTGTTCGTTGCTATTCATTATGGGCAGTTGTTGATTGTTGGCAATCGTAGTGACAATCTAGGACAGCCATCAGCTCTGAGATGGGCAAAGGCTGCAGGACTACTAAATCCTTTCTTGGGTAATGACTCGCCTATTTAGTATCCTGGATTTTGCCGCTCTTCCTGTGGTGTTATGAAGGTTGAGCCGATGTTACACTATGGTAAACGATTACAGAGACGACGACCAGAGTCAATGATCACACCTGGTAAGTTTCCTTTCTAAATGACCCACGGCCCTCATTCATCGTACCAGACGATGACCCTTTGTTTTTATAAGGCTTGAGAAGTACTG
>MU846029.1:96001-206544 GCA_030867225.1 Colletotrichum caudatum | reverse complement strand
CCACCTTAGGTTAGGTAGATCTACCAGAAGGGCAGGGACCCAATTATCCAAGGATGAGTCATCAGGGTTAAGCCTGATAACTCCGATAGCTCGGCGATGGTCAACATTGTAACAATTACCTAGTGCCGGAACTGGTGAGAGGGACAAGGACAATTGCGATATCATACTAAGTGCTGGCTGTATCAAGTTTCTCAACCAGATAAACCGGACGCTTCAAAAAACTTAGGAATGCCTGGACAACAACGCTTGAGAGACAAACGCCAACGTGTTAAGATATGTAGATGGTTCATCACCGTGCAAGACCGTAAGAGCCGTGGCTGTCGGCCGGCTCAAAAAGCCGAACCATCATGTACACTCCGGTTCTATTAAATAAACAACATACCCAACGGGCAGTCTGCTACTAATTAGACTGGCAAAAAAAGAAATCCCAGAATGCCATTGTTTGTTGTTTGCAAAGTATCCTCAGACACTTTCTAAAGGCTACCATAGAGAACCAAACCTAGTCAACCCAAGTTGAACCATCCTCCACTCTTCTCTACACACCCCTAGCCGGTGAAGCAGCGCAAGCGTCGGGGGAATGCCACTCTATTGTTCAGAGGCGGGATGAGTGAGTTGAGCCAGGAAGATATGGGCTCATAACTGTCACAAAGACGGCGCCGTTAATTGCTGACCGCAGTTCACGCATTTACCATTTCGTGACAAAAGCCAAGAATCCTGTTGGGGTTCCCAAAGCCCAAGACCTCTAATTCTTGAAATGATTGCACGGGCATCCGGAACATCTAACTGAATCTTGGGGCCATGATGGATAAGAGAAGAGGCAGACATTGGTAAATAAGTGAGATCTTCGATAGGTGTTGTAGGAAATGTATGCAACCTCCCTCCCCTTCAGCACAATCAAACAGCAAATCAGCACCTGTACCAACACAGGTAGCTGTGTCCAGTACGGCCATCCGAAGGCGTGTAACACTTTCCACCTCCAGTGATGGCGTTTCCAGTCTCTCCAATCTGGTTCTGGCAGTTGTAGTCGTAGTACAAGTGACAGTTGGTACCGTAGGTCCCGTCGCCAACAGCCTTGATGCTGGCGATGGCGTCGGAGGAACTGTAGCACGTTCCGCTGCATCTCTGCATCCCAGACAAGAATCAGCAAACAACACATGAAGAAGGACGCGACAGCCCGATCCGGAAACGAGCGTGGGAGAATCTTACACCTGGGCCATTGGCCCCGATCTGGTCGTTGCAACCCGTGCCGCGGTAGTAACGGCCGCACTCGCCGTTGACGACGCCAGCAGCGGCGCAGGCGGCGCGGCGCTGGAGCTCGGTGGCTTCGAGGTTGATCACATCGGGAGAGTAGTCCCTGGGAGCCCCGAATGCAGCGGCACTGGCGAGCTCAGCCGCGAGGAGGAGAACGAGGTTCTTGAGAAGCATCCTGTTTATAATGGGCCCCACGAAGGCAAGTCGAGTATGCAGAATAGACGGTACCTTTGGGTGATGGCTGATGATGAGACGTCGAAGCTGGTCTGAGATACTGAGAGTTGATGGGCGACAGTCGTGGTCTTTATACGCCAGGTTTTGACCCCCGCTCTTCAAATCCCTCTTGCACCTCTAAGTCTTGGTGAGGTTTTCACACCCATAGGACCCCCTTCACCGTCAACATACAAACCAGCTTTCAACCATATGCTCACCGGCTCCAACGTCCGAAACTATCTTGTTGATTGGAATGCGTCCCACAATTCTCAAAGACGATCCTCCCACCCTCTCACATGCGGCATGTGTGAAGTCGGCATGTACTTTTGGTGCGATATCGCTGCCGTACTTGTTTAGTTCGTGGGATTCTGCATGTTTTGCAAAAGGACCTGATTCCTCTTAGCCTTGATGACCAAGCGGCAGTTTAATTATAGCTGCAACAGGTACACCCTCGTCTGCCGGAGGACGAAGTCGAATTCGTCTCTCTCGCTGGGGTAACCTTATGTGAACATATAGTCCATGTGAGGCTAGTATACGATTTGTGACATTCGACTAGCCGCCTGCGTAGTGGATCTCCATTCGTTGCTCAATATCCGCTATGACACGTAGTGCTGCTGACACATCTCGTAATATTTTAGCCACACTCAGCGTACTGGGATGAGAACTTTAGCTCCAGCTGCGAATGCAACATAATAGACACCTTAAGTTGTCATTGGGCCAAGAGACGGTTTGTCGGCAACGTGTCTATCACATAGTTGCGAAAGACGTGAGTGGCCAGACTAGTTGAAGCTAGGGCCCGGTTCCTTCTTCAAAACGACTGCAATGACCTAGTTACTTTAAGATACTTAAAGATAGGTCTGATGAAGTAACCCCTGGAACTAACGAAAAGGGACGTGTCTCTAGTAAGTACTGTACCTGATGTACCTAGCTAGACCTACAAATCTGTACAACAACAAGCGCCGCGAGTTTCCATCTTACACAAACTAACTTCTGCCTAGCTAGCATCACGAGGTGTTTCGATATGTAACCTTCCATTGCGACCGGGGGAGGGTGAGGCTAGAGAGAACTCTAATCGTTTTAGTGAGAACGTCAGCAAGGAGGGAAAGACAGCGGAGACAGTACATAACGCTAGAGCTAAAATCCCACACAAATGGAAGTACCTGGCAGTAACTAGAGTTGGTACGTCTGTTTGCCTGCTTAGTGTCTGTCTGCCTACCTATGTACCCGAGTAGGTAGCGTGGGTTGCCCATGTTTGTTGCAAAGGCTGGGATGAGGAGTTGACGAGACTCGCCATCGGTTGTACTAGTAACTGTGTCTCTGATGTCTAGGCCGACACCTCAATCGCCCCAGACAGACTGTGCGCCTGCTGACAGCCGAGCTTTCGTGGGAGCGTCGCCGATGTCGGTCCATCTCGGGTCCTCTCTTACGCCAGAGACACAGGGCTTCGACGGAGGCCAGTATGGTTCAAAATGAGGCTATGGAAAGACAAGAGAGGCAGCCTAGGCTATGTGTAAGCGACGGTTTGCCGTGTTATCCGAGCTCAGGCAAACGGCCCGTACCGCAACGAGACATCAATGGTGCAGGTGGTTTCATTCAACCGCTTATTATTTGTGGAGCGCATGTGAGGCGGGGGATCTTGCGGAGTTGGTATATCTGCTAGTCATGCTTATACGGGAGGCTTTTCTAGTCCGTAAGTTTTGATCTGTGTATATGTGTATGCCGGTCTATGGTCACCCGCCCGCTTACACTGTACAGTTGTGAAACAGACTCGACGGTCAAATCGTTTACAAAAGTCATCTGCTACTGCGTCTTGCTCACAGGTGAGTCAAGGCCTCTGGAGTGGCTCCGAGGTAATACGTTTCACTGCAGCGTACAAGCCTTGACGTTGCTTCGATTTCTCAGCGTCAGTCAGCTACGACGCAGTGCGCTTTCATCAAGGGGGCGAACATGATTACGCTGAACCTAGCCCCTTGGTTTGTGCGACGGCTGCTGACAACCTACGGCGGTTAACGAAGCTACCACATGTACAGTTCCGGGTTAGTATACTGCGCCGAGTTACGGTCCATGATCTGCTTGGTAGCATCTAGATGACTAGCGTGATAGTATCAATGCAGTTGCAGCAGTGGCAATTATGGGTTCACTTTTGTCATTACAATAACCAAATACTTCCATCGGCACCTACCCGGTGAGTTGTGGATAATGCCTACACGCAACTGCCAACGCCCTGACGTGTATGTTGATGTCTAATGTATTCTCTAGACATCGAATTATACTCAGATAATTCATGAATCATAGCAGTGATAAAAAAGGGAGCCACCTCAAGGATCATACTGAAACTTGAATTCTTGAGATGGGCCGCACAACTCAATTAAGTACATATATTGGTCTATTTGTGGATATTCATCCATGTGTCATTCTGAAAGTGCGATGATTATCAAGAGCACAAGGTAGAGAAGTAGCCCGCCGAGGGAAACAAGGAATACCAAGCTTTGGTGGTTTGGTCAGGATGTAGAGAATAGGATACCACCTTGTTGCACTTGTCATCCTCGGTTGCGGCAGCCCTGCACGTCAAGGGCCGCACACTGCGCTGGCGCGCCGCCCTCCTCTTCGCCTTGAGGGTCGCCGGGCCGAGGGTAAAACATAGGCTTCCGAGGCTCGGCGGCGCTGACGAGACGGTGGCGAGGATGTCAGTCAAGACATTGAAAGCGACGGCCGTAGGACTTGCGTTCGTCGCGCCGTTGAGACTGACCAAGGTCCAGTCAGGCGACAGGCAGCTCTGATACGGTTGAGGAATCCATCGTGTCACATGTGACATTATGCAGATTCAAGAACTGGCGGTCCATATGTATGTTAGTCAGCATGTGCGTTGACTGGGCACAGCTGAAATGCACGGCTCGACGCAGGCACGTCACAGCATCGTGGTGAAAACATGCCCGAGAGTAGTATTCTCCTCCGGCCCGACTCGTTAAAGTGATGCCGGCCACAGCAGGTCGAAGGCGCAACCGGACCTCGGAGCCTTTGCAGCGGTGTGAAAATACCGCTTTGATGGCGAACCTGGAGCGATTCCGTGTCGCGCTGATTGTTTTCGGCAGATGGCCCTTTGTGACGGATGGGGAAGGATTCCAAGGATGCGCTGGCGAGTCTGCTTTCACGTTTAATCACGTGGAGTCTCAAACATGTGCCTGGCTGACAGATGGTTTCTGACAATATGGAGGGTTTTTACTCGGTCGGAAGTTGGGGGGGGTTGGGAGGGCACGCCAAGCTACGGACACTACACTAGGCCCTGAATTGTAATCGCTTTGTTGGCTGGTGTCAGTCAAGACTTGATCCGGACGCACGAGGTTGGCACTACGGTGATGTCGTACGGGGCCTCCGCTTCAGCTGACCCTGGAAAACGGCCGACCCCGGCCGGTGGACTGGCTCGGAATGCTTTGGCTCACTACGTTTCATCGCCATTCGGGCCGCGCATGCCAGGCAGCTTCCAGGGCGGCTGAGGGGCTGCGGGAGCGGCCGATCATCGAGAAGTTGAGTTCGAGGATGCATATAGGGCGGTGTGGACTTGGGACAATATTTTGCGAGTGATCGACTACACCCAACCCAAACCAACCCAATGCGACGCTTGGCCTAGTTTCGTCTCGTGGTGAAATAACCATTTTGATCAGACAGATAATGTTGCGGGGGATAAACGCTAGATCTATGGAGATAGGATGGACTTCATGGAGACACTGAAAACCCGGGAACTGACCAGAGCGGGAATAATGACTGGAGATCGGGACCTGACCCGGCGGGCGCCGAAAAATGGATTGCTGACTCCCTGCTCCATACCCTGCTCACCGCTCACCTACTGCCCACTGCCCACTGCCCACTGCTCACTTCTTGGCGAGTGACGAGTTTGGACCCCCAGACCGAAGACGTCATCGCTTGAGCCGTTCGCGCTCCCGCATCTCGCTTTTGCCTCTTCTGGAAGTCCGAATTCATTCGCCTGGTGCCGTGGGGTATCTGCGAGTACTCGTACTTAGTAGTAGGCAAAAAAAAAATGGAAACCATTTCCACTCCCATTGGTCTTTGTTGATTAGGACCGCGGGAATGCGATTTTAAGAAGGAGGGAGAAAAGTATCAGAAAGGAAAATCCAAAATAATAAAAAATAACCTCGGCATATCGCCACATTACGGATACTAAGAGGGTGTTTGTTTTTTTGCTGTTCTCGCTTACCTAATCATCGTGTTCCTTGGCTCTGCCAGGTACAGCTGGACTTCCACCTCGTAATTAGGTACTTTACTTACCACGGCTACGTGATATCTACCTAGGAAAACAAGCTTTAGGAAGCCGCCTCTGCCAAGTCGCTGCGGCTGTCCCGCCACTTGGCATAAACTTCAACTCTCCGCTGGCCACAGAAAAACGAAATGAGTCGCGAACCGCGAGCCTCAGCGCGACCAGCCGTGGCTCGGCGATCTCTACTACGCAGCGTCTACTCCGTATTGGTAGTGACATCCCGACTACGACTTTGATCGACATCAAGCTAGCCGTGCACGTGGACCTTCTCCCCATCCTCCTCCTCCTCTTCTCCTCCTCCTCCAGACTCTCTCCGTTGAATCCACCCACTGTGGACCACCTCGCCGGCTGGTGACGGTGCAACTGGGACTCTAGCCCCGTCTGACGTTGGCACGACCAACGCTGCTAGGGTAGATTTTTTTTTATCACTTTTCTTCTTTCCCCCAGTGTACGGAGTACTCCAGACGCTGCATCTCGAAATGTGGGACGTGCATACTTACGCTAGACGTTGACTGGTTTCGCGTCACCATCCATCGTCGGTGATGTCACGGTGGGCTACCGCACGTTTGAGGCCAGAGACCAGACAGCAGCAGCCGGCTTGGCTCGGCCATTCGTCATGGGAGCTGGGAGCAATGCCCCTCGGCTTTTCCGTCCCAAGTCCTGCCAGGTATCCGGTATACAGATTCTTTCCCAACCATACCGTAGTTCGACTTTGGCTGATCCCTGGTTTCCTTCCTAGAACCGTACAAAGTTTGGTCGTCCGAGGTAGCCTACACGCTTATCCATCCCTCCACATAACCATCCGTTCGCCGTCCCCCCCTCAACTTTCCTGTCCTCTTATAAACGGGGGTACAGCGACAGATCTGCTCTCCTTTCCGCCCTTCTTTCATCATTACTCCATCACTCACTCACTCAGAGACGGACATTCATGGTATTCGTCCATCATGCCTAATACGCGCTTCGCCGAGGAACCACCTCAGGTCATCAACGAGGCTGACCTCCAAGCCGCCAACGAGAAGCTCGAATCCCGAGACGAGCGCACTGGGGACGCGGACGCAAGCAACAGCGAGCACGCTTCATCCAAAGAACTCGGGCATGGCGCCAACGGACTCGCCAGCAACGGCGCTACCGACGGCAACGGGGCCAAGCTCGAGAAGCTGGGCACCTACGACAAGTACGAGATCACCGAGGACGACTGCTACGGCGAGCTGGGATTCGGCTTCCCCAAGTGGAAGAAGTGGTATATCCTCACCGTCATCTTCTGGGTCCAGGTGTCGATGAACTTCAACACCTCCCTCTACTCCAACGCCATCCCCGGCATCTCGGAGGAGTTCAATGTCAGCGCCCAGGCCGGCCGTTGCGGGGCCATGATCTTCCTGGTCCTTTACGCATTCGGCTGCGAGCTGTGGGCCCCCTGGTCCGAGGAGTTCGGCCGCTGGCCGGTGCTCCAGCTCTCGTTGGCCCTCGTCAACGTCTGGCAGCTGCCCGTCGCACTGGCCCCCAATTTTGCCACCATCATGGTCGGCCGCGCCCTGGGCGGCCTGTCGTCCGCCGGCGGTTCCGTCACCCTCGGTATGATAGCTGACTTGTTCGAGTCCGATGATCAGCAGTACGCCGTCGCCTATGTCGTCTTTTCCTCGGTTGGCGGATCCGTCCTCGGCCCCATCGTTGGCGGATTCACCGAGGCTTACTTGAACTGGCGGTATGTGGCTGCCGTCTGCCTCGTCGAGAATCTAAAGCTAACGGAGGTATAGGTGGTCCATCTGGGTCCAGCTCATCTTCGGAGTGACGGTCCAGGCCCTTCACTTCTTCACCGTCCCCGAGACGCGCAGCACCATCATGATGAACCGCATCGCCAAGCGCCGCAGAAAGGAGGGCAACCCCAACATCTGGGGTCCCGACGAACTTGTCCCCTTCAAGGACCGCTTCTCCGTCAAGGAGGTCTTGTCCACTTGGGTCCGCCCCTTCAAGATGTTCCTCACCGAGCCCATCGTGCTCGTGCTGTCGCTGCTCTCTGGCTTCTCCGACGCCCTCATCTTCATGTTCATTCAGTCCTTCGTCCTCGTCTACCAGCAGTGGAACTTCAACACGGTCGAGGTTGGCCTCGCCTTCATCCCGATCGGCGTCGGCTACGTCCTCGCCTGGCTTCTCTTCATCCCCGCCATCAGGCGCAACATCAAGGAGCGCGAGGCCAAGCCCAACGACGACAGGGCCCAGTACGAGTCTCGTCTCTGGATCCTCCTCTACACGGCGCCTTGCCTGCCCATCGGTCTGATCGGCTTCGCCTGGACCATCCAGGGCCCGCCCATCCACTGGATCGGCTCCATGGTCTTTGCCGCCATCGTCGGCATCGCCAACTACGCCATCTACATGGCCACGATCGACTACATGCTGTGCGCATACGGTCCTTACTCTGCTTCTGCGACCGGCGGCAACGGCTGGGCGCGCGACTTCCTAGCCGGCGTCCTCACCGTGCCCGCCACGCCCTTCTTCACCAACATCGGCGCCGCCAGCGGCAAGAATCTGGAGTACGCCTGCACGATCCTCTTCTGCATCTCCTTCGTTCTCGTCATTGCCGTCTACGTCATCTATTGGAAGGGCCCTGCCCTGCGCGCTCGCTCACCCTTCGCGCAGAAGCTCGCGGGTGCAAGAGACGATGTTGGAGGTCGCCGCGTGAGCTACGCTCCCGGAGAGGGACCAGACAGTACGTCGAGCCCGAACGCCGCCTTGACGTACCGAGATGCTGACCATGTCCTTTTAGGTGCTGCTTCTGGCGCCGACCAGCCCAGCCGCCCGGGCTACCAGCGGACGTACAGCCAGCAAAACCGCTTCTTCGGCGAGAATCGCGTTACGCCCCGCGGCACCCCTAGAGGCACTCCGTCTGCGAGCAGAGCCAATAGTTTCATCGGCACGAGGCGCCCGGCGGCCAAGTAATGTCTAGTACTGACCCAGACCAAGCCCATGGGCTGGGAGCGGTTTGTTTTCATCTTCCATGATACCATATACGCGTTCGACTTTATCAAGACATACACAGTCGCAATGCAGTCATAGTGCACACAATCTCCTCAGTGAATGCTCGTTTGGTGCCGTACCCTTGCAGATGTCCGACGGCAATGCTGAGAGACCGTTTGTTGGAACCGCCTCGGCGCTTTGCAATCAATGCACAGATGATTTGAGTCGCAGCGCTCGTCGTGGAAGCCATACCATACATACGCCTTGTTTGTTGGTGCCCACTACCTCCTTTATTGGGTACAACCCAGCTCGCTGAGGCGTGACCTCGATCTTGACAAGGAACCTTCCGCATTCGGTTGCATATGCCGCCTCTGGAACAAAATGGGTGGAGTATCATCGGCGGCGGGGCTTGGGATTTTCGAACGGAAACAGGGCCGGATCCCAGGTTCGCATCTTGGCTGGGTATCTCGCGTCACTCGCTTCGCCTCCCCCCCTTGGGTATAATAACATAGTTGTCTCGAGCGATCTGGGCGAGAGGACGAAAGGGGGTGACCATGGAATCGGAACGACCTATCTCCAGGCTCTGTCCCTGCTCCCCCCTTCCCTCTCTCTCTTATCTGCGGAAGCTGGCTTGGCAGGAGCCCGGGGCATCGAACACCGGGCCCGTGGCTGAGGCAGGGCCAATCAGGGAAGGACCGACTAAATGAGTCGGGAAAAATCCCGCGACCCACAGGGATTCCAAAAAGTTAGAACGGCGTAACGAATCAACAAGAAAACCGCAGATCGCAGAGAGAGGATACTTGTAAAGAGTTGCTTGAACTTCAAGTCACATCTCCTCCGGGTTGACGTTCTTGAGATATTAGACGAATTGCTTGTACTGGATATCTAGTAGGAGCAGAGTGTGTTCTATCAACCTTGGGTATATGTGTACGTGGAACTTGTAACAAACCCCCCTTACGCTTAGAGACCAGACGGAGTGTAGGCGTTGATAATATCAAATTCTGCTACTTCGCATCCAATTGCTATTCACTGCCCCAAGTGTTGTGCCTGATGTTGATTATACTGTGTCTATGTGACTGTGTTAAGGTATCATTGTGTGCCCGTCTGTGCCTTTAAACTTTTTAGTATCCGATCGGCATCCCCCTGCCGAACTAGTATGTGTGTCGACTCGGAGGTCCCTCCGTTCCCAGTTCGGACTAATTGCAGGGGCTCATCAACCAGCCATGTTTGCACAAAGTAAATCTGTCATGGTAAAAGGTAATCGGACTTCATCGGATGCCTAAACGCCAAAATACTACAGAACAGCAAAGCCATGGCGTGTAACGATGGCAGAGCTCTGTGCGGAGGGGTCAAGACTCGAGTTGGGGGTGTCGGGTGAGAGCGCCATACGTGCACCGAAAACGGCTATCAGCATCGAGGGTTGTGAGAAAAAAAAATGTGTCTTCAAGTTTGTGCTTCTGGTTATATGTTATCATTCAGGCTCCTATTCACAATACATGGAGTACATGAAAGTCCCCGCCTTCAACCTTGCGCGGCCTGCACATTCGAATCCAGAACAGCAACGAGCACGGGTGACCGATCGGTCTAGATCCAAGATGATGTGTTCCACCGAGTGTCAGAGGGCATAGCCTCGCCAGGGAAGAAGAAGAAGAAGAAGAAGAAAAGATCGGCAAGTGACCCGATTCTCTCCCCACGGCGTGACTTGCAGTGTTCTACACCTAGCAAAGCGAGCCATCAATCATATCATCCCCCCCCCCCGTCTGATCGGTAATATTCCGTGCTTTGTCGTTCGTGGACTAGGTTGCGCCCACTGATTAGCACTGGGGCGGGATTGACGGTCTACAGCCGATCAAAGAATGACATCTTGAGATCAACTCGTGCTGGACAAGCACCGGTCCCCTTCCTCTTTTTTTGCTTAATCTTGTCTTATTTTTACCGGCGCCCGTCGAACGGAGACATCTCGACCTGGTAGGTCGTCTCCTTGCGGATGCCGCGAATGGGCACGGTGCTCTCCTTGTCCGAAGCAGTATCCTCGTCGAGGCGGGTCCAGTCACCTTGTTCGGCGTCGTCCACCTCAAAGTTGGACTTCAGTCCCTTGCGGCCCTTGATCTTGTTCGCTGCCCCCGAGCCGCCGATAGTGACGAGCGCGGCGGACGACGGGTGGAGCCCGCTTGAGCCGCCCGTGCCCTTGGACGAGGCCTGGGTCGCGGCGTGACGGGTGACGAGCTGGCGCAGGGCGGGAAGCGATCCGGCGACAATGCCGACGGCGGTCTCGACATTGGACCAAAGAGGAATGTTGGCGATGTGGTCTGCGAGCGCCGAGTCGGGTCAGTAGAGGAATCGACGAAACGAGGGCTTGGGAGCGGGGTGGGGGGGCTCTAAACGTACAGGCAAAGTCGTCCAACGGACGGTTGTAGTTGTCGATGTAGGGAGTGCGGATCATGGTGCAGATGGAGGCGCTTTATCGATGTAGCCATGACAGTCAGCCGATGTCGTCCACCGAGGAGGGGGGGGCCGAAGCAACGTCACAAAACAGACGACAGAGGGTCGTGACTTACAAGGAGCCGAAAGAAAGGATGGTGGAAACCACAATCTTGGTCGAGAGCTTCATCTGCGTCTGCCAGAGGATGATGGCCGGGAGGACGGCGCAGGCGAGGTCGGTGGCAATGGTGGCTGCGGTGGACGTGTACGACAAGGCCAGCATAGAGGTGACCGAAGAGCACTCGCCACGGCCTTCGGCGATGAGGCTTTGGTTCCAGTTGGCCTCGACGGGACGGCACAGCATCAGGACGCCGATGAAGGCGGTCAAGAAGGAGGCGACCGTAAGACCCAGCAGGGCGTAGACGGCCATGCGCAGCCGGGGCATGGTGGTGGCGATCCGCAGCGTAGTGTAGCAAATGGACGCCTTGACGGCGCACAACGCTGTGATGTACAGCAGCATCCAGAGCATCAAGTACTTGATGGAATCAACCATCATCGACGGGCTGAGTCTTGCATTGCGCGTGCCGAGGCCGCTCTTGGCGCCCAAGCAGGCGAGGACGACGTCCACGACGTAGACGGCCTAAGCAAAGATGTTCTGTCAGTACTCGGTTGTTCAGTGCCGCTGCATGTGACTGCCGGCAATCCCACAAGTGCCATGCACTTCCTCTCGGACGTCTCTTACCAGACCGAAAATCATCAGCCCATCATCCAGTTTGAAACTCCTTGACAAGAGCCGCTGGTGTGTTCTCAAGGCGACCACAATCACCGAAAGTATGGCGCCGACGATGGATACGACATATAAGCTCAGGCCTGTGTCGTCGAGCACTTCGAGATACTGCTGGTTGGGGTCTACGGTCGACATGTTTGCTTGTGCCAGTTGCTTGTGCCAGTTGCTTGTGCCAGTTGCTTGTGCCAGTTGCTTGTTCCAGTTGCTTGTTCCAGTTGCATGAACTGCTCGGTACGGATTCCTGGACGGGGTGGGCTCCGCTAAAAGATATAGAAAGAAATCAACTAAACGAGGGAACCGACGTAATGCGGGATAATGTATATTTCACAAGTGACCGTAGAGAAGAAGAAACAAAAAAAAAAAAAAAAGAGGGTTGCAGAGGTCTGACAACTATGGATATGGAGAAGCAGATGAACATGCCGCTATATTCCAAGACGAATACAAGCCCTGTCCCTACGCTAATATATTTAAAGAGTGATCCGATTTTCCCCTCCACTAGCGAGACACTTGCTTGAGCCTACGCATTCTGTGTCAATGACCAACAACCGACGTCCGAGTGAGCGACCACCCTGACTCGTACGCGGCACTTGGTGGCCAGGCCCGCCGAAGCACCCAAGGAAAGAAGGCAAGTCCCTGAAGCATCCTTGGGAATCCTTGGGAAACCGTAGAGGATTCATTCAATAACCCACCGGCAGCCGTCAGGGATGGTTGTTTGGCGGGTACAGAGTAGGATTCTTAGGGTCAGAAAGTGGGCATGAGAGGGGCTGAGGCAATTTGTGGAATGCCAACAAACGCGCCGCCGGTTTGACCCATCCCCCCCCTGGAAATCACATTTTCGATTAATGAGCAAAGAGAGCGTCATATTTCCTCGCTGCTATAGTAGTAGCATTTTATGCTGTGACCGTGCTCAGGCGTGGAACCCAGATCGCGTGCGGGTCGCTGGGGAGGAGGGTGGTATAGATCCCATCCAGATCTGGGCACCTTGTGGTCCGTTCAGTCGCAGAGAAGATGGAAAAGTTTTCGGTCCAACATCATGGTACCTATAATATGCGACTGTTTCCCCCTTTCCCCCCTTGGGAGGTAGTCGCCGTGGGGTCGGTTTGGCTTCACATCCCGGGAGCACCCTCATGATTGGCCTGGCCCCCTTTGTCGGAAACCCAGGAACGGGGGCAACAGGGCCTGGGTTATCAAAACCTTTTCCTTAATAACAGCGTCCCCCGGGCCCCCATGGTGCGAAGTTGTAGTCAATCTTTGCATGTTGATCTGATCGAGCGTTGCTTCCAAGAACCAGGCGGGCATTTCTCACACCACACAAACCTTCCGTTACGTTGTATCGTGAAATCACACACCATGACCTCCATTACCGTTCCCATTACGCAAGCATCCCCGTTCAGGGTCCACGAGGGGAAGACGGCCATCGTCACGGGCGGAGCAAGAAGTACGGTTGGCTCCTCTCATCCGATCTTTTGCCGCAGAGCAAGCAGGCAAGGCAAGCAGGCAAGCAGGCAAGCATGCTAACAAACCCCCCCCCCCCCATCTAGGCATTGGCGCTTCCATTGCCCAGAACCTCGCTTCCAAGGGTGCCAACGTTGTCATCGTCTACCTGACCGAGGCATCTGACGCGCCCGCCGCTGCTCTCGCCGCCGAGCTGGCCAAGGCACACAATGTCAAGGCCGTCCCTGTGCGTGCCGACTTGAGCACGCCCGAGGGCTGCGCCAAGATCGTCGCCGCGGTGAAGGACGACATGCCGCCCAACGGCAAGACGGGTAAGCCCCAGGTCGACATCCTCGTCAACTGCGCGGCCCTCTTCCACGCCATGCCCCTCGAGGCCGTCAGCGTGGAGGACTTCCACAAGGTCTACTCCATCAACGTCCTCGGCCCAATCCTCATCACCCAGGCCGTCAAGCCGCTCCTGCCCACCGACCGCTCGGGCCGCATCGTCAACATCTCGAGCGTCGGCTCCAAGGTCGGCCTCGAGTACCTGACGCTCTACGGCGGCAGCAAGGGCGCGCTCGAGGCCATGACTCGCACCTGGGCCCGCGAGCTCAAGGAGAACTGCACCGTCAACGCCTGCAACCCCAGTTCCACCATGACGGACATGCTCCGCGCCGCCCCCGAGGAGGCCCTGAAGGCCATCTCCAACTGGTACCCTCTGACGCCGCTGTGCGGCATCCGCGAGTGGGACACGGAGGAGCAGAAGGAGATGGCCGCCAAGTACGGCGGTCGCGCGGGATACGCCGAGGAGATTGCGGGGATCGTCGGCATGATCTGCTCGCCGGAGAGCGGGTGGATGACGGGATGCCTGGTCAGCGCTAACGGAGGACAGTGGATGGCCAGTTAAAACGCAATAAGCTAATGGACGCTACGTAACGCAGACCCACGACTTATTGAGCTTGACAGCGAAACCAAAACGATCGCCATCTTCCTTGCGTGAATCTTGTTTTATGTTTTTTTTTTTTTTTGTTGCTTGTGCAACCATCCGTAAACTCGTGCGGGAACGGTGAGGCCAATGAGTGACCTTGCGGCCATCCCGGTCTCTACCGAACATCGGGCGATCGTGACGCCCGTTGGACGGTGGGGGTTGCCGAGAACATAACCGTGGCACCACGTCCGCGGGCGCGGTAGAGAAAGGTGGTAAGAGGCGAGCCGGTGGCGCCGACTCGGCAGCATGCTGTGCACGGCCTAGAGGCTAATGCATTTTCTGTTCCAGTGCGTACGACGTACAAAGGCACACGTGTCGATGATCTGTCAAGCCAAGAATGCTACTATGTACTCCGTACTCCGTACGCCAAAGGGAAAGGGGGAGGGGGGGGGGGGGGGGCTGTTTCGATCGCCTCTTCCAAAACGGGATTGGGCCAGCATGGGAGCCGCCTTCGTACTTGCTTGTACAATGTATTATTTATGCCAGAGTTTCGACACCAGAGGCGAAATGACGCTGCAGGGATAATCGAGTGCGAGTGGGGCTGCCAAAGAGCTGTCCGCACGGATTCCAGCGGGAGTTGGAGGGAGCAGGAGTCAGGATAGCACCGTGAGACGGCACGATGGGACGGCAAGTCGAGGCGAGGCGACGATCACTACGGAGTAATCATGCAACAGGTAGAGAGCATCGGCGTAGTGTATGTAGTATTGGCGAAAGTTTGGGCAGGTCGTTCCGCGCTCCCGGGGCTTCGACGAGCTCCAGGAGACTGGGGCCCCAGTGTTGGAGTTATACGTAGCATGTGCTTGTGTCATTTCTCGTATCATTGTCTGCTTATCCAAACTAGCTGGAGGCATGATGCATGTCATGGACGTAACTTTAGGTAGTATGCGTGCATTAGTAGGGGGCTCCGCCGCTACCTAGCTAGCAATGGAGATATCCGTCCAAACGAATGACAAGAGGCCAGAACGGGTCTGTGGGGGGGCGAATAGCAGTTGAGCCGGCGGCGGCTGGCTTTCCGCGGAGCCTCATCCCCAGCGTCGTGTGCTCAAACAAAAGCACCCCGAAGGAACTTATTTGGAACGACAATGCCAGTTGGGTACGGGGCACTATGGTCCTCCAGGGAAACCCGGCTAGTTGGTATCCGGCGAGGCCTAACTAGGCAATGACTTGCAGTCATTTCGCACCTTTTGCTGATTTTGGGACCGTGGTCTCGCTTAACAGGCCGGGTGGGACTGGTCATTCTGTCCATGGATGTTGTAAGGCATGCTGATTATTGGTACACGGGGTTGCCGCCAAGATTCGACGTGTCAGTAGCAACTGTTAGCTACAACAGCTTTGTTGCTTGTTGACGAGTGCGAACAGTAGTTGACTCACGTCTCGTATGACTGCTCATAATATATCGTATTTCTTATCAATACGACGTAGAAAGTAAGCTTGTCGGATCACTCATCAATACCATACCATCATATCAACAAGTATGTATGTTTCATGTTATACCAGTATCAACGGTGTTGGTTTCACATCCACCCACTGTTTTGAATTGATATAACCAGAAGTGCTGTTTGCTAGAGAATCCGTAGGACGAAGTAGAAGTCGCTGGTAGAACTAGAAGCTCTAAAAACACGCCTTTGGTGACAGCTATCTGGTACGCAGATGTCGTTATCAGGCACCAAAAACCATTTGTCGGCCAATAACAGTCTTGGCGAGGAACGAACATGAGGTATTCCATTACATCTGCGCTGAGAAACAAGAACGTCTTTTGGGGCATTATTCTCTTCTCTTTGCTGATAGCATCTCAGCTTTCTTTAGTAGGTCTTTTGTGCGTTTTCTTCTTATCTTTCTTCTTATCTTTTTACATCTTTTTCTTTTCAAACATACACAAATCCATATGAATATAGTCACTATAAATGCACATGAGCGGTCTAGTGCAGTTCATTACCCGGTACATGTGCAATGTCATGGTACGTAAACCCCCGATATGCAGCACCTCGCATCTCTAGTCTTTGGTAGTCCTCTATCTCGGTATTTTTGCACCGAATGGTTTCCCGCAAGGGGAAGCGGCCAACAAGACTTGTCAATCTTGCTGTGCATAATAGCCTAAGCCATGAGCTTATCTTTTCAACCTAAATTGCTCCTCAGGTATCCAAAGTGATTGTAGAGTAAGGCTTCATACGCCTACTACGAACGAGAAATACAAGAAATGACCAATATGTCACACAATGAGTTTTTCTACACCACATGTTAGGGTTATCCAATAAGTGTTCTTAAACATCCTCAGTAGGCCAACTTAGACCGGTCTCCATCACCGGGGATCTTTGTGGCATATGCTTCCAACTGGACCTGGTGGCCAGAATCAGCTGGCCGATCTGACTGAGACAGGTTGCGGGGTAGACGCACCATTCGAAGCCATATAGCTTGGCGGCGGCAAGACATAAGCAATAGGCTATTGGTGTCGTTTGAGAGACAAGGAAACGCACAACTTATGTTAAATAGTGTCGCTTCCACGTCCCGTTTCCACCGTTTTCCACCCCTCACGCTTCGAAACGCACAGACTAAACATTCGCTATTCACCATGGGCGACATCGCAAATCCCGCGGCCAAGTTCGACATTGAAGGCGTCTTCGTTCAGATCATCAATGGAGAACCGGCTGCTACGGAGAGGACGCGCCATGGTGTAAACCCTGCGAACCTCAAGCCCAAGGGAGAGGTCGCCGTGGCCTCCCGTGGCGATGTCGACCGTGCCGTCGCCGCCGCTCAAGCTGCGTTCAAGACTTGGTCCAGGGTCCCGTACGTCGAACGGCGCAAAGCCGTGCTGGCGTTTGCGGACGCCATCGACGGCCTGAGAAGCCAGTTCCGGGACCTCCTGATATCGGAGCAAGGCAAGCCGGTATGTCGCTGAGCAGGTACACTTCTATGATTCCGCCCCCGCTTACCGTCTGCAAATCAGATCCCTCAGGCGGACGTGGAAACCGACTTGGCAATCAGTTGGATAAGAGGCATGGCCGACATCCAGCTTCCCGAGGACGTGGTCGAGGACAGTGAGACCCGCACCATCGTCACGAGATACACCCCTCTCGGTGTGGTCGGGGCAATCATCCCTTGGAACTTTCCGCTTCTCTTGGCCACCGGAAAGATTGCGCCGGGCCTGCTTACGGGAAACGTCATCATTGTTAAGCCATCGTAAGCCTGGAGTTCTTCCAAAATGCCGCAATGAGGTCGAATGGCTGACATGTCAGTCCCTTCACACCCTACTGCGGCCTCAAGCTTGTAGAGCTGGCTCAGCACTTCTTCCCGCCGGGTGTCGTCCAGTCCCTGAGTGGTGATGACGATCTTGGACCGTGGCTTACAAGCCATCCGGGGATCGACAAGATCAGTTTCACTGGGTCGACGACGACTGGCAAGCTGGTCATGCAAAGCGCGAGCAAGACTCTGAAGAGAGTGACTCTAGAGCTGTGAGTACTCATCGCCCAATCTGCAGCTGAACCTTGAGTCGAGGCTAACACGAAAAAAAGGGGAGGAAATGATCCCGCGATTGTATTTCCCGATGTTGACATAGATAAAGTTGCAGAGAAGGTATGGCGCGTGTTGCGGTTAGTGGCACCGACACTGATCGAGCATAGGTCGCTTTCTACGCTTTTCTGAATTCCGGTCAGGTGTGTACTCTCGAGCTGCATGTTGATTTTGAGATCACATCGACTGACAACCCTCTAAACGTGCTCTAGATCTGTCTCAACTTGAAGCGAATCTATGTCCATGAAACGATATTCGAGAAGTTCAAAGAGTCTTTGGTAAAGCACGTCAAAGGGTACAGCCTCGGGGATGGCTCCCATGAGGGCGTCACGCATGGACCACTCCAAAATTCAATGCAATACGAACGAGTCAAAACTTTCTTCAGCGACATCAAGTCCCAAGGCTGGAAAGTAGCAGTGGGGGGCGAGATTGATACCTCGCAAGGGTATTTCGTCACCCCGACCATCATTGACCGCCCTCCTGAGAAGTCTCGTATCGTAGTCGAGGAGCCCTTTGGTACGTTCAATCTTTTCCAATCTGTAGTCCTTCGCTTCGACCCACGACGAATGCATGCTCACAACCAGCGATTTCTTTTCAGGCCCCATCGTTCCTCTTCTTTCGTGGAAAGACGAAGACGAAGTCATTGACCGGGCGAACGACACCGCCATGGGATTGGGCGCGTCGGTATGGACCAACGACCTGGAGAAGGCAGCCAGAGTCGCCAAGCAGCTCCAGGCAGGCAGTGTGTGGATCAACACCCACTTTGAACTGTCTCCCCTGGCGCCTTTCGCCGGCCACAAGGAGAGTGGCATTGGGGCTGAATGGGGTACAAATGGCCTCAAGGGGTTCTGCAACGTTCAGACGTTGTTCTTCAACAAGCATGTCGTGAGCTGATGGGGTCTTCATAGCTTGCCGATGTCGAATCTGAACGGATCTGGACCCAGTCTCTCTTTCTCACTAAGAAGTATTGTCAATCATGGCAGCAAAATGAAACCCAGTTTGACGAATTGATACGTACCTTTATGAATTGAAAGACACGTGGGTTTCTTTTGATTCGACATGCCGTCATCGGTCAGAGTCAGATGGACGGAGACGGGGTTGGAAGCCATGATGCATTAACAGCGACGTGAGAAGACGCCAGATTGATGGCGAAGTAGGCAAGTAACGCGTGCGCAACAAGACAGTAAACAAGAAACAGATAAATAGCACAAGCGATGCAAAGCAAAGATAGGTTTGAGTAGGTAGTCTGTATAATGAATGACTCTCGAGAACGAGGTTCTTGTGACAAGTCAGCTATATACTCATGGAACACATGACACGTGAGCGAGCACGTGGTTATAGAGAGCTGACTAACTACTCCTGTGATGGCTCGACACCCTTCTTTTAGTATTAGTAGCTATTTAAACCACTGACTATAATAATTTAAGTTTGTTTTTGGTAGTATCTTCTATATAAGAACATAAAGTAATAAGCTGAGTTTAAGCTCTAACAGGCGCTTATGCTCCACAGTCTAACTAGTTAGGGTACTAGCAAGCATAACTATCCTTATACATAATACAGAACAGGGGATAATAATGCAGGGGTAACCAGCCTAGGCTCGCCCTCTGCTTGCCTTCCGTGAAACAGACGCTGACAGTGACGTCAAAGATCCGCCAATGCTTGCACGCTTGCAAGAACTGCTGCCAACACCACTTATACGTTGTTGGTGAGGCAGGAGGTCCGACCACGTGACCTCTGACTGCCTTTATCAGCTTCTTCACCTTGCCAGCCAGCAGTCCTTTTCCCACAGTCACACACCACCAATACCACCACTGTTATGGCGATATTGCTGCTCCTTCACACATGTACTGTCTCTCTATCGCCATAGTCACGGTAGGAAATTGTGCTGTGACATTCTGCTCACCTTTTCTCAGCTTCGGCTCAGGTTAAAGCGGCTACAGATCAGTCCCCACACTCGATACAGATTTAGGAACGAAAGTCTTGTCGCGGGTGACTATCTAGGTAGTTTCCCACCCTGCTCCCATCGTTAGGAGTCGCCCCGAAGAGTCTTGGGAAGACTCCCCGTGACAATGACCGACTGCACCTCCATCCCGTCTCCGTGTCCGACGGAGAAAACCTTCCGCGCTTTCACCAAGGCGCAGGGTACGTCATACGCCCGAGGCCGGTCGGGCTACCACCATTCCCTCTACGACCAGATCTGCAACCACCACACCTCGACGGGCGGGAAATTCGACACCCTCCTGGACGTCGGCTGCGGGCCCGGCACCGTCACCCGGGAGCTCGGCCCGCGGTTCGCACGGGCCATCGGCCTGGACCCGGCCGAGGGCATGGTCGCCGCCGCCCGGTCACTGGGTGGGGTCTCGTCGACCTCGGAGCCCATCCGCTTCGAAGTCTCCCTCGCCGAAGAGCTGGGCTCGGCTCTTTCCCCCGCCATCCCCGACGCCAGCGTAGACCTCATCACGGCGGCCACGGCGGCTCACTGGTTCGACATGCCCGCATTCTGGGCCGCCGCCGCCCGCGTGCTGAAGCCGGGCGGGTCCGTCGCCATCTGGACGGGGAGCGCCAAGTACGTGCACCCCGCGACGCCGAACCTGCGCCGCCTGCAGGAGACGCTGCTCGCCTTCCGCCAGGAGCACCTGCGGCCGTACATGGCCCCCGGGAACCACATGGTCGACGCCTTGTACGCGACGCTGCCGCTGCCGTGGACACTGGAGGAGCCGGTGGCCGACTTCGACGAGGGCGCCTTCTTCCGGAGGGAATGGAACAAGGACGGCGTGCTGACGCCCGGGGACGAGTACTTCCTGGCGCAGCAGGTGTTTGGCCTGGACGACATCGAAAAGTTCCTGGAGACGGTGAGCCCCGTCATGCGGTGGCGCGAGGCGCACCCCGAAGCCGTCGGGACGGAGCGCGACGTGGTCAAGATGCTGCGGGAGGCAATCGAGACTCTGCTTTCCGAAGCGGGCGTGGAGAAGAGCAAGGCCGCCATCGTCACTAGCGTCGCCGGGGTTCTTCTCATGGTGAAAAAGAAGGTCTAGAAAGCGGAAAGACTACGAAATCTGCCGGGGGAGGGCGGGGCTGTACCCTGACAGGGAGGGGGGAAGGAGTCGCTGAACGAATGCAGCTATGAAACTTTGCGCGGGCGTCGATGGAAACACAGGACCTCGGCCCATCCAGCCCGCTTGTGGCGACCCGGCTCTTGGTGATGGCCAAGTGTTTGTATGTTTGTCAAGGCCGCCACATTCGCCGTGTTTGCTGGCGAACGCGAGGAATGTTTGCCTGCAGATATCTGCCGGTCGGGCCTGGCATAGTCGAGCCCTGGACTGTGTTGCGCCGCTTAGGGCGAGGTTCATAAGTCGTCGGAAAGAACCAGGAACGAGAACAAAGAAGCTGTCCTTCTCCCTCCTTTTCCCGCTTCGTTCTGTGTCTTGCTCACCTTCTCCGACTCTTCCGCCGCAAAACAGTTCCTCAAACATGACCCAGAAAGCCAGCATGGATTCGGACCTCGTCGACTGGAAGGAGGCGTTCCTCTTCTTCTACTGGGACCTCAAGAAGCTCCGGGCGACCCGCGCCAAGGAGGGCTACATAACCGACCGGCTGATTATTGAGTTCTTCCAGCAGACCAAGCCAAGCATGGCTTGCGAGGGTCCAGACATGAACTGGAACTGGACCCTCTACCGCCTCATGAGGGCTCTCCGAACTCAACACGGTAACAACGCAGATCGGCAGAGCCGTCCGAGTCGGAACTGACGCGCGGCAGGATACCACATCGCGCCGGAAACCACCACGTTTAGTTACAAATGGCTTGGCGGCAACGCAGCTCCGAATCCCAAAAAGGCGCCGTTCGTCGACTGGGTGCGCCTCGAGACCCAGACAAACCTGCTTTTCACGTACGCCAACAGCACGGTCGACCTCTTCCTCGCTCACCTCGTCACCGACATCTACGGCCCGCTGCACCAGTGGACGGAGTGGACGCTGCACAACCCGTTCCTAACCGACTTCCAGAGAGCCCACGGCATCAAGCCCTGGAGCGTACCGCTGCCCCTGCCGGGCGCGAGCGAGGACCTGGACCAGATCGCGTGGCCGGACGCCCCCGTCCTCGCCCGCAGGCCTGGCCCCGCGCACTCCCAGCCCAGGCCCGTTCGGTTCAGCATCTCCGTGGCGTCCATCAACGGGGGAACCGACTGCGCCGTCACTTTCGCCACGCTGACGCTCCCGGACACCGACCTGATGAACGACCGGCTCTTCAGCCTGGCGAAGCGGTACTACACGGCCATGCTCCGGTGGGTCAGGGAGATGCGCGAGACCGACAAGGTGCCCTCGCTCTCTCAGCTGCTGGAGGACCAGTTCCGCGGGTGGGCCGGCGCCACGCACGACGGCGGCGATTCTTTGTCGGTGTCGAGGCACCTCTGGGAGGCTTACAGGAGCGTGGGCCTGGAGCCTATCAGAGCGAGAGCGAAGCCTGCTGCGGCAGAGAAGACGCCGAAACAGTCCAAAGGCCTGTTCGCCAACGGTGGCTACTTCAAATGACTCCGAGCCGGAGGGGGAAACGTCGTGCGGGAGCTGAGAGACGAGGCTGAAGCCCCACTGTAGTTGGCACATGACCACTGCCATTAGATGAAGACACATGAATGAGTATAGCACCCCTTCATCAGATCCAGTGCAGACCTGCCACCGGGTTCGGCCACTGAGGCCACCGAGGGCCTCGGAAGGTGTTGCGTTGACTCACCCAGTTGCAGGGTACTGTTGTGAGCATGTTCCTAAAACCCCTCACTTCAGCGCGGGGGTTTGAGCAAAAAAGCAGAGAGGACAGGGGGGGTTTGTTTGTAGCAAAAAGAAGATCTCAACGACGCGTTCGGGGCAATCGAGATTGAATTTCCCATCGCCACTCCAGTGATAACAAATAGTCGGCACCTCCCTCGTAATCAGATGGGGACAACCTCCACATCCACCCCGACGTGGCCCGGCAAGTCCCGCGCGTTGAACGGCAACGGCTCGTACCACCAGACCGTCCACGCGTCCCCGTCCTCCGGCACCCGGGGCGGGACGGCCACCCATCTCCGGTCGCCAAAGTTCTCGTTCCTGTAGCGTAGTAGTAGCCGCCGCTGCTGGCCGGACGCGTCCTCCTCCCGCGCGACCTCCCAGGCGTCGTGGCAGACGGCGCTGCCGACGCCGAAGGGGGTCACCTTCGTGGAGGCTCTGAGCCGGTGCTCGCCCTTGCCGGTCGGGCCCTGGAGGATCAGGGCCGTCTCCTCCGCGGCGGGGCCATCGACGGCGATGGTGGACGGGCTGCGGCCGCTCTTCACCACTGCGGGCTGCTCGTCGGCGCCGGCGCCGGCCGTCTTGAAGACCAGGCTTCCATCGCTGCTGAGGAAGAGGGTCGCGTCGCCGAGGCCGCTCTCGTCACTGTGGGCGGGCCTGTCAGCGTTGCCCCAGAAGCATGGTACGATGAGCGGAAGTTTGGGCTGGCTGACCTGACGATGCGCAGGGTATAGCTCTTCCCGGGCTCCATATTTTCCAAGGTCGGTGATGCGATTGTGGTGGTGATCACGTTTCGATGAGTCCGTTTTTGTACGGAGAGAAAGATGGCCTGGCGAGCGCTGCTGGAACTGGCGAAAGACTGTTGGATTGCTAGACGTCGAGGCTTTGTTTGGGTCGGGATCGTCTGACGTTTAATAAGTAAGCTCGCAAAGCTCCCACCATTCCCGCTCATGACTCGAGCTCCATTGAGAACAGCCACAATGCATGGCATAGCACCCGCAACTGAGCCAGGGGGGTAGCTGCCGAATACCACGTGGCGCTCGTTTCTGGAACAGCCAGGGCCGTTTGCGGGTCAGTATGTATCCTAGACATATATCAGAGGATATAGTGAAACCGCATCGATGGCTTTGTTGGTAAATGAGCAACGTGCGGAAAACCCCAAGACTGCACTTCATGCTTTTGCCCAGAGCAAGCGTCGCCTGTAAACCGTCCTGCGAAATGGCTTCTGTTGGTATGTATCGGTTCTTGGCGAACTGGAAAGCCAAGTAATGCAGCTACAAACATATCACGGCGGCCCGGCAATTGGCATCAACCTCTCGCAACGGGCCGCAGGTAAACATTCAATGGCCCCTTTTCCCATATCGTATAAATCTTCTGAGTCTCCATCCACTCATGGCTGTCCTCCGCTAGTGTCAGGTCAAAATTCCAGAGCAACCTCGCCAGGACAATCCTCATCTCGATGTAGGCCAGACTGTCATAGCCGCATGTTAGTTAGGGCAGGGCCCAGGGCCTCATGGCATGGACAAACCACGAGGAGCACAAAGTGCCTGACTCACCTTCTCCCAAGACAGTTCCGCGGCCCAACATGGAAAGGCTGGAACGCCTCCCTCCGGTCTGACGCGTACTCGGGGTCCCCTAGAAACCTCTCCGGGTGGAAGATGAAGGGGTTCTTGAAGTTCTTCTCGTTGTGATACATGGCCCATTGGTGAATGGAAACCGTCGTCTGCCATGGGGGGACACAGATCAGCAAACACCCTTCTCCCGAACAAGCAGCTCTCCGAAACCGATCCCGCGTCGACAATCGACACAAGCTTACCTCCTGGGGGACGAACTCCCCCAAGATCGTCGCCCCGCCCTCCGGCACGGTCCTTGGGAGCCCAGTGGGGACGGGCGGGTAGATCCTCATCGCTTCGTCGAGGCAGGCCAGCATGTACGTCAGCGAGTTGACGGACGTGATGTTGATCTCCTCCTCCCTCCCGAACGCCGCCCGCACCTCGCGGACCAGCTTCCGCATCTTGCCGGGGTTCTTCAGGAGTAGATACGTCACGCCTGACAGCAGCGTCGCCGTCGTCTCTGAACCCGCGATGATGACGACGCTGCCGTTCGCGTCGATTTGCTTGAGCGAGAGTCCCTATTCAAATGTGAGAAAGTCTCCGAATCAGTCCTCGTTCATCGTACAGGAGCTCTCCCCTTCCTCGTCCACCAAAGTAAACGAGAAAACAACGACAAAGGCCGGCAGGCCAGCTCAGGGAAGAAGGCAAACTCACAGAATCCTCCCTCTTTCTCAACAACGCCTCTATCAGATCAGTCCGCGGTCCCTCTCTTTCCCCCAACTCAATCCTTCGGGTAAGCTTCTGCATCGTCATCTCCTGGTGTTTCTGCATTCTTTCCCTCATCGCCCGCGTCGACAGCGCCACCGTGATCAGCCTCCGCAGTACCGGGAAGTGGCCGGCCGTCTGCAGCGCCACGCCAACCCTGACCATCAGGAAGATGGTCCTCACCCAGGGGTGTAGCCTCTCGTCTTCGAGGCACCCGAATGACTCGCTGAAGGCGAGGTCTCCGATGATGTCAAAGGTGCAGTAGTTGTACCAAAGCGACAGGTCGACCGGTTGTTTCTGCTTCGGCCCCGACTGGTTGCCCTTTTCCCCTGCCACAGTCTCATCGCCATCGCCATGTCCACGACTTTGACAGCCTTTGGTGGCCTCCCGCATCCTCTGAATGAAGAGGTCAACATACTTCATAATGACCGGCTCCTGCTCCCTCAAGCTGCGTTCACTGAACCCGGGGCTCAACTGCCTCCGCAGCATCGCGTGCTCCGGTCCATTCGCCGTGATGATGTCCCTCGGCAGTTCCACAAGCGGTCGGTAGAATGAGTCCGCCTTATCGAATTCTGGCGCTGCCTTGGGCCCGCTCCCGCCGCCGCCGGTCCGATGATTACCCATGATCTCCTTCCACGCAGACGGGTCCGCGAACGCGAGCTCGTCGGGTGCGATGCGCACCACATCGCCGTACCGTCGGTGCAGCTCGAGCATGTCGAAGGACAGCCTACCGCGCCATAGACGGTAGCAATACGTCGCACGGGTGGCGCGCATGGCAAGCGGTCCGGGAAAGCGGCGGAGGGGGTGGAAGAAGAGGTTAAAAATGACGTAGGAGGCGATGTAGATCGTGGTCTATGAGATACGTCAAGGGAATATGATTAGACACAGTCTTCTCGGATTTGAAGATACATCGGTCATGGAGACAGCGCATTCTGTGAGTGGACTTACAAAGCCCATAAAAAGGCACAAGGCCTGGTCCAAAACTTTGGTTATCGCCATGTCGTAGTACGTTGTCTCGCGTGGTAACAGACTAGCATTCAACTTGTCTTGCTGCCCAAGGAGGCTTTGCAGTTTTAAATGTGGGAATGACGGGTATATATGCCCATTGGCATGGTACTAGTCGACCAAAGTCTCATCGTCGCATCATGCCGAATACGAACACGCGCTATGGTGAGAGTTCAGAGACGGATGACTCCAGATACGTTTACGCATGAACTTGCGTGTTAACTTTAAATGGGTACTGGGACGATGGCCTTCCCTGTCTTTTGTTTCAGGGACGCATTCAAGAGACCAATATACGGTCGATGACTACATTCCTGCCTGTTGTGCGGCCTCAAGAGAGACCGACCGCCTTGGGAACGTACCTTGGCAAACCCCATCCGCGATGCGAAGGACGAATCGGCTGTGATAGCTGATGAAAACAAGAACGTTGAACAGTATGACTTAATACTCCCCGTGTCAGGCCTCTAGCCGATGCAATAAAATCATTCGGTAAACGTCTTGTAAATTGTCTATTGAGCCGTTGTGAATTCTAACATAGAGTTCAGCCTCTTGGCATGATTAATGCGATAGTTTTCGTCAGTCTTCTAGGGTCCCAAGGTCCTTATTGCCATACACTAAAGATGATGCTGTAACATCGGAACATGACGATAGCACCCAACTAAACATGCTGGTGCAGCCTGGAGACAGCAGTCATACCAACAAAGAAACAGGACTGGTCAGTGAGACCTCAGTCTTCATGCTCTTGTTTGATCTTAACTGAAGCCGCGCTGCGCACGGGTGGCGCCGGTGGAAGAGGGCGTTGAAGAACGGTGCAGTTGGCACCGGTGGCAGAAGGGTTTCCGGCCGTCTTGTTATTGGTCTTCTTCTTTTTCTTCCTCTTCTTGGGCACTTTGTTGGCGGTTTTCCGAAGCTCTGGGTGAAACTTGACACCCAGCTGCTCCATCTTCTCTTTGACTGAGTAAAAATCGGAAATGAAACTGTAGCATTGGGATCCCGGGATGAGATGACACCCTTCTCCGCCTTCGTAGACAGTAGCCGAGTCGCGAAGCAACAAGCCGTGCTCCGCCCTGACTTCAGCTGAAGATGAAGGGTAGCGATAGGTTCTCCAATCTGGATAGATAGCAATGGCCGTGTTGCAGATGGACAGCTTGAGAGCGAACGCTTTGGTATGTGGAAGGATGATCCGCGGACATTCGCACCTGGCCCAGGTGACGATCCAACAAATGTTGGATTTGACAGGGGCCTTGTTCCGTCGCCTCAAGACCAAGTATTCAAAGTTCATTGCCTTCTTCTCAGAGGGCTTGAGCTTCATTCTCAAAGAACATTGGTCATAGATATGATCGCTTTTGTTGCACAGTGGGCAGGCGGCCATGAATCCATCGTCGTCTACCGGGCCAATGCAGTCTCGAGCTTCGTGGCCTGTTATTCGACAGTTGGCACATACGAGGGGTGTTCCAACAGAGGACTGGCGATGGTTGGAAGTGTCGGCGAGATTAAACCCCTTGTCCGGTGAAAGTAGACCAAGCTTCTGCAGGTCGCAGACTTGGGCGGCAGCAGCAATTTCTCTCTTTGCGCCTTTAGCCTTCTGCGAAGCCTTCTCTTGGCTATTAGCGACATTCTTGAGCTTGTCAATGGAATGGATCAGGTTATGTTGGTCCGGTGCCGCATGCTTTTCGACCATGGTCGAGTTATCGGTGCTCGAGAGTGGTCCGCTTTTTATGGCGCGGGTTTTGGATAATTGGATGAACGAGGTTCTTGGTGTTGCGGAGAAGGTCATCGAGGTCCATGTGGAAAACGCCCTATGGAGGCCACCACCGTAGGCAAGGTGAGATTCGTAAAGTTTTAGACCATGAATGTAGGAGATTGTTACGTTCCGCGGCTTCGGATGACCAAGAACCTCGGACAAGTCCAAGACGGTCACGAGGTTGCCCGCGACTGTTCCAATCGAGCACCCAGCGCCACGCTCGTTGCCTACAACGCAGACAACGTCATCGTAGACCGTCTTGACGTACGTGTCGCCCCGACGGCAGCCCTCGATCTCAAGGCCAAGGCCCTTGATCAAGTTGCCGAAGAGGCGACTATTGCCCCACTTGAAAGGAGCAAAATAGGCAGCATCGATGAGATATATGTTGCCCATGACAAACTCGACAGAGAGACTCGAGGGCGAACGAGCCGCGTCCTGATGCTGACGGTGGTAGACGACGAAAATGTTGGCTGCCGCATTGGTGATCTTGAGCCCGCCATCGTGGGTGTAGACGTCTCCTCGGGTAGGGACCGGAAGGCCGCAGTCCTCTGCCATAGTTGCTGGGTGGGCCGGTGTATTCCAGGTAGACCGAGAGTGCAGGGGAAAAAGGCAAACAAGAGAAAAACATGCCACCTGAGGCCAAGGGGAAGATCAAGTTTTGGTGGTTGGGCTTCAACAGTCGAAATATGGTTGTTGACAGAAGAGTGATGTTGGGCGATGATCCAACAGAGCCCGTAGGTAGAGGTGCCGGGTGGTGACAGGCATGAAAGCGCGACGGTCGATGAGGCCCGGACCTACTGTCCGGCTTCAAAAGAAGAGGAGACAGGTAGGTACCTACGGAGTTGAATTGGTGCATGTACTTTGCCCGACCTCCTCCCCCATGCCTTCCGCTTTTGGGTAAACACAATCAAGGCAAGCACCCAGTGGAGTGAGTGTCAGGGGCACTTGCCCGCCTTTGAACAGGGTTTTCCACGTTGCTGGCGATCAAAGGAATGTCCAAGAATGGATAGTTGTGATGAATCAAAAGGAAGACACCCTACAAGAATACAATTTTCATTGCTGCCCTCTGAGCCATCGCCCAGGAGTCAGGTTACAAACGAACGCCGCCAACAGACAGACCTTTTACGTTCCAAACGAGAAACCCCGCAACGTCCAACCAAGCAACCAGACGATGCAATTAACCCGCTGAATGGCGATGAAATTCTTCAATGCTTTCTATAATTATACACGCTCGGAAGCGGTCGCCTCTCTATCCTTTATGTGCAAGATACACCCAGAACAGGACGACCATCCAGACCACTCTCCACATGGAAGCACCTATCTCTCGAGCAACCCTCCCGAGAGTCGTCCGAGACCGCTGGGATGCCGCCTTCCACGTCAGTCGCGGCTGGGTGGTGCCGTAGAAATCGTCTTGAAAGATTTCGATTCTCGGGGCACGGTGTCCCCATGCTTGCTTCTTGAGCTTGCTTTTTGCCGGTGGCACAGGACCCGAGCCGTTGGACCGGATGGATCCGCTTCTGGTCCGCGACGGTGAGGATGATGTGAGGAACCGGGTTCCGGAGCTCGCCGACGTCGAACTCATGTTGTAGGTCCCATCATCCTCCATCTTGTCCTTGATCGTAGGCAGAATTGGGCCTTGGGGCTGCTCGGTTTGCAGCGCAAACGGCGTCAAGTTGAGCACAGGCACCAGGAACGAGCGGATGCTAATCGCCACGACGGTGACAAAGACGAGCCCGACGTACTTGGCGTATGTTGCAAGCTGGTTCGGCAGCAGGCAAAGGTGCGTCTGTAAGGTCTTCTCAGGAGCCCCGGGGAGTGGCTTGCCGTTGGCGTCCACAGGATTGTACAGGCTGACCATGAGGAAACCAGGTGTGGGGACGCCCATGGCCATGCTGATGCTCTTGATAGTGATTTCGCGGACGTTGTCCTTTTCAGGAGAATGCACCGTCTCGCAGTAGTCGTGGTCGTCACCGGAAAAGACGTGAACGACATTGCCGACGCTCTTGACGAGCTTGACCGAGTCATCCTCGCTCAGAACGTTCTGGTACTGGTAACCACCTGAGACCGAGATGGCGTTGCGATGGTCCGGAACGACAGGACTCTTCTGCCCCTTGGGTGGTTTGGCCGGTGGCCAATGCTCCCGCAGAGGCCCGCAAGGCGTTCCCGGTGCCCGGTACAGAGGGACGTGTGTGAGGAGAATCGTGGGAAAGTCGGGCCCGTCTTCGCCCGGCGCAATGGTCGGCACTTTCACATCCGCCGTCTCCAAGTCCTCGACCTTGTGTTCGTGGACGACTCCTTCCGCGTCGCCCCTCCAGAACCGTAACTCTTTCTCGACGGCCTTGCGCTTCGTGAACCGGACGTCCTTGAGAAAGATGTCCGCCGGCGTGTAGATCGCCTCCAGGTCAACGCCAGCCTGCCGCGAGGCGCTCGCGCTCAGAGAAAGGGTGTCGACGGAGACGATGGAGTGGTTCCCAATGACGTCCACACGGTTCACGTCGCCAAAGTAGGTGCCGAAGCGCTCGCGAACAGCCCCCTTGACTTGGTCGCCAAAACCCAGGTCGTGGTTTCCGGGCAAACTCGCCACCAACTTGCGCCCTCTTTGCCAGTTGCCGGCCTTGGTGCCGCCAAGGGTGGCCCAGTCCTTGAAGAACATGTTGCCGAAGCGCTCGTACTCGTCGAGCCAAAAGTCCTGGCCGTAGTTATCGTTCCATTTCTGCACGTGGTCCTTCTCGTTAGCGGGCCGCCGGCTGACGGCCCAATCGGGATCTTTGAAGTCGCCGCGTGCCGTCTTCCACTCTCGTCCGCCGTCGAAGAGGTCGCCGATGAAGAACAGCGAGTCGGGGCGCAATTGCGACTGGAGCTGCCGGTAACCCCGCCGCATGTAGTTGTCGGTTATCAATACCGTCAGGTCGGACAAGGGCCAGGGCCGGCCGGGGTAGGATTTGGGGTCGATGATTTGGGGGTCGGCAACGAAGACGAGGTGGTGCGGACTCGATCCGGCGGGCTGCGAAGCGTCAGTATCTCTGTAGCGTTGAGCGTTGGGGCGCGTGCGACGCGGACGTGACATACCCAATCTTCCCAGTTGCTCCATCTGCAGCGGGCGACTCGGCTGCTGAAAACCCACCGCTCACCCCAAAGCAGCACGAGAAGCCATAGACAGACCAGCAGATGCGGGAAGCTCAGGAGGCGGCGGGCAGTGAGATTCTGGCGCAGCTGCCAGCTGCTCTGCCACATGATGTTGGCAGCGACTCGTCGTCCTCGGGTCTGCCAAAAGGCCCAGATTGTCCTCGCCAGTCGCACTACGGCAGCAAGCACAGGTCGGAGGCGGGCGCGGAAGCCAGCAGCATCATTATGTAGTTGGAAAGGCAAAGAGGCAGACTTGGACCCCTTGTGGGCGTAGCCGTTGCCGTTGCTGTAAGGCGGAGCCATGCTGTGCGCCCGCCTGCCATTCCCCTGAAGCCCTGCGCCCCCTTTTGTTTTCTTTCTTTTCTTTTTCTTTTTCTTCTTCTTTTTTTTCCGTTCTCGTCCCCTGCGCGGCCCTGGAATGGATGGGCGCCGCGTATGCCGACTAAAGGAATGAGACGGGGCTGTAACGCTAGTCGGGGAGTTGGTTGAATCAGGTGGCGGACATAGGTTGGTATACGCTGCGAACGACGCGGGGTCTTTTATCTCGTTGGAAAAGGGGACTTTGATCAAGGTAACGGAAAACGCAGTTATTATTCGTCTGGTGATACAATTCGGCAGTTGGGCGCCTGGGTCAGAGAGCTTGGAGAATCTCCAAGCCTTGGTCGGACTTGTAGCGATCAGAGTGGATGGAAAGGAAAGGAGATGACGCTTGGCGACACGAGAGAGAGAGAGAGGTGTTTCGCCCAGATGCAATTCACGAATCGCGATGCGCACGGGTGACCCTGGCAGTCCAGCAGTCCAAGACAGCAGTCAAGCAGCGCATCGCTGGGGGGCGGTCCGGGGTCCGGGTGCCGAAATTCAACAGAGGGCCTCCTCCATTGGGGGACCAAAGACCAAAGGGGAAGACCGACACACGCTGGAAACGTAGCCTAAAAGCGGATAGGCCCACCTTTTGACAATAGCAATGACAGCTCGAAAGTGGGGCTCTGGCGTTGCAGCCCGGCCCCTTTTTTGCTGACTGCTGCGCTGAGGAGTTCCCCGAGACAGTAAAAGGGCACAGGAAGTGAAGTGGGAGAGGGAGGGAGAAACTCCAGTTCGAGACTGACAAACCTCTCATAGGAGAGTACGGATACAGGACTAGTTTGAGGATTTAGGATAGGGCGAGAAGATCAGTAACTCAATTACGAGATGCCGTGCGTGTCCCGCCGCGTGGCGATTGACAATAGACCCTTTCAGACATGTAGGCATCTATTATCACCATGGCCTGACCTCTGACGTCTCCTGAGGTTTCAAGGTTTCACATACCTAGGGATGGATGCCAGGTGGATGAGGCGATACACTGCATGCAGTCGAGGATTCTCTTGCATCCCACAGTCCTCCACCACGAAACACGCCGCACTCAAAGAGTCGAACAGTTTGAATTCCACCCCGCAGCCTCGGCACCCCCTCCTTTTCGCGTCCTTCCACAGGAGGTCCGGCATCGACGAGATGCTCCCCGGCCGACCCCACCCTGCGTCGAGGAGAGATCCACCTAGCCGACGGCGATCCCTTCTCGGTCCGCCTCGTACGTGGCTGGGGCCGGGCCGCCTACGCCTACCCGAAGCCCGGCACGGAACGCGGGCCCCTTTCGGAATGAGCGGCGGGGTTATCCAGTGTTCGTCGCGCGAATACCCATATCCCTGTGAGCGAAGAGGTGACGGCTGTGGTAGACGAACGGTGACCCGGGATGGACTGTGGGCTGCGGGAAAATGTTGCAATCCGGGATGGACGCGGTCGTGACCGAGATACGGCGGGTACCCTCCGTGTGGTCGCACAAGGCAGCTTGTGAAAGCGTGCTGAAGGGAAGCATTGCTTACATCGCATAGCCTGGCTGACCGAGTGAAGCAATCACCATCACCACTAGTGTGCCTCCCCCCCTTCCCCCCCCCCCTCAGCCTCTCGCCTCTGGCTCAAAATGATCCAACCTTGATAACCCCTGTTCAACGGTCAAAAGGACGAACACGCAAAAATCAACCACCTCGCAAAAGTCCCCAATCCGTAAATTCGACACCAACTCTCCACCAGACCGAGGCATGAACCATGTCGGTCGCGGAACCCCCTCCCATCTCCCTTCCGGGCAAAGCAGCACAGCGCTCGCCCCTCATGACCTTCTGGAAACACCGCCATCGTCATTCACCCGGTTCTACCGAGACGTACCTACGACTGTGGGCGTGGCAGATCAAAACACCTACCCCCCCCACCTTCTCAATGGATGGTGATAGTGGCCTCCGTGTCGAAGGTTCCTGGATATAACCCCCCCTCCCATCCCAAAGCTACATCCTGCACGCTCGCAGCCACGCCTACACCCTTCACCAGGACCTCCAACACCAGCTCGGCTACATTGGTGGAAACGGTTCAGTCCTCCGGCGGGCTGGGAACGGCTACTGCAAAGTGATTGGGGGCGGGTGTGGGAGCTCCTCCCTCTCACGATGCAAGATAGGTTCAGACTTCGGAGCCCTCGTCCTTTAACCCCCTCTGGGACCATGGAGGATGTCTCCCGAGGGAGGTCTCTGACCCCGCCCATTTCGAAACGCCCACCTCCAAGTGGTGCCGGGCACGTGTCTCACTCAGCAGTGGGAGGCGCACCGCCGCCGACATGATGCAAATGGGAACGCGTGTCTGGCTTGAAACAGCCGGTTCCCATCCTTGATCACGAAAACGGCCGTCGGGAGCATTCTCGACGGAAATTAGGATCGAACACATTCGTACGAGACTTATATGCGTGCGCTCCCCATACGGTCCTGATAGGACATTTCCACCGAAGGTGTAATATATGCATTCTATAATGCCATAACTACTTTATCGTCCTCGTCATTTATCGACTATACTACTCTGGGGCCCACTCGGACCCGACTGAGCGATACGAAAGGCTCGTCCCAGCCCTCGTCTGCTCTGCTGTGGCTACTGGCTTGCGATGCCAAATGAGGGGCATCGCAGGGGAGCTGGAATGCAGCCGGAGCGGTTGTATCATCTGGTACCCGGTCAGCATGGTCACTAACCATGCGCTATTCTATATGGCCCAAACGTATCATCGGGCGCATCAAGAAACGACATCAACGGTGCGGGATCTGACGTGGTATAATATGCAAGGAGATGAAAACTAAAAGACCCAGTTGAACGATTCCTTGACGTCAAACCGGACAGAGTGCCTGTGAGTAGTCAGTCCCGTGCCCCTCCAGACATGATAGATAAGAACTCACTTGATGTCGGCAGATGACGCGCCAATGAGGACCCTGAATGTGCCCTCCTCGGCGATCCATCCCGGCACCGCTGTGTCGTAGTAGCCCACGGCGTACTTGTCGAGGTGAATGTGGAGGTGCTTCGTCTCCCCGGCCTCCAGGAACACCTTCTCGAAGGCGACGAGCTCCTTCTCCGGGCGGGGCAGCCTCGACTTGTCGTCGCGTACGTAGATCTGCACCGCCTCGGAGCCAGCCACCGGACCGATGTTGCTGATGGCGAAGATCACCTCGATCGTGCCCCGTGGCGTAAGGGTTTTGGTGCTGATTGACGGGCGCCCATACTCAAAGGTGGTATAGGAGAGGCCGTGGCCGAAGGGGAATAAAGGCTTGATGTCAGCCCTCTCGTAGTGGCGGTATCCGATGTACAGTCCCTCGCCGTAGTTTACCTTCAGGTTCTCGCCGGGCCAGTTGTTGTAGGCCGGCGTGTCCTGGATACGCTTGGGGAAGGTCGACTAATGATTGTTAGAAAAACGCCCTCAGCAACAGCACGACAACGCAAACATGACGTACTGGAAGTTTCCCGCTGGGGTTCTTGAACCCGAACAAGACGTCGGCGAGCGCGTTTCCGGCCTCTTGCCCCTGGTACCATCCCTGGATGATGGCCGGAACTTGGTCAACCCACGGCATCGTTACAGGGGTGCCCGATTGGTTGATGACGACGGTGCGGGGGTTTGCCTTGACAACAGCCTCAATGAGTCGATCCTGGCTTCCGTCAGACGGTAGATCCATCGTCTGTCTATCGTATCCTTCGGACTCCCACTCCGCGTCGAGACCAACAATGACAACGGCCACGTCAGCCGCCTTGGCAGCCTCGACGGCTTGCTGGAGGAAGTCGACCTGGTCCTCCTCCTTGAACCCGATTCGACAGCCTCCGTACTTGTGCGTGATGCCAAACTGCTTCTGCTTGACCAACGGCCTGAGTTCGTTGGTCATCTCGACCTTGAGCTCCACCGGCTTGCCGGCCTCCATGTCAACCTCGACCAGGTAGTCGACAGAGCCATCGAACATAGCCTCGCCCTCTTCGGTCCAGTCCCATAGGTCCAGAGCGAGCGTTCCGTCGACGTACAGCTTACCAGGGCCGACACTCATGAAGCTGACAGTGTGCTTGCCGGTGGTCTTTGGCGTCAGGTAGGTCGTTGCCGTCGCTGACCACTCAGGGCCGGTCTCGTTCAGAGGAGCAGAGTCCCAGAGGAAGAGGTCGGTGTTTGTTCGTCTCTGCACGACAACCACCTCGCCTTCGAATTTATCTCCGGAGTACCAGTCGATGTTGACGCCCGGTTTGCCTGACTTTTCAGTGCAGTAAGGGGAGGCCACAGGGAGCCACTTGTAGATGTGGCACCCTTGTGCAAATGTCACCTCCTGCTCGGCCGCGGCGCGGATGCTCTCAAGTGGGATCGTCCTGTAGTAGGGGTTCAGGCTGGCACTACCGCCCCCGCCGGCGATGGCTCGGTTGGCGTTGGGTCCGATAACAGCGACCTTTGTCGTCTTCGGGTTCAGTGGCAGGACCGCGCCTTCGTTTTTGAGAAGAGTCAGGCCCTCGGCGCCAGCAGTGCGTATCAGCTCTCTCGTTGATTCACGGTTATCTTCCCTCTCCGGTTGCTCTTCCGACATGTCATCTGCTTTCAAGCGCTCGACCAGGGTGAGAACGTTCTCGGCGGCGCGATCGATTTCCTCCTGGGTAATGCCGCCCTCCTCCAAAGCCCTGATCACTTTGTCGAAACGCCATTTCGGGGAGTACGGGAACTCAATATCACACCCGGCAATGATCGACTCAGCCGTGGAGTTCGTGCCGCCCCAGTCAGAGATAACGGTTCTGCGCAAGTCAGCTTGGTGTCCAGCCATCGGTCAGGCTTGGCTCACCCATCGTATCCCCATTCGCCACGAAGGATATCTCTCAGCGTCAAGTTGTGCATATCCGCGTGAACGCCGTTGACGAGGTTGTAGGACGACATCAATGCCCAAGGATTTGCTTCTCGGACGGCGATCTCGAACGGACGCAGGTAGATCTCGCGCAACGGACGTTCTTCAATAAGCGAGTCTATCGTCAGTCTGTGTGTCTCCTGCTCGTTGCCAACAAAGTCTGTAGTCTGTTAGAAGAGATCGCCACTTTATATAATGAGAACACGAACGCTTGATGGTTGCCGCGACTCCTTTTTCCTGCAGACCACGAATGTATTGAGCAGCCAGCTTCCCCGTCAGAAGAGGGTCTTCGGAGAAAGACTCGAAATTGCGCCCTCCCAAGGGATGGCGGTGCATGCAGACGGTAGGCGCAAGGAGAATGTTGGCAGACCTCGCCTTGGCCTCGTCTGCCAAGTGCTGCCCAATCTCGTATAGCAGCTCCTTGTTCCATGTCGCGGCGAGGGAGACACCACACGGAAAGAGAGCAGCCTACTGAAGTTAGCATGCCCAACTCTTTCAGACGGCCATGCGACAAACCTTGGTTCCCCCAACGAAAATGCCTCCGCGCGCACCATTGGGACCGTCTGATGTTTTTACGGAAGGAATGTTCTTAGAAGGGATGGACTTAGTTCTCCAAAAATCCGAGGCAGTAAGCAGAGAGACCTATGCGATAGTCAGCGTGGACGTCAACACCAAATAGAGCTCTCGTAGGCTTATCGCACCTTCTCTTCCAGCGTCAACTGATTCAGCTTCTTCCTTGCCGCAACTCTGGTGTCTTTCATAAGCTGCCGGGCTTTCTGCTGGGGGCTATACGGCGGTGAAAACACCGTGTTCGGCGTTGAGTTGGTCGTCTCGGTCTCTGGGAGAGAAGCAGGCGGCTCAATATCGCGGCTCTCGTGGCTAACAGAAAGAAGATCCATCCTGGAGCTGATGTCGGAATTCGCTTCTTGAATATCTCGTCACAGAGGATCCCAAGGGCGTGATGAGGCCTCCGTTAGTGGCTGCCAGGGCTCGTGGGGAAGCAGATGTGATGAATTGGGGTTCGGTGATGGCAGCCGTAGAGAGCAGAGATGCTGCTTAGAAAAGATAGGCCGAGAGGCTAATGAGTTATGCCTTTGAAAGTCAGCTCCTCACGACGTCGCCAAGTCTCGATATCTTGGATCCTGGGTTGGCGGAATAGGACATAGACGAAGGCCCAAGACGGCACGGAACCATGTATGACTTATATCAGAACCGGTGCGTGGGTAGGTTACATGTCCATGTCTGCACACACGTGTCCGATGTTTATCCGCAATAAATGAAGTCGATCACTAATAATGAAGGCAACATTATTTCACCACAAATAAAGGACGAGGCAGATACGAGAACGATAGAAAGGGAGGATACGGAGGGGTGTAAGAATGGAACCATACGGTGACCAAAGATACCACCGGGTCGGGCGTAAGAGTACTAGCATGCATCGAACGGAGCCTAACTTTCACCTAGGATGGCTACCAAACGGAGGCTTCATCCATGACCTGTCGGCCGCTTGAGGGTAATTCCCCGGCTGGCAACGATAGGAAACGGAACGGTCAGTGGTGCATGACAACCTTACCGGCCGGGATGGGAAGCTCGTCCACCAAGACAAGGGCATTGGTCGTATGCAGGCCAGGAATAGCTACTTACGTTAATACACCGAAAGCAAGGGTAGTGGAGTTGCGGACTTGCTTCGAGTCGAGTCACTTGACTTTCTCCGTCAGGCCTTGCCCTGTTCAGTGGTGCCGCCCCCAAATCCATGCTTGTGCTCTCTTGTTGACGCTGGCTCACGGGATACTTCCTCCTGGGTAATATTACCACATCGGTAGGAGCGGTCCGTTCGAGCGGTCAAAGACAACCAGTTTGATAGGCAAGCAATTGGAGTCGTCGGGGGGAGGGATGCATGGGTTTGTGTTGTGGACAACTGACCACGAACAGACTGGCGTGAGTGGGGGAGTTGGGGTTGCGCTATTCGGTTTCGCGTCAGCCCATTCTATGGGCGTGTGATTAAGAGCCTTTCTTGTGCCTTGTTGGACCTTGACGCTGTAGCTCCTTGTGCCTATTCCGATAGGCTGACTGCCATTAGCGTCACACACCGCCGTCAGAGTATTGAGCCAAGTGAAGCTTGGCGTTGCCTGTTCACGAAGATTTTGACGACATCGTTCTTGTCTCTGTGGATGCCCGGGACTTCTTCGCCAAAGCGTCCTCATTGCCTACCTAGCTGGCTGCATAAGCCTGTCGGGCTTGCTGAAAGAAGCGGCCTAGCGAGATCCGAGGAGACCAGGCAGGTGGCATCTGTTCAACGCTAAGGAATCAAACTCTCGGCATGGTTTCCCTAACCAGCATTTTGGTCATTCCACAGGGGTCTCCCCACGTGCGTGAAGATGAAGACCCAGAGAGGTCGGCAGCCATCGCCGCGTGGTCAAGGAGTTCAATCATGTCGGACAGGCTGGCCTTGGTCGTAGATGTCTGTACGAGGGTCTGAAAACAGACTTCTGACTTTCATTCATTTGCTCTTACCAAATATTGATTAGCAGTGTTGTCGAGAATTTAAGACTTGATGCGCTGGTTTTAGGAAGCAGCATACACCCTCTAACGACGCAGACACCGAGTTATCTGCTGATTATGTGCATCCTCAGGAGACACAGTCCGACGGCCCTGCGTTACTTGATCGTTCACCGATTGCCAAGTTCTTGACTTCGTAGCTCGGCTTCGTAGTACGCACATCGGGTTAACGGGAATGCTTGCCACCCAAGTCGATGGTGATCACGCAGACAGGTTTCGTCTTACCCGCCTCCGCCAGCGGCCGGCGTCCCGGGTTGTAGACTAGTGAGAGGTATAAGAGACTGCAGTCAGCCACCCCGAATGCCGGCTTGTTGGAAGCTATGCTAGCTAGAGACAAGGTAATCCGAGTGGTATGATAAGACGGACAGGAAACTGCACGACCGACAAAAAAATATCGGTGGGCTTCCTGGGTTCTGCGTGAACCTAAAGAATCCTGTGAGAGGGTACCCAAGTTGCGGCACGGCGGCCCGTCTCGCCCCTAGGATCTGATCGGATTGGCTGGCCGTTAAGAAAATGCCAGGGTATCACTCGAGGAAATGGAGTCCGAGGTTCCGGGTTCCAGAAGAGCGGCTTTTACTTACAGGGCCTTATCATGCATGCTCTTTAGTAGTACATGCGGCCATGGCTGGCAAGCTTTCCTATTGGTGCCGAGTCGTGCATTCAGCAGGTGATAACTCGCGACCCCCGGCCAGCCCCGCTTCCAATGATATCGACGCATCGTTGATTCTACATATGCATTCGGGCGGTTACACCTCTCACACCTTGCCTGGGTAAGGAAAGTAGCCGTTGTGATACGTTGTGAGCCGGGCTGCGGTCGCAATGTTGCGATCAGCAGACAGGGCTGTCTGCTGCTGGGGTGAAGTACACTGGAGTGATGACTTTCCATGAATCGTGTAACGAGCCACAGGAACACGTTGACTGGGTACGAGATAGATGGTGCTTCCCGTTGATAGCTTGTGTCGGCGAGAAGCAGGGTGGAACAATGCCATGCCTGCCCAAGGTTATCCCGGAATTGATGAGGGTGTGTCGTAGCAGTATCAAGATGCCTTCAGATCGGTCAGTTTGTCCTCATAGTATGTTGGCCAAGAAGGCGTGTCGGGACTGGATACAGTGGCGAGCTTTTTCGGGCACAATCTGCGTGCTGTGCATGGCCGAGTTGCATCGTCGGTGTGCGGAGGGCCGATGGCGTTGCCGTGGAGCCTATCAACCGAGAAACTGTCAGTGGAGTTCATCCAGAACGTACTCATCCGAAGAGAAAGGGAAAGGGAATACGACCTAGCAACTGCTATTGCTGTCCAGCTGTAAATGGTCGTTTGTCTCATGCAATGCGACACCGGACGGAACGACGGCTCATGCAAGACGCAGCACGTTGATCCATTTCAACTGGAGCTTCACATGCCAGGTTCCTATGACGAGCGACCGGGCTGAGGTGGGTTCATGATGTGCTGTAGCCGACGGTCTTGGCTGAAGGTGTAGCAACAGGGAAGGAATGTCGTTGTGGTGGATGCCCCTAAAAACATCGAGAAGCGCGATGGAAGGAGCACCCTTCATCTTGCCTGCCTTCGGAGAAACTTCCGAAAATGTTTTAAAACATGAATGGTAAGTGACCACGGGTACCTGGCAGAATGGCATCTCCAAACAATCCCGGCTGCAGCGCTCGTTTCCCGGTTCTGAAATCCTGATTGAAACCCCACAGTAAGGTGAGAAACGCCATCTGGGGTGTTTCTTTTCCCGTTTCTACCTGGAACATACACCATTGCTTCCGTAAGACCAAAATACCCGCGTTTTCTCTCCACACACAAGCTCCCAAAGCCGCTCTGATGGAACCCTACTGCCACGAGCCGAGCCCGTAGGAGGCATCATAGGTACCTAAACTACCTAAGGTAAGGTACCTAGGTACTGGGAAAGGGACCAGGGAGAACGCTGGAGTGCAGAGATTATACACGTACGTACAGACCTGGCATCTTCCCATCAATAACAATACACTTCTCGTCCTTGCGGCCACCGGAAGATGACAATAACCTGCAATACATCGATTCAATTCTTTGCCAGCTTGCTCCAGCTCTCTCAAGCACGCACTTCCCTGTTCATCTATGTCAAGCATTAAAGGCATGTCTTCGTCGATTGGGTGCGTCAAACCCCTCCTCCCCGCACCGACGCCGCTATCTGGTTCCGTCCACCGGCAATCGGCTGCACGCGCCCACTCGCCGGCGTACCGCTCCCGACTGCCGTCTATCCGGAGTCCTAGCCGGGCCTCCGATGGTATTGATCGATAATAGCCAGCAACCAAACATTCTCATTGTTTCAATCAAAGTGGAATATTCTCAAGGACGTCGACCGATACACCGTTTGCCTGATCATCTGCAAGCCGGGAAGCTCGCAGAGACCCATGTCACTGCCCTGCAGGGCCTCAACAGCACCAACCACACCATATCTGCAGCTCGTAAAGTACAAGCCCAAGGACTGCAAAACTAAATCCTCGCCTCATCCTGCAACACCAAAGCCGCCTCTACGGCAATCTCTCGATAGTCCGCCTGCCGATTGACCAATCTGGGCCCACCACACCCTGGCCCGGTTGCTTTGCATAACCCGCCGACGCCGTTTGAGGTATCACCGCGATTTCCCTACGCCACGCCCGTAAAAATGACGCCACGGGAGCCTCAACCGCCAGGACATGCCGTTCAGACGACGTCGCACGAAGTGATACGACCTTGTAAAGAGAAAGAAGACGCTGAAACCGGACAGCCGTGGCCGCAGCCGCAGTCAGACCAGGACGGAACGACGAAAGAGGGGACTCAGGCCTCCGCCGCGGGATCGTCGGCCCAGGGTCCGATCTCTTCTGCCAACTTGAGGACGATTCGGCAATTCTGGAGCAAGCATGTCAGTGTGGTGGTCGATTTGGAGACCTGCCGCGACCACCTAGGTATGTGATTTGCTCTTGTGATTCGTTTCCTGCGCACGCTTGTTCGCTCGTGAAGTTTCACGCAGAATAGAATAAAACTGCCCAAAGACTAGGTTCGGAAGACGTTTCCGCGCCCTCTCCTTTTGTCTTTCCTTCCTCCGTCGTCCCGGGTCCACGGGAAGAGGGCGTGCTGGCTCCGGGCGTGCCGCGGCGCAGGTTGACCCTTGACGAGCTCCAGAAGCTGGATCTGGCGACCCTTCTTGGCTGTCCGGGCATCCGTCAATATCGAACGCTCGTTACAAAGCTTTATGTTGTGATCTCTGGTTCCTGAGACAAGGTGTTCTTCTGTTTCCCTCTGTTTTCGCACAGAAACATCGGCGCAGGGCATGTAAGCACATGTTGTTCCACTAGCGCAGTCGCATATCATGTTACATTGCGCACCCGAACCTGCAGATACATCAAACTTGGTGACGCTGAAAGGGTAGTGTTTGTCGAGCTCACGAAGTGCTCTACCTTGCGTCTTACCGCCGTCCAAGGTTCGATCGTACCTTTGCCGGGCCAGCACTTGGATCCCTTCCGAATCCTATGCCTCCCAGCGGACTGCCGCCAGCAGCGAGCATGGTCGGAAAAGCTTCCCGCGACCCCCCCCCCCCCCCCTCCTTCTTCGCTTGTTCCCTTATTTCCGACCGCCGGGTCCAATTTTTCAGCTGACGAATCCTGCTCCGCCTCCCCAAGCTCTAGAGCGGACCTTTCTAGGGTATCTTCGCACGGGTGTCGTGGCGGCCGCCTTGGGGACGGTAATAGCGCAGCTCTTCGTCATCCAGTCGTCAGACTCGGGGTTTGGGTACACGGCGGTCGGGAAGCCACTGGCCGCCGCGTGCTATTGCTTCGCCATGTGCGTCACACTGCTTGGGGCCCTCCGGGTCTGGAGACTCCAGCACGCCTTGCTTCTCGGGAAGACGTTGTCCGGGGGATTCGAAATCGTGACAATCGCGGCGGGCTGCCTGACGGTATGTTGGCAGTCGAATACTTTAGGCTACGACGAGTAAGGTGATGTCCTGCGACTGACGAGACCTGCTAGCTTCTTGTCGTCTTTCTTGGCTTCTCGATTGCTCTTGACGTTTCAAAGGAATCTTCGGGCGGTTAATGTAACTGCTACTCAGTGCCCTTCTCATTTTGCATGGTTCTGAAAGGTGTGGCCATTTAGCCAACCACCCCTGAGATGCAGGACTATCAGCCATTGCGCAGTCGAATATTATAATGGTCTTTGAATCAACCCGGTTGCAGTTACCTAGCACACACAAGCTTGCTGTATGTCTGCAACCCCCAAAATGATCGCCGGTCAGTATTTCAGATAGGCAGAGGACTTTACAGCAGGTCTTGACGAGGCCGATGGTCAATAAGGGTAGATCCCTCCGCTTCGTAAATAGAATAGATGACGAGACCTCTGAATCTTGGTTCGGAATACGGCAGGAGGTCTCACCCGGACAGGCCGAGCTGCTTTTTAGGTGCTGTGCCGTGTCTTGGCAGGCATTCTGTGCCGTGGTCGAGAGTATTCCCACCAATCCACAATCATGCAGGACCTTCAGCTTTCCAACATGGAGGTATGTGACGTACACGGAAGCCCTTCATACCTACAATGTTTACCCTGGGCGCATTTCACCGTCGATCTTTGGGGGCGGAAGTCAAGGCTGGGGTTATTGCCGACGGCTTCCCGTGGCCGATTCGGACGAGACGGACCAAAGTGGGTACTGACTGGTCCGTACCCAACGGAGCTACCGCACTTCAGGCAGAAGCCCACTTGCCGTTCCTCGCCACCGCCATCGCCATCGTGCGAAACGAAACTTCGTCTTCTTCACCGTGGCTACTTCATCCTGAAATTGAACCGCACACACCGCCTCCCGTCATCCGAAACGGGTCTATCTCCCGGCACTTTGTTCTCTTGCAGCCCAAATCAGACACCATCACAGGGGTTTCCGCCTCTCGGCTCTACTCCTTGAGGGAGGTGCCTGATTACTCAAAAGCATGCAAAGCCTCAAAGAATAAGCTAACTGCAGCATATCCAGTCTCTCATTGTCTGCAATCTCGATTTCCAACTTGAAGCGCCTCCCTCCTCCCCCCTGACATGGCTCCCGCCCGTCCGGAGGAGGACGACATGCGTGTGGCGGACGACCGTACGCGCACCCATTCCGTCGAAGACCCGGATCTCACACCAGCGGTACAGACTTCGAGGAGGCGCCAGCCACGTGTGCGTAAGTCCAATCTTTCTCTTTCTCTCTCTCTCTCTCTCTCTCTCTCACACACATAATCCCTCTTTCGCAGCGAAATCTCGTATACCCTAACCTATCTGTGCCCCGCCGAGCTGATCTCGTCTGCCTCCTCTCTACCAGGTCCTGTCGACATTGAACGCCAGTGCGGGGTCTTGCTGGGCGAGGAGCGCCGATGCGGCGCGGCGTTGTCGTGCAAGCGGCACTCCATGGGCGCGAAACGCGCCGTGGCCGGGCGATCCGCGCCGTTCGACCAGCTGTTGGCCGCCTCTCTGGAGGAGGGATTTTGAGGCGAAGGCGGCCGGCAGGTCTCGTGTTCGGGGCGGGAGGATGTTTGGCGTCCCAGCTGTTTGCAGATATCGGAAGGCGACGGCTCTCACATCGTCAGGGCTCCTTGGTTGGTTTACATTAGGATTGGTTTGTTGTTTTGTCTTTTCTTTTCTCTTTTTTTGTTTTGTTTTTTTGCCGACACGGGTGGGAGTTCTGCTACAGACGCTGGCCGTATCCCTCTCTTTGACGTTGAAGCACATCATATGATAGCCGCGGAGCTGTTGACCATCCAGCTGTCCAAGAAGCGTGGCGGGGGAGGCACACTCTCAACAACTTGCCCAACGATTTACAACCAACCTTTACAGTGGCCCCCCTTCATTCTAGGCCAGAAGTATGTTCGCCTGAATATGAGCGGCATGGGCTAGATTCTAGGGGCCACCATGATGCCAGCTGTGCGTGACACTCAACCCCCCCTTTTCCAACATGAGGTTACACGTGCCCGGTAGCGACAGCGTTATGGACACTTTGTCTGTCACTTTCGGTATCGCAGGCGGTGATACTGTCTTTCGGATGGGCGGAGGAACTGTTGAATTGATGATATCTACTATTGCCCAAAGAAGGGAAGAAAAGTGTGAAGGGGAAGGGCCAACGGAACCGGCGTCCCGGTCGTTCCGTATTTCCGTATTCCCATATTCCGACAGTCACAATGGAAAGGTTATGCCCTAGTCTGCTTTATAACAGTCTTGTTAAAGTAAAAAGTTTAGTGATAATATTGTTAGAAGGCACTGATGAAGTCTTCGGCATGCGTTCTGTGGATACAAAAGGCTTGTTTTCTCTAAGTCTATGAGGGCTAGAAATGTGCCCTGATATAAACCTTCTGGGCTACTGACCTATGCGTACGAACTGGCTGCATTAATGTTCCAACAGATAGACCTATATTACTATCCCCTGTTCTTAGCTTTATATCGTGTAACATTTACATTGACAAATTCATCATTAGTAAAAGATCTAGGTTTGTCTCTGTGCTTATACTCTAAGTGTAGCTTAATTTCTACTACCACTTCAATAACTCATAACCAAGGTCTCGCATAGAGCATTATGCACCACCTTCTTGTCTTGTTTTGTACCTAATCGTTTCAATATCAAGGCTCTTTCTGCTTCTGTCCCACTTAGTATCCTTCATTGTTTCCCAATTTTACACGGGGATTTACACAACCGCGTGACGTGACTGTTTCTTCTACTGTCGCCGCAAGGTTCTCTTGACTGCTCTCCCCGATGATAGCAGTGTTCGTTGGGCTGTGACGAGTTACGTTTGTAACATGTGTGAAGCCTAGCTGAGCAAGACTATAAGGTTCTTTTGGCTGTTTGACGTCATTGGTTGACGGTCCGTTGCTTAACTCGTGGCCCTCGGATCGTTGATCACTCGACTTCAGCATCTTCATCCGCTAATACGCGATTTCCAAGGCCGCTCTGATCTGATCCTCGGTCACAAAGAACACACCACAACAAGATTCGGATCGCTGATGATATCGCCGGATTGTCTCCTTCGGCGAAAAAACGAGACCTTTTTCGCCTTCTTCTGTTGTGTCGCGGCTGGAGACGGACCCTCGCTGGATGCGCTGTCGCTCGGAGTCTGAACTCTCAGCCATTGCCTGAGCTGCTCCTGGCGTTCCTCCCAATCTTTGCGTCTGCAACTTTCTAACCTCTTGGCGGTGAGCGATTCATCCTCGTTGGGCACAGAGTTCAAGTGGTCCCTTATCTCGTCTCGAAATCGAAGCTCGTCCTCTTCCCTCTTCTTGAGGAAGTCTCCGGTGATCTCGGCTGCGAAGAAGCGTAGTGTAAGTATCGAGAATCACACTTCCGTGAATCGAAGGGGTAGAATACTGACCGTCATCGCTTACTTGATGCTCTTGTTCCGTACGCTCTCGGAACAGTTTCGAATGAGGTTCATATTATACAAGTTCGCGACATCACCAAAAAGATCGTGCTGGACCATGCAATGTTCATACATGGAGAAGACTTGGAGCTCGAACAGGAAATCGCCGCTGAAAACAATATCGACGGGAAGGCCGTCGAGCACGTAAAAGTCGCAGATGACGCTCTGCTGCGTGCTCCCGAACGGCTACTTCAACCCACGCACGATCCTTGACGTCATGTCTCTTGACCCGTCAGCGAACTCGACCTCCTCGCAATAGCTCGCGCTTCTGTTGACGCGCATCGCCTGGGAAGCCGCCAAGCTTTCAGAGATCAGCATTACATTGGACCCCGTGTCAAGGAGGGCCAATGTCGAGGTGTCGTTGATGAAGCCCTGCAGGCGGCGTCCTTCACCCCCTAGCAGGTCAAGTCGTAGACGCCCCGGGCTTGAATGCTACCTGGTGACTGTATGAAACGTCCAGATGGAAGTGTAACCTGCGTGGCGGTGTCGGGTCGTGGTTCGAGTCCCATTCGATCTGCCAAGGTGGTCGATATGGAGTTGTATTCGGCCCCGGTATCTGGTAAGGCTTAAATATTTTCTCCGCCGATCGCTCCTCCAACCCAATAATGCCGCTTTCCAGAGAAATCCCGGGATAGAGAGGATCTTTCTGGTTCCAGCTGCGGTAATTGTAGTTGTGGCGGTTCTGGAGTTGGCTGAAGCATTCATCCTTGACAATCTTTTATTCTATGGCGGCGGACGTTAGCACTGGAAATCAAGAAATCTTACAAATGGCATATCGTAAAAAGGTTTGTCTTACCAAGTCGTTACCTGCGTCATCAACTATACTATGGCCGAAGTCCTTGAAATGAATGGCGACAGAATTCTGTGTTGATGCAGACGGAAAAACATAGCGGCAGTCAGCAACAGGACATGTCCATTTTCTCCTGTTAATGGCGCGCTGACGGTCGAAAAGACGATAAGTCAAGTCGAGAACAATCTCTTGTGGCTTTGTCCCCATAGTAAAGGTCGTAACTGGCGCGGGATTTTGAAGTGGAGGAGTGATGATAGGTAAGGTCGGTCCGAACTGATTCAAACCGTGATCTTGCCGAGGGTGAGCTTATGATGGGTATCGTGAAATTGAACGCAACAACGGCGGAGTCTAGTTGCTATGGCATACGCTGGCACGAGGAACAGTCGGCTGAGATTGCGGTGGGTATCATCAGCACGATCCTCGCGGCCATCTTGCTCATCGGAGCCATTGTGGGCTTCTCGTACGTGACGGCGTGGGGCGCGAAGCTCGGAATGAAATGCGCCTTCACGACGGTGTTTGCTTTGAGCGTGGGCATGATGACGAGCGCGAAGCGCGCGGAGATCTTTGCGGCGACGGCGGCCTAAGATGGCGGGTCCGAGACGGGGATCGAATAGTGCTAACGATGGCCATCAGGTAAGCTGCGGTGCTGGTCGTATTCGTCAGCAACGGAGACTTGTCGGGGAATCAATGCTGCCCGGCGCCGGGGCAGTAGTAGCAGATCAGCAACAGCGGTCGGCCCTGCGATGGTTTGGCGCTAGGTTCCGGACCACAGATGGGATGGAGGACATTCGGCCGACAAGCCGAGCTTTGGGCGCTATTCATCCAGAGCAGCGGAAGTCGATCAAATATTGGAGGCAAGGGAGGATGAAGCCTATGCAATCTTACCAAGACGGGAGTCATAGGCTACATACCTAGTACATATTAGTAAGTCCGAGATGTCGTGAAAAGGTTTAGTCAACGGGTCCCGAGAGGGGCAGGGTCCACAACGGGCCCCCGGCCAGGTCGGCCAGAATGAAGCGGATTTCCCAAGCGAACGGATGGACGCACAAGGGGGTGGGGGGATGTCCAGGAGGGGCGCCGAGGTCGGATGAGAATGAGAGGGGAGGCGCAATGTCGCATTTTGCAATGGCGACGAAATCGGGCCCGGGTAATGTAGACGAGCGCGAGTGTCGGCAGGAATGCGTCGACGATGTCAAAAGGGTTCGTGTCACGATGGCACCCGGACGAGTTTTGATAGTCCGAGGCGGTCTTTTGTCCTCACTGCAACGATACTCGGACCCGAAGGGCTGCACTTACTTGGCTAGATCTAAATAGGTACATATAGGAAGATAGGTAGGCCGCCTTTGAGTGAGTGCCGTTGCAGAATCTGCAAGAAGGGAGGGCCAACGCACACTTGGAAGGTCCAGCCGCACAGGCAAAGGGAGACGAGAAGAGAAGAGACAGGGAGAGGTTTCGCGCATGTCTGATCCATCAAGTGACATATCTCGCCACCCGTTGGGGGCCAATGATTGGGATGGCAAGGAGGAGAAAACGAAGCTGTGTCGCACCCCCGGGTACCTACCTACTGATTACGCGCTATGTATTTACCTAAGTTGATGCGAACATGATGTACGATGAACTTGTGGTGGCGCCAATAGGTACTGACTGCATCGTTATGTACGATGTACAGGTACCTAGGCACCCAAAGCAGCGATACTTTCTTCCAAAGGGATGGACCCTCGATTGTCTTGCCTTGCGTTTGCTAGGGGAAAGCGAAAGCATTTGACAGAAGTGCACCTTGTTCTCTCTCAACGCGTTCCTGCCACACGGGGGACCGCGAGTAATAGTACATACTAAACTATAGTACGCAGTAGACGCGCAGTAAAGAACACGCCATCTGGAAGCCATCTCATCTGGCCTGGCATGCCTGTCCACCCCGCCCCCTGTTCCTATTCCTGTTCCACTGGGATGGCAGGCATACCTTGCTGGGTACCTACCTAGTCTATCCGTACCTGTATGTCATTGGGGTTGGTTGCCCCTAGTCCCTTATCCCATTTGTTTGTTTTTTGCGTGTTGCGAGCAGCCAACGCATGTTATTCTCCGCCGGCAAGACATGCATGGTAATGTGATCCAACAACGTTGACGTAGGTAGTATCGGGGAACCCAGGCAAGAGAAGAAGGGATGCGGAACAAGCAGGACAAAAAAGGAAACGGAGGTAATTTCGGCCATGATACACGCAGTGCCCACCTGTAGTCACCAACAACACTCACTGACTGCAACGCAACATGCGGCAAGGCAGCATTGCAAAACTGCCGCTGTTGTCACTGCGCATCGTACGGCCTTTGCGTCCGGGCGTGTTCCGACCATTTGTTCCCATCTTTCCGTCTCTTATTTTCATCCCCGTCCGTCTCCAAAAGTGTGCGACTGTTGCTGTTCCAGCTTCTGCTGAATAAGACAAGCAAGACAAGAACCGAACCTCGGGTACGGACACTTGTGGTGGCACTCAGCGTCATCAAGCAACCGCAAGTAGGTACCTATCCACGCAGATACATACCTAACTACCTACCGACCTACCGACCTACCGACCTACCTACCTACCTACCTACCTACCTAGATATGTACTCAAGCAGATGGATCAAGGCTCGGTAAAGCTGGAAAGAAGAGACGAGGTGCCCTTCGTTTGCTTGACCACCGATTATCGGCAATTGACCATTTATTGCCCCCCCCGTCCTCAGCTCGGCTCGGACGTAGCAGACGCATATAGTCCGCAGTAGCATAGCATAGATACTACCTACCTACCTACCTAGCATAGCGCCACACTTCAACCAGCGTCCCTGCTTAGCTTCTCCGTCCCCTCCGCCCGCTGACCCTCGGCCAAAAAACTTAATCTTCGCCCTCCCAATGGCACGGACACGGATACAAAAATAATCATCACTCCGACAGCGCCCCTCCGCATCCCTTCTTCCCTCCTTCGCCCTTTCCCAACCCGACCTTGCGCATCCTCACCTCACAGGGCGACAGCGACTTTGACTTTCACCACAATTTCTCACTGGCTCGACTTCATTTTCATACACGGGACTGAATCACTTTTTCTTCCTCAATTCTTTTTCTTCACCCGTGATCCCGCGACCGACGTCGGCATTTGCCCGTCATGGCGTGGTCAAAGTCGACGCGCATCAGCATTATGCTGGCCATCGATGTCGTCTTCTTCCTCGTCGAGTTGATTGTCGGTTTGCTTGTCAAATCGCTGGCCCTCACTGCGGACGCCTTCCACATGGTACGTCCCCTGGCTCGCCGCCGCTGTGTGCCGCGACCCATCGCTGACCGACGTAGCTCAACGACATCATTTCCCTTTGTGTCGGACTCTGGGCCGTTTCTGTGGCCAGCAAGGCCACCACGGACAAGTTCTCGTATGGAGTACGTCACCTCTTCCTCCCCCCCCTTGGGCCAAACTCTTCGCGAGCTGACTCGTTCGTCCAGTGGCTGCGCGCCGAGATCCTCGGTGCCTTCTTCAACGCCGTCTTCCTTATCGCCCTCTGCGTTTCCATCATTCTCGAGGCCATTAGCCGATTCTTCGACCCTCCCCAGATCGACAACCCCCAGCTGATTCTTATCGTTGGTTCCTTCGGCCTCGCCTCAAACCTCGTCGGCTTCTTCGTCCTCGGCGGTCACGGCCACTCCCACGGTGACGATCACTCCCACGACCACGGCGAACATTCTCACGCCCACTCCGACGAGCACGCCGCTGAGGAGGGCCGTGCCACCTTGGCCAGCGCTGCCAACAACGACAGCGGCAACGTTGGCGACCTCTACCCCGAGGCCATCCTCGCTAGAGCCACTGCCGGTACCGGTTCCGATTCCTCTCGTCGCATAAGGTTTGAACGAGACTCCGACCCTTCGGGCCGGGCCCCGAGCCACGCCTCAAAGAGCAACGACCGCCGCAGAGCCAGCTCCCGCCACCACTCGCGCCTCACTAGTATTGAGGATATCAGCATCCACCCTTCGAGCTTCCGACAGGAGATCATCGACGCCAGCCGCTCCAAGCCCGACGCCCCGGAGTCGGCCAGCGAGAGCGAGGTCGACGAGACCGTTGTCGATGATGGCGAGCCCGACGAGGAGTCCCCTCTGCTCAAATCCAAGGATATCAACCAAACCTACCTGGTCGATGGCGGCCACCGCGGTCGCGCCGCCGCCAAGCGCCCGAGACGCGAGTCCAGCCTGCACCATGAGCACAACCACAACAAGGAGCGCAAGAAGGTGTCTGGCGGCCACGGCCACAACCACGCCGATATGGGAATGAACGCTATGGTCCTCCACGTCATCGGCGACGCTCTCGGCAACGTCGGTGTCATTGTAACTGCCCTCATCATCTGGCTGACCGACTGGCCCGGCCGCTTCTACGCCGACCCTGCCGTCTCTCTCTTCATCACAATCATCATTCTCAAGTCCGCCATCCCCCTTACCAAGGCGACTTCAAAGGTTCTCCTACAGGCCACCCCCGACAACATCGACCTCCAGGAGGTCCGCGAGGATATCCAGAACCTGCCCGGCGTCATCAGCTGCCACCACGTTCACATCTGGCAGTTGTCCGACACCAAGATCGTCGCCTCCCTGCACGTTCACGTCAACTTCCCCATCTCCGCCGAGGGCGGCGAGAAGTACATGGAGCTCGCCAAGCGCGCCCGCAAGTGCCTCCACGCTTACGGCATTCATGCGGCCACCATCCAGCCCGAGTTCTGCGGCGACGACGAGCATCCCCACGCCGGCGAGGAGGAGCAGATGGTCCAATACGACGGCAACGGCTCTGTCGGCTCGCCGAAGCAGACCTGCCTGCTGGAGTGCGTCGACAACTGCGCGGCCGGCGGCTGCTGCTCCGAGTCGACAGCTGCCGGCAGCCTGCGCAGCCAGTCTGCTCACAGCCACGACGGCCACGGCCACGACCACGACCACAGCCATGATCATGGCAACGGCCACTCGCACGCGCACTAATGCCAACTCTGCCGTGCGGCTCCTCCTTTAATACCTCGTTTTTGCAAGAGCATGCGTAGATATTGATTAGAATCGGGGCTTTCTTCCATTGCCATAAACCAAACAGGCGAGGCTTTCTCCTTATTTGTTGCGACTGCTTAGCGATCACCAAAAGACTGGCGTTACGGGCTGGGTAAAGACGGAGAGGAGTGGATAAACCATCAAGCCACGTTCTTGAATCCAGGGAAGCGGGTTTTGGGTTTCTGGTTCGGGTCCAGGAAACGGTTTAAACCATCACGGAAATCGGTGAGACATCACTACCACACAGTTCGGGCCGTCAGCTGCTTTATGCCACTTTGGCCCGTTTCTCTCTCTTTTTTTTTTTTTTTTTTGCCCCCTTCTCATTTCCTTGGCTCTTTTTTTCTCATTGGAATGGCTCTCTCTCTCTCTCTCTCTTTCTTTGTAGAACATCGTCATGGCAACTTTATCATAGAGACCAGGCAGGTGGATGAATCTTGCGCAAACGCGGAGCGTGTACAAGCATACCAAACAGAGAAAACAGCAAACTAGTTTTCTACAAAAGAATAATCCCATCATGAAAGTCCACTCCCTTGTTTTGCAGCGTGAGTGCCTCCGCCACTTTCCGTTTGTATGAAACGACCCTCCAACACTGTCGGTCCGACAGCCGGAGGAGTCACGTCATGGGACAAGCTCCTCTCGGCCCGGCAGTCGGCACGGAGCCGAGGCTACGGACGCTCCCCCCCACCTCATTTCCCCTCTTCCTCCTCGCGTCTTCCCAACTCATGCTGAGGGGTCACGGTTCAGTCGGAATGTAAAAGGGAAAGGGAAGGGAGGACGGAGGAGCTGTCACAGGCACGGAAGGGGAGTTGAGTCTCCAGCCCCCCCCCCCCCCCCAAATTGCCACCGTCTCTGTCATTCCCATTCGGAGAGGCCTTTTGCTGTTATGTCGAGTATGAGGACATCACATGATCTGCAATGTTTTACTCCCGCCGTGAGCTTCTTTTCATTATTATTTTTTTTATTTACATATCAATTCGTACCTGTGCGAACCGCCTTGGACACGCCCCTCCGTCTCAATGAGCAGACACGAGGGGACTGGCGGCTTTTGACCAAAACCAGCCGAGGCGACAGACATCAACACACGAGGCGCGAGCGAGACGACGATGATGTATCGCACCGGGCCCGATCTGGTCGAGGGTATCATTACAATTGGGGGTTTCTCTTGCTTGGGCTAAAAATGAGTTTTTAGGCTGGCTGGCTTTTCTCTCTCTTACAATCCTGCAGACGGGGTCCGCTCTTGGAAGACCGTTGTTTCTTGACTCCTTTGTCTTGCTTCTTCCACTCGCTCTCCGTTTTCCACCCTTGTTGATCTCATTTAGTTATCCCCCTTAATGCCAGAAGAAGCCTGCTGTTGATAGTGGTTTATATCCGCCGCCATCCGATGCCTCCTCTCGTGATCTCTCAAACCAATCAAAACGCCTGGTGTATGGTTGATGCCCGCCATGTCTCCGAGACATGGCAGTAAGCATCGAACGAAAAGAAGAAAAGGAAAAGATCAACCTGTGAGACCCCTTAACAAACGACTTTGTGCGTTGGACACTCCCTGTCCTCAATCCGTGGTCTCCCACGACGTCTTTACGGAGGGGTATCGCGAGTTCGCTCATTTCGGCTGCGAGGAGGATGGCTTTTTGATGACGAGCTTGACCTTCTTGGGGGCTTGGCCCTCAGCGGGCGGCGATGCCTGCGGCGGAGGCTTGGGCGGCAGTGATGCCGGACCCGGCGAAGGACTAGCCGCCGAGGGACCACCGGGCAGAGGCTTCCGAGCGGGCTTCGCATTGATGCTCTCAGACGGCGTAGGAGCTGGTGATCCAGCCGGAGATGCGCGAGCGCTCAGCGGATGCCCGGGCTTACGGTTCTTGAGCAGGGATGGGTCTCGGACGGGGCCCATGTTCTTGACGCCAGCCTTCTTCAGAATCTGCCGGAGGTTGGGGTGCTTGAACCTGAACATCCTCCGTTTCTTCACAACCGTGCCGTCGGGTCGAATGCTGCTCAGCTTCGGTTTCTTGAGAACCGGCGACGCGTCGTCCACTCCCGGGACCTTGTCAGGCCGCGGTCTCTTCTGCAACTTATTGGTGTTACTGCTGCTGCTACTGCTTGGCTCGGGGGTCGCTTGAGGGGTCGACCGTCCGCTTTGATGCAGTGACGAGACCGAAGACACGACAGGCTTTGGTACCCCTGGCTTTGGTACCCCTGGCTTTGCCGCTCCTGGCTTTGCCGCTCCTGGCTTCGCGATGCTTGGCTTGGTAACGATGGGCTTCGTGGGCAGCGGCTTGGGTGCGGATGAGGAAGGCTTTCCAGTGGATGGCCTCGGTGTGGACGACTTGTTGACCGATTGGGCCACGATGGAGTCTGCCTCTCGCGGAACCGGCGACGGTGCCGCAGAAGGGACTGGGGACTGCACAACCGGGGCCGGGGAAGGGCGAGGGGCGGCAGAGGCAGAGGCAGGCCGTGGAGCGGCAGAGGCAGGCCGTGGAGCGGTGGGCGCTTGTTTGATGGGTTTGGCGGTGCCGCTCTTCATGTTCACAATCAGACGCTTGGGTTCGGGCGGCCGAGCTGGCGGCTCGGGCTCCTTCTCCTTGACCTTCTGGGGAGGTTCCGTTGCCGTCTTGTAGAAAGACTTGAAATGGATCATGTTCTGACAAAGGCGTTAGCAAAAGAAGGACAAACTGAACGACGGTATACTTGCCCTGCCTGGGTGACGCTGAACGGGACGGTTGACTCTCCACCGTTTGGGATATTTCATCGTAACGGTCCATCGGTCAGCAGCATCGAACATGGCGCCACACAGCTCAATGAGCGTGATCTTCTCGGCCCGGCCAACCACCTTGGAATTGACAGCCTTCCAGATGGCCTTCATCATGAGCCGCTCTTGCTCTGCGTATTGCTCCTCCATCTCCGCTCGCAGGGCCGAAAGCGCAACATTGATATCTTGCTTCCTAGCGAACTGTTTGCGCCGCTCTTGAGTCTCACCCTCGGTGTTATTAACAATGGTAAGCTCGCCGCTGTCGACGGCCACAGGGGCGGGCTTCGCCCGGGATTGCTCGCCGAAGGCAAGGCTTGCCAGACCCGTGCAGAAAATCTTCAGGAGCTTGTCTCGCACAAACGGGGACCTGTCGGTGCTCATCACAGAGACGACCAGGCGGAAGATGGGCAGTTCCATCATGTAACCGAGATCCACAAGAGCCTCAAACGCCTTGATTCGCACGAGATCGCAGGTATCGTCCTGCAGGTACTGGATAAAGTCCAGCGCGCTTTTGGGAATCACGCCTGCCTTCATGAGCTTCCGTCTGCATTCGAGGGCAGTAGTGGTCCAGATGTTTTGGTATGAGTTGGCCCACTCATCCATCCTCCGGAAGCGGTCGATCTCGACAATGGCCTCTTGTAAGAAGCTGTTCTCCTCGGCCGATGTGTCCAGGTCCATGGAGTCACTCACGTCCCGTCGTTTCTCCGGGATCAGGCTGTGGGCCAGAGCCTCCAGGAGCTTCGCGACATAGAAGTGGTCCGAGTACGGGTTGTTAGCGTTGTTATTGAACTGAACCTGGTTCAGAAGCAGCCGCCGGGCTGGCTCGGGACATTTGCCGTTGGAGTCCCGAATCTTGGCGATGGCCATGGGGAGTGCGCTTTGCACAAGGTACTGCTTCTTGTCCGAGAAGTCGTTCGGCCGAGGTGTTGTGGAGTCCGGGTAGCAGAAGAGCTCTGTGAAAGCCCTCGTGAGATGGGTCATGCCTGCCATGGCGACCTTTTCCGTGGCGTGATGATACAGCATATCAGCAGCCATAGTCCTGACACCGTGGAAGTATCGGCGATCGACGAGGGTTCTTGTGAGGAACGTCGAAACCAGTGGATGGGGCGGGCTCTTCTTCAGATACAGCATCGAGTCCTGCTGCGCCACGACGTCCCTATCTTGCTGGAGCTGGGACACGTACATGTAGCTCTGGAGGTTCGTCTTCATTTCGCAGGCCCACTCGAAATCGGCATCCATCCGGATCCACTCGTAAGACTCTTGGTCCATGGCCTTTTCGATGTCGGGCTCCCACTCAGAGAATTCCCATTTTCGCATGTCTTCCGGGCTCGTCAGGACGTCTCCCAGACAGTACAAAAGGGCGTCTTCGTTGTTGTCGGGATCCGCGGCAGACTGTGCGCTTAGCTTCTCCGTTGCCCTCCTCTTCCGCTTGAGTCGCTTGTACTTGGTGTTGTACGGAATCTCGAACTTGGCCGCCTTGGCGGCGTCCTCACGAATCTCCACTATGTGTTCGTACGGCGTGCCGTCGGCTTCGTGGATTCTGATCGTCATGGGCCCTGTAAAGAGGCCCGTCGCCGTATCGACCTGGATGCCGTTGGCCTTCTCTTTGATCGCGCGGAGGAATTCCGTCTTTTTCAGAACCTCCGCCTCGCTCAGAGCCTTGTCCTGGACTTGCCGAATCGTCATTTCGACGCACAGTCGCTTCTTATTAAACCGCTGGAAGACATCGAACCTCGGACAGCCAGAACCATAGACCCATTGAGCCCAAAACGCCTCGAGCTTGTTTCTGGCGTTCTTTTCACAGACCCTCTGGAAGGACTCGGTGTTGATGATCCACTCGCTCTGCTTCTCACCAATGTTTGCCTTGTAGAGGATTCGCGAGATGATGCGGGTGAGATTGGTCTGGGCAGGTGCCTTCATCAGGCGCTTGTCCAAGATGAAGAGCACCAGAGGCGCCTTGAGTGCCATGAACTCCATTTCGAAATTGCCGAGGTGCAGGATGTGGCCGAGTTCGTGCAGTGACGGCCGCTTGATATCCACCGTCACCAGCTTATCCGACATTGTTTTCATGCGGAACCTGTAATCATTGTTCCCACACAGCTTTTTCAAGAAGAGATCGGTCATGTAGTAAGCGATGCCGATGACGACCCAAAGATCTCTTCTAGTGTTAGGGAAGAGGTTAATCCCGCTCCATTGCGATGCCAAGCTGTACACGAGTTGCCTTGTAACGTCGACTTCGGGGTCAATCACGTCCTCGGGGAATAGAAGACGAGTGCTGGCGAAGGAGAGCGATTGCAAAGCCACGGTATCTTCGACCATGTCGTCGAGAAAGCAAATCTTGTAGCTTTCAAAGGGGAAGCGGGCAAACGTGAGCGTGAAAAAGTCGGCGGCGGCAGCTAGCGCCGCGCAAGTGTTCTGAACTTCGGCGGCTCTTCCGGGGAGGCAGTGACCATGAATCTTGAGGGCGCTTCCGCCCAGCTTCTCGTCGTTCTCTTCCGTGCGGAAGTCCGAGAAGAGGTCGACATGCTCGAAAGGACCGACCGCAAAGCCGATCTTCTGGACTGCGACCCGCTTGTCAAGGTCAAAGGTCATGATCTTCTTCCGTTCGTCCTCCGGGTCCACAATCTCGTCCGAGAGGCTCCCAGAGCACACCACTGTCATCTCCAGGAGCTTGTCTTCTTCGGTCAGAGCGAAATCTCTGTCAGCCCTGGACTGGTTTGCAAGCCCGCGGTCCCGCTGATTGTTTGCGTCGCCGTTTGCCCTCTGCGTGGCCAAGGGTTGCCAGAGTGCATCGCCCAGCGTTCTCGGAACCTTGACAGCCATCGTCCAGGTCGGGAGTTGGCCAGGGTCGTCGATGCACGGGAAGATACACGACGCCGTCCCCGGCTCGATAGAGTGCCGGGTGAAGGCGTGCGGGTATCTGAGGTCGCCAGGGTCGACACCAACGAATTGGAAGCCATCTCTGACAAGCTTAGTCTTGAAGGGTATCGTGACTCGAAACTCCCGTGAGCCCATCAGCTCGCTTTCCGCGGGTTCATTCGGCAGAACGCTCGATACACGTATCTTGAGCAGCGGCCGTTTGGCCACACCCGCTCCTGATGCCGCCGGTTCTTCCTTGACTTCCTTGGCTTCCTTGCTCTTCTTCGCTTCTCGGAGGTTGACCCGTAAGGCGCCGTCGACGGGCGTACAGCCAACGAGTTCTCTATTCTCGGCGGGCACGTCCTTCCGTCGGGTGTGCATGAGAGGGCGCATCCGGATCTTCCTTAGGTCGTGATGCGAAGCATTCCAGTTGTAGTACTCGGGGTAATCCAGTAGCTTATACGGATCCGTGTAGGTGGCTGAAACTTGCCTCGTCGGGCCGATGGGCATTTGATCTTTTAGGGCTGTGATGGTGATGTTTTGGACATCGATCTCGGATTGCCGCGCATCAATGGCGAGCTCGTCGAGCTGGGAGAGGGCGCCGGACACCAAGCCAAACGTGATGTGTGACTTGCCTTGGATCCGCCTCGATCGAAAGTTCACCTCGATCTCGACATCTTGCTTGAGGACAAAGTACGGGTAGGGCGGCTCGTCTTTGAGGGGAGGCAGATCATCATCGGAGTCGCTGGCGATGACTTCGTCGACGGCGGCCGCCGCCGCCGCCGCAGCGGCCTCGATGGCGCTCATGTTTGCTTAGTTTGCGCTCGGGAGGGTCGAGTCGCGAGTCGGCGTCAAGCGACAAGACCGAGTCGCTCGAGTCTTTGAAGGCCTTTTCGGCGGGTGCTAGTAAGGCGGGTACGATCGAGGGAGGTGCGCCGGCGCGAGATTCTCAGGTGCGGGATTCGTCAAAGATCTCAACCATCCTGTCGTAGGTAGTTGATGGGTCGCGAGGCTGGGATTCGTTCGTGGAAGGCGCCGCACGGAATTAATTGGGGTCGGGGGGGGGGGGAAGACCTGTAGTTGCTAAATAATATTAAAAAAATGACCTTTCTCCGATCGGCGACGAGGTGAGCGAGCGGCGCGAAGTCGAGCGAAGTTTCTGCTGCGACCAAACACAAAAACTGAGGTCGACAGCAGCTGCTAAGGTTCGGGCCTCCCAGGGTCAGCGCGTCCCACGGCTCGTTCGTCCGCGACTGGAGGAGATGGAGCTGCCCGAGCCACCTTGGCTCCTGCCGCCTACCTGCCTGCCTGCCTGTTGGGCGGGTCAGGTTGGACCCATGTTACGTAATCCACCAAAATCCACCAGCAGGGAAGGCGCGACTGGTGGTTGAGCTCTCAAAAGCTCCTTCCCACGCCCAAGCTAGCCGTCACCTGCCTGCCCACCATGCATCGAACCGACGACGACGACGACGACGACCCCAGGTTGACGTTCCTTGACAAAGCCCGTCTCACCTATACCGGTTGCCACTACTTTCAGGACCACATCAGTCAGCTTCATGCCGTGGATAAGTTTCAGTTTTTTTTTGTTTTTTTTGGTTGGGACAAAAAATCAAACGCTTGTTCTTGAGCCATGCCACCCAGCAGTCTACATATGATAATGGTACAAATAATAGCATCACGCCAAGCCGATGCAGTGTAAGATGCCGCCGCCGCCGCAGGACATTCCAGGTATCACAAACGCATAGTCGGGAATCGAGCAAAACCGCTCAGTGCCGGCCTCGGCGATCACGACGCTTCTTCCTCGCATGCACTCTCAGCGTCTCCTCGTCGCGGAACTCTTCAGGAAGGTTGAAATCCGCCTCGGGTATCTCCGGTACGGGGTGTCCCCACGCCACCACCTTGCGGCCGGCGCGCCTGTGCCGATGCAAGGCGGCGTCCCTTTCGTACCTCTTCTTGAAGAACGACTTGAACTCCCTTGGGGGTTCGGGCTTTGGCGGAGGCCTGGGTTGTGGTGTGACTCGCAGGCGCTTCCTGTTATTTCTTGACGCACCCGACCTTGCCTTGGCTTCTGCGCGAAGTTGTTGGGTCACCGAGTCACCATCGTCGTCACTGTCGTCACCGTCGTCGTCGTCGTCGTCGTCGTCGTCGTCATCATCGTCAGAGCCCGGAGGGTCCCCGTCACTGATATCACCGCTGCGCCCGTTTTCCTCGGCAGCTTGCTCGCCGCTTGCGGGTTCAGTAGGTGACTGGTCCTCGGACGAGTCTTCCGCCTCTGCCTTCTCAGCCAGAGCGCGGTCTTTCTCGGCCTTGCGACGTTTTTCTTCCAGGCTCCACTGGCGGAACTTGTCGAGAATGGCCTGGCAGCCTTTGACAAAATGCTGGCGCGCCGGCTCGAACTGCTTTTTCCTCGTCTCCGTCACCCCACTGACACCCATGACTCGCAACCAGTCATGGCCTTGAAGGCCGTCGAGCAGGCGGGCAATCTGGTCCTTTTCATGCTGAGCCCGACCCCTTTCCGTGTTGCGGATGGACTTTTCCAGTCGTTCCGCCCTCTTGTGGGCCGACACAAAGGTTGCATCAGGGAGAGGGTCCTCGACGGGTTCTCTTTTGTGGGAAATGCCCAGGAAATCAAAATCTATGCGCTGGGCATCGACGAGTTCGTCAAACAGAGCATCGCCGTAGCCATGTACTGGCACCTGGTGCCCCTCTGGCAAGCTTGCTGAGCCATCATGTACGGCTTTGGATTCTGTGGAGGTGCCAAGATATCGATGCCAGGAGACTGGCTGGTGGCGTATGGGGTTCGAGTCAAAAATGACTATAGGGGTATCGACGGTGAAGAGTTCTGAAAGGAATGGTGTCAGCATGCGAGTGAAAGAAAAATGAGGGGAAAATAAAAGAAGAAAGAAGAGGAGGAGGAAGTGGTGGGAAAGGGGTGGCACATACGCTGTTCCTTGGGCTCATTCCCAATGACCTCATCGTACTCGGGGAAGTAGGCGGACAGTTCGCTCTTGAAGCGAGTGGCCTCCTGGGAGCGTAGTTTGCGGCCCCCCTCCTTTGTGTGGGCATTTGCCTGGCGGGGCTGCAGGCGGTCCAGCTCGTGTTTAATACCGTTGATGACCTTTTCTTGGTGTTTGGTCAAGTGAGAAGCATTGCTGTTGGCGGGAACGGGGGCGGGATTGGGGGAATGCAGCGTCGCGACGTGTTGAGGTGCCGATCTGGGCGTGGTCTTTGGTAGGGGGGCGGGCGGTCGAGGCGTTGTCGTGGTGGTCGGTTGCGGAGTCGCGGTGACGTTGGGGGTTGTGGTGGTGGTGGTCGCGTTGGCGTCGGCAGGTCTCGCGGGCGACGGGGCAGGCCTGATGAGGATCTCGATGCTGGTCCTCGGGCGCTTCGGTTTCTGGTGATTGAAATCGACGAGGTTGTCGGTCGAGTCGAGCTGGCGCTTGGTGCGGCCGGGTATGGAATGATGGTAGGTATTGATGCTTTGGGGGCTGTTGGCGGCGCGCGTCGCAGTGTTGGTATTGGCAGCGAAGGCCTGGACGGGATGATGATGGGGGCGCGGGATGGGCACCGGGTGAAGCTGCTGCTGCTGGACGAGGCCTTCAGTGTTCGGCGCCCTCCTGGTGGAGCGCGTGACGGAGGCCATTGGCGACGATTGAATAGCCATTCATTGTTGTCCCTTCGGATCGTCGCGAGGGCGATTGATGGTTGTCGATTGACGGAATTTTTTTTAATTTTTTTTCCCGGTCGCCCTCGCAGTCTCTGCTGTCTTGTTCTCGGTCGCAGTGTGTCTGTCACGGTGTCGTAGTCGTTGATGCGATGCGGGAAGGGCACTGCCTTCAGGCGGCATTTTTTGGGGGGAGGGGGTAGGAGAGCGCCACCGTCAGCTCGCGTTCTCTCCCTCTCTGCCCAGGCCGCTGAGGGGACCAGATGCACTGTGCCTCAGTGGGCGCGTCGTTCTCTCGGCTGGTCAGCAAGGTGCCTGCCTGCCTGGCCAGTGTTTGCTTGCAGAAGCTGTGGCCGCTGCGGGCAGTCACTGGCTTGCGCTGCCTGCCGGAGGGAATGGGCGTGTGCGCGCCGCAGTACATGCAGTTTCGGCAACGCGTTGGCGGGATACCAGGTATTGTACCTCCCTTTCCCCCCCCCTCCCTTTCTTCCTTCCCAATGCAAACGAGGCAAGAGGCGTCCCACCCCCTACCTGGCCAGCTGCCGACGCCGCCCCCCTGGATCCAGTGCAGTGCGAGCAGAAATGAACAACGGCAGGGCCATGCCATGGAACCTGTGCATGGAGACCGATACCATTCGCGTCCCGAGTGTGCCTTTTCCCGCCAGGCACGCGACCGGAAGCCGGCGGGCTCAACGGCATCAAGTGAAGGATGACTTGCGCGCACCTCGCCGTCTACCCCTTTCTTGAACTGGATTGGTACATTGTGTGTTCTGCCGCTCGGAACTAACAGCACACGATCCGAGGCGGACATGGACACGGTTGGCGTCCGCAGAGTTCCCCGAACAGCCCCTGGACCCGGACCCGGTGCAACTAGAAGCCCAAAGGAGATTCAGATGTGCTCCCGGGCTCGTTCAGACAATTCTTGGCCGGCAGCTGCCTTTGGTTTCCCGACATGGGCATCTATCTGTATTGCCACTACGAGAACGGGTCCATGACCTGGTTTTTGGACTTCGCAGTGTACGTCCACGTGCTGTCAGATGCAGGGGCTTGGGACATGCCCTGTTTGAATGCTGGCTCTGCAATTCCAGAGCCGTTGGCTGGATTGGCATCCTGAATCCTGGACCACACCCGTGGGTTCCCGTCGCCTCTATACTCACAAATGGTACACGGGCGGGGAGCAATGACAGCCTCTCATCCCGGGACGATTCACACAAGGCCATGTAGTGGGAGCTCGCGCCATTGAAGAGAGACCGGGAAGAGGGGCAGCGAGAGTCGAGTTACGGCAATTGCGAAGAACCATGATGTTAACGGTCGTCTTTAGCCATCCAGCAAACCGCAATTGAGACTATCGGAAGTTCAGGTTGGGTACGGAGCCCTCCGGTCGGAACGTATCATCAGATAGCCAATGGTTTGCAGACGGCATGCTACAAGGCCCTGCGTCAGCGTTGCTCCAACATCGAGTTGGTCGAGGTGGTGAGCTTCACACCAGCCAAGCCCTAGCCCGGCATGCAATCAACATCTACTGTAGAGGAACCCCCTTTTTTATGTGACAACGGCAGGCTCAACGTGAGGCCTCTCCACCAAACTAAGCAACCCCAACAACAACAACAACAACCCAGGAGTGGTGCTCGGCAGCGCACTCTACGTCGCTTCCTTGGAGGTACGCATCGGTGAGAGAGCACCGTGACTTCACGGCAAATTGTTACTGCCGGAGACTCCGACCCGGGCCTCTTCACTTACGATGTCACCAACCCGAAACACCGACTCCGCCTTGCCGTTTCTCGGCTTCCTCGGCCCCGAACGACCTCGACATCCTTCTTCCACCGCCGCATCATTGTCCGTCCACCCGGCCCACGCCCACCGTACCTTTGGACCAGTACGCCTCGAGACGCCGCTTCTTCAACCTCCCCCTCTCGCAGCACGTCTTCAATAGACCCCGCCGGGGCCTCGACAACCCCTTCGACCACGCCGTCTCCGTACAAAAACCACGATGCCGGCCACTGCTTCGTCGCCATCGGGAGCTTCTGGCGCCTATCCCGGCTGCGTCGTCATCCAGGCCACCAGTTGTTCCCGTCAACGTCTCGATGTACAGGTTCACGCGCCCGAAAAGCCCGTCCTCGTCGGCCTGGCCTCCTTCGGGCTCGGCTTTAGCAGCCCCGGGGGAAGGGGGGCACCTCCGGCCTGGCCCCTTCCACCACCGCTGCTCCTGGGGGCCCTGCCGCCTGGCGCTACGAGCGTGCCTGGGAATCGACGACCTCGTCTCCTTCCGGCTGTTCAGGCTTGCCTGCTTGCCATCCTGCCTTTGCTGAAGTTGGGAGACATGCTGCACGTGAACCTGTAAATGTGCGTACACATCCCTACCTCGGGGGCTACAGATACATGGGCGTCTTTTTGTTTGTTCCTCCTTTTTTATCTTTTTAGAGTAGACACGGGTACTGCGTTCAGATTGGCGCGCGGATCAACGGTGCCATCTTCCCTTCCTGGGTACCTGTGATGAATCCGGGTCCCTTGAGCCAACAAAGGTCGTTCCCGGTGAGAACCGTATAGTCTGGCGGCCAAGGGCTGGCCTCGATGGAGATATCGCGCTTAAGGGCGTCGAGACAGCAAGGTAAAGAATGGATCATGTTCCTGTTCCTCAACAAATTGCCAGTACCCATGGCAAATATCGTCCGTGGCCTCTCACCTTGGAGGACCAACAACAAGGGGCCGGGGACAAAACCAGCAAACCCTTTCCTATTCGCGTGCATGTGCTTCTTTCGTCGCTCTCCCAACGGAGGGGTGGTCGTCTCTGTCGACGCCACAGAGGGCCTGCTTGTCTGTCATCGTACAGGAGGCCGTCTTCGTTTTTGTTTCTGCATGCGCCGAATGTCGGCGCTCCTCACGATACCAGACGACATGACAGAGTCCTGGGAACACCTGCTGTACTTTCTCTAGGGAGTTACCGTCCTCTACGACGGAAACCCGAAGGCAGCAAGGCGGGGAGAGTCCGATAAGAAAGACCGCCAGGGGACATGAGACTTTGTTAAGGATGGGGGGGGGGTTCACGTCGGCATAGGATAATTAAACATTGCTATTTGCGTTTTTCCCGTTTCTACACGCTTGGGACAAAGGCTTTGGGAAAAAAGAATAAGCCGGCCAGCGAGTGTGGTATATACGAAAACCGTCCAGACAGGGAAAAAAGGGAAAGGGGTATAACAAACTCTCGCAGCGGAAGAAAATACAAAAATAAAATTAAAAAAAAGTCCGCACGCCACACCCAAAGTCGACGGTTCGACGATACCCTGGAAAGCCCCCGTCCGAGAGATCGTTCTCAGCATCCAGCCCCGTGCCCGCGACCGCGATAGCCGCCAGGAGTTCCCATATCCAAGAAAAAAAAGAAGAGAAGAATTCGTTTACACCGGGTATCGTCTAAGCCCCGGCACCCCCGCCCGCCGCCGCCGCCGCCGCCTCCCTCGTCCTCTCCTCCGCCAGGGGCTCCGTCGCTGTCCCCTCGTCGGCACCCCTCTGCCCCGCCGGCACCTGCGGCGCGAGGTTCAGCCTCCGCATCAGCCGGACCGCCGCGCGGTTCCCCTCTCGCTCCTCGGCCTCCCTCTCGAGCACCTCGCGCTCGCGCGCCGCGCTCTCTGACTTGTCCCGCTCCGCCTCCTCGCGCCGGCGGGCCGCCTCGGGCGCAACGATCTTGTCTCTCTTGCGCGCCGCCCTCTCCAGCGTCCGCTTGCCCTTCTGCCGCGTCTTGACGTACGCCTCGAGCCCGACCAGCACGGCGTACGACTTGGAGATGCTCACGTGCGACGTGTCGACGCCGGCGTCCCGGAGGTTCCGCACGAAGGCGCGGAAGTTGGACGCCGGCGGGCGGTAGTGCCCGCTCAGCGGCGACAGGCTCGACAGCCGCCCGTCCTTGATCTTGATGAGCCCGGCCGACGAGATGCGGCTGCCCTGCAGGAAGCTCGAGTGCTGGAACGCCCCGGACGCCTTGATCCCCACGTACAGCCGGAAGCTCGTGTCCGCCACGAAGATCCACGTGTTCTTCTTGACCGACTTGCGCAGCAGCTTGTTGAAGACGGTCGCCGCCGAGATGTGCGACACCTTGCGCACCCCCGTCGCGCCATCGAGCTCCGGCGTCGCGTACTTGGCCGCGCGGTCCGCCTCCAGCGCCGACTCCACCGAGGACTCGGACCGACTGTCGTCGTCGTCGTCGTCATCGTCGTCTTTGTTGTCATTATTGCTCGAGTGGTGCGCCGCCGGCAGCTTGTTGTGCGACCAGGCGGGCGTCGGGTCGTCGGCGGGCACGATGCCGTGGACGCTGTCCTTGAACGCCTCGGTCGTGTCGATGCGCACGCCGTTCTTGGCCCAGCACAGCCGCCCCTCGTCGTCGACCTGCACCAGGTAGTACTGCCTCTCCTCGCGCGACAGGTAGCGCACCTGTTCCCGCTCGAGGCGGTCGCGCGGGCACGCCTCCATCTCGACGTTGCGCCCGGCGCCGTAGTCGAGCCAGTAGAAGAAGTTCTCGTTCGTGTCGGCCTTCTTCCACTCCTCGTGGTACATGCGCAGGTTGCTGCCGTACCGGTGCTTGAGGTCGACCATCTCGAGGAAGTACTGCAGCCCCATCATCTTGGAATCCTTCTTCCGCCGCTCGACGGCCTCCTCGCGGCGCCTCCTCTTCTCGGCCCGGTGCTCGGGCGTCTTCCCCGAGTCCGAAGACGACAGCGACGCGGACGAGTCCGAGTCCGACTCGACGTCGTCGTGGCCAGCGCGCCGCGCGATCGTCGCCGCCTTCTTCCAGTTCTCCCGCGCCGTCGCCGGCCGGCTCATGCCCCCCTCCGAGTCTCTCGAGAGCACGCTGTGCCGGTCGCCGTTGCCGGCGGCCAGCTCCGCCGCGATGGCGGAGCTCCTCGCGCGCGGGCGGTTAAGCTCGCGGAACCGCAGGTCGTCGATGGCCGAGACCCATCTCGTCGAGGGGTCCAGGCTCAGGCCCTGCATCTCTCGCCGCACGCGGTACCCGCGGTAGTTCCGTTGGATCAGCGTCGCGGCCCTGTTGACGGCGTCGCTGTCGCCCCTCTCGCGTCCTCCAGCCCTCGTTTGCGGCTGCGGTTGCGGTTGAGATTGTGCCTCGTCCCCGGCGGCGGCGGCGTCTGTGTGGCCGTCCTGGGAGTGCCGGGAATTGTGGAAGTGATCGTGGAGGTGTTGAGTCTGCATGGAACGCAGTTTTGACTTGTTCTTCTTGGATTCCTCTTCGCGCGTGCGCTGCACTTGGGCAATCTTTTCAAACTCGTCGTGCGAGGGCGGCACTAGGCTGTCCAAGTACTCCCTGCGCGAACTGCTGTGCGCGGTGCTCGTCTGCGATTGCGCCAGCGAGCATGTGTCGTCACTGGGGGGGCAGGTCGCTGCAGCCGTGCCAGTCACAGCGGTCGCGGGAAAGTTGGGGTGGGAATCGTCCTGGGGACTGGCCGGCGGGGTAATGATGGCGGCGCAGGGAACGTGGTGGTGAAGAAGAGGGGCCTTTTGGGGCCCAGGCGCATGAACAGTAGTAGTAGCAGCAGCGGTAGTGGTAGCGGTAGCAGGGGAGACTGCGCCGTCGCCGGTTGTGCTAGGTTGCTCAGCAGGAACTGGGAGGTCGTCGAGCTCGTGGCGACTGGGTTTCGTCATGGCCGCTGGTTCTAATGCGGGGTCTGCCCGGTTATGATGAAAGAGGTGGGATAGGGACCTGACCCGGGAGCTGATGGGCGCAGGCATTGGGCTTGTTTTTTTGTTTTTTTTCTTCTTCAGGGTTTCGTTAGAATCGTTTCAAACAACCATGTGATAGAGTCGTCGTGCCGTTTGCCGTCGCTGCGGAGTCTGGATGCTTCGTCCGACGTGTGTATCGACGGCGAGGGCGACGGATCGACGGACGGCGTGCTTATCACTGGTAGCGATGTTGGATTCACCCGGATGGTGAGAGTAGTAGTTTGGCAGATGATCAGATGGAGGGCATGTGAACGGAAATGGCCATGTGTAAAATCCGGGGTGGGAATAAGTAAGCATATATGCTTCAACCACGTCTCCGGGGGCGACGGTACGTAAGGCTATGACAAGGCAGTCCTGGATCTGAATATACTTGGAATGGAAGATGAATAAAAGAGGCCGACTCGAGGCTGGCGCCCAGAGCAAGGAAATAGTCGGTCGATAATATATTGCAGTCGTAGGGCGTCACTAAGATCCTCTTTCGATGGGCATCTGGGCGTCGCCTAGACAGTTTATGAACAAGGTTTTCAGAATGGTTCAACAAAAAGGAGCAGCAAACACCGTGCGAGGGGCCATCCTTGCGGTCAAGAGAAGCTTGGGGTGGGAGCACTGCCAAGCTGCCAGCTGACCAGAACGGGACGAGGTGCAAGGTTGGTGCTGCTCAGCCCAATTGCTGGCTGTGACGTATTATCCTGACAAGACTGGCGGACCAAGAAAGCGGGAAGGGGAGAGGGGGGGGGGGGGGGGGGCAGAGAATACCCTTCAACTGAACGACTCGAGACTGCGCATGTGTCCGCTGAATGTGCGCGCGGGGTCGCCTTCTTACTCTGCGGCTAAAAAATAAGTTTAATCAGGTAGTTACCGCCCTCGCGGTCCGTTGAGTCAAGTCGACGTACGCATCGAGGCAGGCGCCGCAGCATACTACTACAAAACCCATGTCAATTGTTGGGCAACACTATCGAGGCTTCATTCAGTCAAGACCGGCGAGCGGAATAGGAAATGCACCTCACCAAACGCGGGGTCCGTGAACAGCTTCTCCATCAAGCAGAGAGAGAGAGACTTGACTCTGTTACTCGTTCTGGCATCGTATGTACCGTACGTATTGAACTGTCTCGAAGTGAGGCAGGCCCCTTTGGACCCTTCATGTCCATTCCATTCCAGTCAAGGAATAAACAAAAACTAAACCCGCTAAACGGCTAAAACGGCAGACTAGTCCCCGCCAAGAATCGGTTGTCCAGCCCTGCATGCCCTGCTGCTGAACATTACGCGTCAATATGTGGGGAGGGGAGGCGGGAGACCATCCCTTTCCGAACTGCCCAACCAACTAACCAACCAACCAAGCTTAGCCTGGCCGCCGAGCGGACAGCACATCGTTACGGGCCACCTCCGGCGGTGCACCTCCTCTGGATCCAGCGTCCTGGTTGTCTCTTTTGTATTGTGCCTGTTTCCGTCGTACCCACATCGTCCCTCCCGCGCCGTCACAGCCGCCGAGACTTCTTTCGGCGACGGGCTTGGCGGCCCCCGATGACCCAACGGCCGTATACGAGCCACTCTTTTCGACCGCATCGGGTAAAAATGAATCTCAACGCTTCTCCTGTCGTGCAACACATTATCATTATTGCTCTCTTTCTCTCTCCCTCTCTCCTCCACCGCGGCCTGCGACCACTATGTATGTTCAAATGTCCCTCCTTTTTTTCCGTTGTTGGTCGTCGTTGGTAGTCGACGACCAGCAGTTATGTCACCGCATTGCCGCAACCCTCATTCGCCGCCATGCCCTAGAAAATGTACAACGAGAAAAAGTAATGTGCGTAGAGTCGGTGCCTGTACATTGGTGTATGCGTGTTTTTTTTTTCCTACGAGAAGAGAAAGTTTTTGAGCACTGGCGAGCTGGAGAACTCGGGATTCAACATTATACAACTGCCGTGGGTCAGCAACGAACAGGACCGGACAACACATCTCGCGTCCGCAGCACCCACTTGAGAAAGTATTGGAGGCCCGACCTCCTCTTGTCGAGGAATCTCGGTCGGAATTTGGATATCACGCTCTTGGGTGGTAGAGTAGGTACGGCCGCCTCGAAGTTGGGGAATGTCTTGACCAGTTTCTCGCGAAGGTCGTCAAACTCGGAGTATCGCTTGCGGATGTTCATGTAGCTCCCCTGCGCGGCAGAATGTCAGCACCCGACAGTCGCATGTTGGTGATTTTCCAGACGGGCCACCCCCGCGTTCCAGATCCCGAGTACGAGACGGGGTGGTGGTGATACTCACTTGCAGCGTCTCTACCCTGATGTTCCAAACGACAAAGGCCCCGATGTTGGTCGCACTGCCGTTCACCACGACGTAGTCGGTGATCTCGACGCTCTTGGCCCAGCAGGCCCGGTTGCGGCCGTTGACATCGCTCGCTTCGTTGTCGTGCATCGTGATGGCGCCGGCGGGGAGGACCGACTCGGCCGACATATTGGACACGGAGCGCTGACGGTGGCCGTGGCCGAGCCAGTACGGGGGCGACGTCACCGGCGACGGGCTCGCTGCGGAAGACCCGGTTTGCGACCCGGTATCGTCGTCGTCCTCGTCCCCGAACAACCCTCCGCGCGATGTCTCATTGTTGCCCTGGCGCGACAGCAATTCTTCGATTGCCCCGTGCGTGGCGACCTTGGATGGTGGCGGCGGTTTTGAGCGGCCGTTTGGGCGGCCGTTGACGTGGCCGGTGCGGAACTGGGATTCTATCGCCGAGTCCATGAATCCATGTGCGAGGTCGCTACCTCATGGGACAGCAATGTCGTGGAGTTGCGATGCAGTCAGTCGCGTTCGTTGGGGGGCGTTGGTCGTGGGGTGGTGCTTGCTTCAGAGGGGTCGTGACGTAGTGACGGGTATCAGAAGAGTCTAGTGTACCCAAGATAGGGAGCTCCAACGAAAAACGTGTGTCTCGGGGCGACTTCCAGGATGCGGTCCGTCGAGGTGGTGGTGTGCCGCGTGGCTGTGCAAAACGACCGAGATGCTGTGCTGTTGTTGACGTCGGCGCTACGTACGGACGGCGATTAGTCGGCCCGTCCGTTGACGCGGAAGCCAATGAAGACGGTTGTGCCAAGAGGTGGAAGGAAGGAGCCGCCGGAAAACAGCGTGCAAACCATTCTTCAATCTTTGTCGGAGGCAGGTGACAAACATTTGCAAGCCGACCCGCCGAAGAGAAGGAGCGCGTGCATTGTTACTTTTGTTTTGTTGTTTTTGGCCTCAGGGTGTGGCATCGTAGTGTACATGCTGTGAAAATCGTTAAAGCGTGGCGGTAAAGTGGCGCAACCTACGGGCCTTGTCTACCCAAGGTACCTGGTTGATCCGAGACTCGTTCTTTGCTCCCACTTCGGCTAGTTGGCGCAAGGCAGGAAAAGAATGTGCCTTTACCAGGGGGGGGATCACGCTTAGCCAAGGCATGTGATGAGGGGTTGTTGTCTCCTTTCCACCACAACCCAACGAATACCCAACCCAGCGCAAGAAAGGTCCGGTCTGTCTGGATAGGTATGGAAGAGCATGTCACCGAAAAAGTCTAACGTGTGTGTCATGATTCATCAGACGAGGTGGACCAGAGGTCGTAAAGCGTAGGTACCTACCTTGGCAAGGTGCTATTATTGGATGGAAGATTCGAGCCGCCGCCGTGAGCGCACTTGGACCATCGAACCCTTCGGAACCTCCAACGATGGCAAAGTTCTCGACGACAGGACCATGTCTTTCTTCCTTTACCTGTTTGTTGCCCACGTCCGGTGTCCTGCAATGTTTGCGTCCTTGGGCCTTTGCATTTATCAATCAATAGTCCTTGGCCGGGACTGATGGTATAACAACCCAGAAAGAGCCGCCTATAGCGCCTCGGAAACAAGACGGAGAGGATCGCCTCGTGGACTGGCCATGGACCACGATATCCGTCGATGAAAGCGGCTCCCCTCTCCCCCCGCGCATTCAAGAAACCAGTCCACCTCACTGCCACCCCCAGCACATCGGTGCGGGTACGAAGGTGCAGAACCAAAGCCAGGAGTGGGTGCGGAGGGAAGGTTTGACACACCTTCTCACCTAGCGCATCTTGCGCGACCAGGGTCTTTTTGGGCTTCCAATCTGATTCTACGCCGTCTACCCCGGTGCGCCATCGTCGATGTTCCGTCAAGCTTTTCCGGTACTTGCCGCGATGTTGGCCATCGAAACCGCGACACGTGAACTAGGACCACCGTAGTTTAGAATGGGACCGTGGAGGAGGTGCGCGAACACCGCCGGCGGCACGTTGACAGGTTCAGTTGTGACTGCGAGGCTTGTGTCCTTCAACTACAACCACGGCGATGTGGTTTATAACCCCGTTTGTCCAGGACTTTAGCACTGCAAAAGGATTTGTTTTTGCCGATCGGGACCATGCACTACCCAGCACTCGATCTGGTTCCTACAAGTCACAACCGACAATGACCCACGCGGGGGGGTGGAGGCGTTTGGATCGGCGCCCGCCGAGGACGGTCTGTCTCGGAGGGTCACAATACTCCGTACTAGACAAAGTATGCGAACATGCCAAGGAAAGGTGGATGGCGCCAGCGTCCGGGCGAGACCGGCCACTTTGAATGCTCGATATTCCAGGTAACCTGTAGTGCGCATTAATTACTTCAAATGCTGTGTATCAGTTATCAAACAGTCGACCACGCCGGTGCGCTCTAGCCTGCAGAGCCAGCGGCACCGGCCGTCCCGCATGAGGCTTTTGGTGAAGGTGCAGGCAGACTTGCAGAATACGAGTGGCGATTGCCTTCCCCTTCCCTCCCAGTGGGACGCCGGGAACATCGGGCATCCTCATACGCGCTGAGCGGTGTCGAGACCAATCGTGGGGGAGAAAGCCGACGGTTGGGGTTGGTGTTAATCGGAGATAGGTCCGCCGGGCAGAGAGGCACGACTCTTGCCTCGTATTATGACAGTTGCACATTTTTGGTGGTGGTAACGGTGTCGTAAGGTTGTGCACTGGGAGGCGTCTGTCTTTCTGGGCAGGGAGCGAAGGAAGGGAAGGAGGGGGGCCTGAGGTGCCCATGCCCCATACGGTATGGGCCTTACATAGGTACCGTAGCAGTAGTATGATACAGGTACAACGGGCCCATAAGTCTCTGCACCCGCCGGAGTTTTATGGGGGTGAAGAGAGCAGAGCAAAGCACCTCGTAATCGGCAATGAATGGGCCCAGGTAGGTCACCCGGCATGCAAAGTGGCAGCCGAGTGGGAATCCGAGCAGCCTTTCGCCTTGGTTTTGTTTTCCCAGGAGGCCGGCAAGCCCGCGTGCACAGTCGCATTAATGCCTTTCTCTCTCTCTCTCTCCCAGTGGATTGGTTCACGGCGCCGAAACATTCGGGATTTGGCGCCGTCAGTGTGTGGGTATTTTTGGGGAAGCACAGGAATGCTGGGCCGACGCCGCGGACTGGGAGGCAGTCGGCGCAAGACAGCATAGCACCAAGTACAAGTACTACGAATACCTAGGCAATGCATACTAGTTTACAGTAATCAGCGGGAGGCAAGACGGGGGCGTGGGCGGCGTGGGCGGCGGGATGATCAGCAAACATGGCAACGGTCAGGGAGGCCAGGGCTGCAAATCAACGAGCCAAACGTCCACAGTTTTTGGCAGAGAAGGCTGGGACATCTTACTACTACTACTGCTACTATGTACGCATAGTCTTGTGTTGTTCGTCTGTCTTGTCTTGCACAACCGACCGCTGCTCGCATGCTGCGGTGCACTACGTAGTACAGAAAAAGAGCCCTGCACAGTTTGGGCGGGGCTCGTCGCAGTTTGGGGAAAGGGTCATCTCCGGGACGGCAATCTGGAGTATGTATCCGTACAGAGAGAGTACTGGACACCACCGGGTCTGTTCATCCGTCTGGTCAATCATGGCTTGATGGACTTTCATGGGATGGAGAAATCACGGAGGCAACACCTCGTACTGAGTATGCACTCTGTAAAGTGTACATACCTGCATACCTGCATACCTGCATACCTGCATACCTGCATACCTGCATAGTACAGGAGTATAATATGTACTTGGTAGGTACAGTGTTATGGCTAGGCGAGAGCAAGCAAGCTTTCGACTACACGTGTATTTGCGAAATGTGTAGGGTCACCGCCACGGCTCCCTGACTGGTTGACAAACTCTGGCCGACAGAATAAACAGCCATGAGGATGCGCAGATAGCGCCACGGTGACCGGTCATGTCTGGCACGTCTGTCTCTTGCCACCCTTGCCATCGGCCCTCCGAGAGGTTGGTGTTGTTCCTCTGGCACCTTAGAGTGCCGTCCATATCCCTCGAGATCAAGCAAGGCGAACGAAGCTTGCTTCGTACATCGTATCCGTACATGGCTACAGACATGCCCCTCCCCCCCCCGAGCTTATTGGAGTTGTTTTTTCGGTGGGCTTTGAGGGTCCAGTGGGCCGGACATGCATGCTTGCTTAGGTAGGAGCCTTAGGTGGGCAGGGGTTGACACGATATAGGAGGGGTTTCGCTTCTTGCGGCGGCCGATACAGCACTGCCGCAACTGACCTTTTCTTCTTCTTTTTTCCCCCCCGTCGCGCTGGATTCATTATGCTGTTGTTGTTATGGTTGTTGATGATGATGATGTTGTCAATATCATTCCTGCTATTTTTTTGCCCAATCAGTCATTGCTGGGCGCTGGGGGGCCCCTACCTTCCCCACCCCCGGCGGACATGCCCCCCCGGCCAGCAGGAAAACCGCCGGATGGCTGGCGTGGAGAATGCGCTAAACCCAATTCCGCCCGTCTTCTCTCGTGTTCACTGTCGGCTCACCCAGAATCCTTCCCATGTCGTGTCGCTCCCTCCACTCATGCTGCATCTGTACCGCGGTATCACCATGTAAATACGCTAGCTACTATTATTGTACGGATACCCAGTGTGTATTAATGCACGATGTGGAGTACCCATCGTGAGTTCTGGCATCCAGGGACCCCCGGGCCTCCTTTATTCGGCACCCTCGAGAAAGAAGCTCCCCAATGCAATGCCCTACTACCTACCCACGTTGCTCCGTAGTTACTGTATGTAGGTAGTGTATTGCTACCTAGATCCGCTTGGCAGAGAAGGCCCTCTCGCTCCGACTCCTTTCCCTCTCTCTCCACGGGCCTCTCTCTCGCTCTTACTCCCCAAGCCGAGCCACTGCGCTACGGATACGCCTCGACCGGGTTTTCTTTGGCTTCATATGAACCCACCCCCCCGTCGGCTGCCTTCTTTGACAATTCCACCCCATTCCCCTCGTTCTTCCTCTTCTTCTCCTCCCTTCCACACCTCTCCCTATCCGAACCCTTGGTCGTGTGTCTTGCCCAGTCGTTACACAATTCGAGAGCCTCTTGTCGATCCAGACTCGTGTCTGCACATATATCTGTCGCTAGCCCCCCTTTTCTGCTCGTAGCTCTCTCTACCGCTGCTGCTGCTGCTGTTGCTCTCTCTCTCGTTGAAGCATATTCACAAACACCTCGCAGCCGTTATTACGCCTCTCGGTCGCTATTAATACATTCTCGTCGGAACCAAATAATCGCAGTCCAATTTCATCCGCAACATAACAACGATCTCGAATTACCCACCGCATTTAGCGCGTAAGTAGACTCGCTGTCTCCCCATTCCTCACACAACGCCTCGCTCGTGGCTCCAGAACACCCTTTCGCCTCCCCTTTCCCAAGAAAAAAGCCGCGTATCCGGTCAATGGGCTCCTGAGAGCACATAGTGGATTCCACTCTCGCTGGCCTCTGCTGGCTTGGGGCGAAATCGAGTGTTCAAGAATGCTGCCAAAGGCCAGCCGTCAACATACACAGACGGGTTTGCTGACCAAGGGACACAATCTGACAGACCGTAATTAATACTTTTTCTTCATCTTTCTATTTGAAGAACCTTTGCGACCTCGCAAATCGACGCCTTTCGAGCCCTTGTTGCCTACCCTCGAAGGCCCCAGCCCAACACATATACCACACAATATACGTACGAAAGATCAAAATGCATTCATTCAAGAGCACCTTCTTCGCCGTGGCCGCGGCCTTCGTCGTCACCGCCCACGCCGACTACGTTATCGATCCCAACAGTGTCCCTCTATCCACAAGAAGTGCGTCCTCAAAACACCGCCCTAGGCCCACGTGTCCGGATCTGCTAACACGATACTGCTGTAGAGAGCTGGTGCCAGGACCAGAAGTACTCGTGTCCCGTCATCTGCCAAGAGGTCTCCTCCAACCCCGTCGAGGTGAACGACTGTGACCCTGTAAGTAAACCCAAATTTTTTGCACGAGGACTGAAAGAAGGACGGTCCAAACAAAAACACGAGCAAAAAAACAAAGAAACGCTGACACACGACCTCCCCCGCCAGACAGCACTTACCTACGGCTGCATCTGCGGCGACGGCAACCAGCCCAACATGTCCGAGTACTCCCTGACGCTGCCCTACCACGTCTGCCAGGAGTACGGCAACCAGTGCGTCGCCGACTGCGGCATCGGCTCCAACGCGTGCGCCAACAACTGCCGCGTCAACAACCCCTGCGGCGCTCAGAACCCCACACGCGTGAACACGACCTCGACCGCGTCGAGCTCCGCTTCCGCTTCCGCCACCGAGTCGGCCAACGCCGTCTTTACAGGTATCGCCGGTACGCCCTCCGGCTCCGCTTCTGGTTCCAGTGGTGCCGCGGCCCTGGAAATGGGTCGCAGCGCCGGACTGGCCGTCCTCGTCGGCGGTGTGATTGGCGGCGTCGCCTTCCTGCTTTAAGTGAGCGATTTGAGTCAACTTCTCAGATTAGGGGAGCGTGGCTAGGCGGTTGAAGAAGAAGGAAGGAAAGAGATGCCGTATTGTTGCGTGTTCTGCCCTTTCCACTCTTTTATACCCCTTGTTGCACAAAGCTTTGTAACAACCACATGCTCGGCGTTTATATGGGCGCGTAATCGAAGCTACCGGCGGCAGTGTCCTGGTTAAAAAAGAAAAAACCAAACAACTAATGCCTTTAATATCCTCTTTTTTTTTCCCGGGCAGAACACGACGGCGGCAGCGGGAGGACTTGAAGGTCAGGGTGGCTATCGGTCAGCATATCGCGGTTGTTGTTGTGTGTGTGTATTTGCGTGTGTGTTTTACAGCGTTCCAGAGTCATCTGAATGAGGGAATGTCGATGACGACAAATAAGGGCTTGGAAGCAGGAAATCAGAAGCAAAAGCTGAGCTTCCATGAAGGAAAGAAAATAAATCATGAAGACAAAAAAACACGCTCATCTTTTGTGATCCGAGTGCCCCGCCCCCGTCATTCCTACCCGTTAGCGTCCCCGTCATGTCTTTTGCCGCCGCTGAAAAGGGAGCTTCATCTGACAGGCTGGGGGCACGAGACCACATCCACACCCTGTTCATGCCGCCTGAGGTTCGTCCCCGTGATGCGGGGTGTATGCCACCTAGACTCTTGGGCTCGTGTAGACTGGCACGGCGGCCACTGGCGCGGGCGGCGAGGCTAGGAGGGAGCCGCGAGGTTTTCGACGCATGGCGGGCACTAATCAAAGTTGTGATGGTTATGTAATCGAGCTGCCTCGAGTGTTGCGGGAACATGATTGACGTGTGCGGCATGAGGCGCGATGGACAAGCAGCGTGGATAGGCGGCCGTTTCGACCAGACCATCCATGCATGCCATGCCATGCCATGCCATGCCACATGCAAGTCGGATGCCGCCATACCTGACGTGCCGGGACGGGAGTCACGGGGGCACGGCAGGCAAGCGTTCAGACTCAGGTCCCCGATCTTGGACGGGGCCTTGATCTGAGGCTGATACCAAACTACTGTACATATCTGAAGCTGCATGACAGCGGAGGGTTCCGGACAAGGGTGTGGGCTCACATGCCCACCCTGCAGGACGAACCGACCAGCCCCTGTATACCTTGATTCGTACGCGATCTTCCCGACGAGATTTCCTTTTTCTCCCTTTTTCTTTGGCGAGCCGACAAACAAATGATCTAAGTTGCATCTTGCTGGAGATCGGGTCGGTCTGTGGGTTCGTGGGGAGTTTGGGGGGTTGGTTGGTGGTGCGTGAGGGCTACCGAAGGGGCGGGTTCAGTGTTTATCAAGTAGTGCCCGGCGCTACCTAATTTTTTTCCCGACCGGACACGCTGACCGGCCGCGTCGCATCGTTCTCTCACCGCAACGGCCGGCTTCCGAAAACGTGGGGGTTGCAAGTCGAAAACGACTAAGACAAGCGCGGAGGTTGGTTGTCTCTAGAGCGCGTCCGCTCTCTCTCTCTCTCACATGTCAAGGACCTACTGACCGATATGCGCACGTACGCGAGCGCACGCAACGCAACGAAGTCATCAAGACGAGAGAAGGAAACCGTAAAAGCTCCCAGGTGCGCAGCTTGGAAGCACGCTTGCGGTTGGAAGGGGGAGGGCGGCGCTAGTGCCGTCCAGAAGTCCGCTCCCATCCTTAGCAGCCCCAATGACGGTCGACGGAAGGCGCGGTAAAAAGGCGGTAAAAGCGAAGGGGGGTTCTACTTTGACTTTCGCTGTCTCTTATTTGGGGGGGAGCGCAGGTGTGTGGGAGGAGAGAGAAACGGGTGAGGAGCTTGGGGCGTCTAGGAGAGCCGGCGCAAGCTTTTTTCTCCTTCCCCGGTCCCCTCAGAGGTTTGATAGGCAGGGCCCTTGGGCTCTTTTGGTTTTTTGTTGAACGCCGAGAACAAGACACGGGACGACGGACTGTGGCCATCCATGTGATTTGCTGCAGGGGAAGGAGACAGACGGAAATTTGGAGAGGGAGGGGGGTTCCGATGTGAGTGGCCGCTAGGTAAAAAGATGGTGGTAGTAGTGATGATGATAGTGGTTTAAACGGGACGCGGGAAGGGTTCGGTGCAAATCCCTCGATCCGTGGACACATGCAAGTGATACTGCGTATAGTATGTATGTTCACGTTGTAGTGTAATTATGAGCCTCGAAGGCGGAAATCACGAGCTTTTCGACGTTCGAGGTACGTACCTGCGTAGCTCTCCATCCGATCCATCTATCCACCCAATACCTTAGCTTAGTACTTCGTAAGCTTGCTTCGCTGCGGTGAAGGGGGGCAGGGGCAGGGCAGGGCTGGGCCGACGCATGCACGTCGTGATGGCCGCGTACCTAATGGAGCCTTTCTTTCTCTCTCTCTCTCTGTCTTCGCTCTCTCCTTCCTCTCCTCCTTCGTCGGTGAAGCCTTGATGTACCTAGTTATTACCTACCTAGGTAAGCTATGTAATAAAGTAGGTAGGTAGGTGCTACCCAAGGTACTTACCTACCTACCTATCGAGTTAGTGAGGCAGGAGGTACGTATCCCCGAAACAGGAAGCTTGTTGCCTACGCCGCATGTCATTTGCTGCGCTGGCCGTCCACAAACCCCCCAACGCGGCGGAACATATCCACCCCATCCATCTGCCTGACCCCGGCCATCTTTTCACCCCTAAAATAAAATAAAAATAAAAATTACTAGACGGCACGGCCTTGATTGTGATGCGAACTCAATAAGCTCCGTCCCAAGTCTGCCTTCTACCTACCTGCTTTTGCCCCCTCTCTTGTGGAAGCGGTTGAAGCCGAACGCCTCTTCTTATTCCAAACATCTCTGCCCTTTCTTTAAGAGGAGCTTTGTTCCCACCCACCCTCCCCTCTTCCCCCTCCATCCGCTGCCGCCCCCCCCCACCGCCCTTGTCATAAAAAATACATCGTATATCCCACTCTTGCTACCGACCTTACTTCCAGCTTTACATCACCCCCCCCTTCCCCGCCGCCGTCGTCGTTCCAGACTTATTTTGTCCCCGGCGCAACTCCTTAAACATGGGCGCCGCGACTTCCGACAGTGAGCACATAACCCCCCTCTTCCGTTCCGGCGAGAGCTCGATCACCTGGGTGCAATTGACGTTGGCGTCGCGAACACGCGCGTCGCAACATGATGCGCCCGGGTCGAGGAGCTTGGTTCCCCTGGAAGCCGTGCCCGGCTTTTCGACGGCATGCGATAGCTAACAACCAGTTCAATAGGGACGGCTGCCGCCGAATGCATCTCGGACGATGCCCTCATCCACCTCAAGTCTTACAAATACTCGGCCGTCGATAAGTCGCCCATCTCCAACTACATCCTCCGACCCTACGTGCGTAGCCCCTCCGACAATCCCCCTCCTACTGCCTCTCGCTGCTGCCCCGCGCCCGCCGTCCGAGCGGCCTCGAGCTCGGCTTAGCTTAGCTTAGCGCTTCCCCTCCAATGACTCTACTAACCAGACTCTCCGCAGTGGAATGCCGCCGTTGAGCTCCTGCCGCTCTGGCTGGCCCCGAACATGGTCACCCTCCTGGGCTTCTTCTTCATCCTCGGAAACATTGGCCTTCTGGTCGTCTTCATGCCCGACTTGGTCGGACCGGTACGTTGAAATACGCCCTCTCGACCAAGGCGTGCAATTGCGTCAGGAAAGGAATTTCTCGCTGATGCTGCTTTAGGGCCCCTCGTGGCTGTACTTCAGCTTCGCCTTCGGCCTCTTCATGTACCAGACGATGGACAACCTCGACGGCAAGCAGGCGCGACGCACCGGCACATCAAGCGGGCTCGGCGAGCTCTTCGACCACGGCATTGACTCCCTGAACTGCACCCTGGCCAGTCTCCTCGAGACCGCCGCCATGGGACTCGGCACCTCCAAGTCTGGCGTCTTCACCGCCCTCGTGCCCTGCCTGCCCATGTTCTTCTCGACCTGGGAGACGTACCACACCCACACCTTGTACCTCGGCAGGATCAACGGCCCTACCGAGGGTATTCTGATCGCCTGCACCTTCATGGTCGTCTCTGGCATCTACGGCCCCGGCATCTGGACCGAGCCCATCATCAACATCCTCGGCGACAAGGCCGAGCAGCACCTTTTTGGCTTCCACTACCTGCTGGGCGACTACTCCATCCGTGACATCTGGATCGCCATGATTGTCTTCTCCCTCTTCGCGACGCATATCCCCTTTTGCGTCCTCCACGTTATCCAGGCCCGTCGCGCGCGCGGCGAGCCCGTGGCCCCCGTCTTCTTGGAATGGACCCCCATGACCGTCTTCACCCTCGCTATCGGCGCCTGGGTCTACTCGCCCTACTCGGCCATCCGCAGCGACAACCACCTCGTGCTGTTCTGCTTCATCATGGCCTTCGTCTTTGGTCGTTTGACCACCAAGATGATCCTCGCCCACCTAACGAAGCAGCCTTTCCCCTACTGGACCGTCATGCTCGTGCCCCTCGTCGGCGGCGCCGTCCTCGCCAACCTCCCGCACCTCGGCTTCCCTGCCATCAGCGCCCAGTTCGAGCTGTACTACCTCTACGCTTACCTCCTCTTCTCCGGTGTTGTCTACTTCCGCTGGGCGTACTTGGTCATCACCAGCATCTGCAACTTCCTGGGCATCAATGCTCTCACCATTCCCAAGGAGAAGCAGCTGGCAAACAAGCAGGCAATCGCTGCTGCCAAGGCACCGCCTCTGACCAACGGCCTCATAAACGGGATGAAGAAGGACTAAATCTGCGGTCCGCAGAAGCCGAGTCTCGAGGCTTTTTGGCCGACTGGGAGGAGTTTGACCCCCCGCACAGAAACTGGATGGGGTACAGCGGGGTGATGATTTCGGAAAGACCTGTCGCAACGATTTCTTCACTGGAATGAATGAATTATAGCAAGCCTATGGGGGGTATGGCGGCTTCGAGAGGGAAATGGCGCTTTATTTTTGCATGGATGTCGGCGTTGCTGGAGGCTTATCCCACTTTCAACATGGCATGCACCTGACGATGGCGCATTGTTTTGGTTGAGCACACACCATGCGATATCGGCATGGCTGGATTGACGTACAGATACACCACCACCACTACTATTACTACTACTCCCAAGGACGAAAGCAGTTCTTTGCATAATATACACGTTCAATTATCCGACTGGCATACTTGGAATTTTCAAGGTGGCTGTACTGTGTCTTGACCCCCCCCCCGTTCAGACAAACTAAATTGCTTCGGGATCGGTTTTCTGTGTCGTACGGAGCGGTGCAAAAATCTCGTGCCCAAGCCTTCTGAACCTCGTCCTACGCTGGAAAAGCCCACCTCTCCATCCAAGCCATGTCCGACACCTTCTCTGCACTTGGCTGCTCCGTAGGCTGCTTCCTAGGCCTTTGTGAGAGCATCCAGCGCAGCATCTCAAACAGAGCAGCCTCATCATTATTAACAAGTGCTCTGCCCAAAGACTATTATAGCTCTTATATGTCTTGCCTAAACAACTAACCTTGCGCCTGTGTGATACACTTGTTACTAAGCGGTCTTTCCTTCTTGGTCAAAGCATTCGGACTAGTAGTCCTAGTCATCATGATACTTGGACAGTAAAGGCTGTTGTAGGTGGGCCTGCTGCGCCAGAACACATCGTCTTCAGGTGTGAGGATCCCGGTAACGAGGGACCTATGAGTAAACTAGCTCAAAGACGATGCGACTGAGACTCTATATATTTAGAGAGACAGATCATAGGATGTGGCTCTATGACTTCAAACTTGGCAAGCAACTGCTTACAAATCATCAAGAGAGGGCAGTTGGAAAAGGAGGGTACCCAGACGAGGGTATCTGAGAGAGCTTTGTTGGATGACCAGAGCAGGGGGGGGATGCCACATTCTCATTCGTATTATAAGAAGAGGGAAGCTACACGCAGAGGGGTAAATCGACTGGGCCTTGAAGAATGGTCTGATCTGACTTGAGCTAAGGAAACCTGATAAACTTTATATGCGGTTGCAGTCCATAATCCTGCGATTCCTGGCTTCTTGAATATCAAAGCTATACACTCGACGCTCTATCATGTGCCGGCGCACGGCAGATGAGGTCATAGTGCTGCTTCGGAATTAATACATCACGTCTCTGTCGGCTCACGTCACCGACGCAACGACTTTTCATTCGCCTATTCGCACCAGACACTTGCGTCAGGCGGCCGATGGGCAAACCCAAGATGAGCTGTGGCTCCCGTGTGATGTTTGGCTAGGCAGGATGAGCCCTGAAGAACGAAACCAGATGTACTATGTGCTGGCTGTCCCGGACACGAGCGGCCGGAAGCTCTCTACGAGTCTAACTGCCGTAGCGGCGCCGAGGATTACAAATGGTTGCTGGCGGGCTGCGAGCGGACTCCGAGTCGCGCCGAGAGGTCAGGAGCTGAGAACACACGCAAGTCTGCCTTGGCAAACTGGATGGGTGTTTCTTATCCCACCCAGTGTTATTAATATATGCAACACATTCCACACGCCAACGACACAAGTCCCATGTTGATTTCTGGATACAAGGTTAGCCCCAGATTGGCAACGTTCGTTGATTGCAGATGCCAGCTAAGCCGACAAGTGCGGTGCAAGTGAACGAATGCGATGCTTAACAGGGCGGAGAGAACAATTGGTATACCTGGGGACTGCCAGCTTGATCAAGCATGCCTTATTGGGTTGTATTGGCTACGGCACGTATCGAGTCGGTTTTTTTGTTTTTGTTTTTTTGTTTTTGTTTCGTTACCTAGGGCCTACGGGTAGTGTGTTGCAGTGCAAAGTGCCATTAACCAACGCCCTTATGCTTGGCTCTAGCAAGTAGAAAATCGGGGAGGTAAGGTGTTGTTGTTGTTGTTGTTGTTGTTGTTGTATTATTTAACGCCTGTGACGTTCCTGAAAAGGACAAAGGGCGCCTAGGGTAGCCAGCTTATTAAGCCAACCATGCCTAGGAGTTTCTATATAGTGATACTGTCGTTACAATAGAGGCAACTGAAAGGCCCAATTGTTCTAAATACCCCTTTTATATTGGCTACTGAGCCCGCCGGATTCCTATGCTCCTTTCTAACCAGTACTGATAAGTATCTAATACTAATTGCTTTAGTTTCTACTTATTCTAGAGCCGTCTTAGGAAAAACCTTAAAGGGAGAAAAACCTAAGGCAGCCGGTCATAGCTATACAGGGCTGCATAAAGCAGGTGTTTAGTTAATTAATTTAGTTAATCAGTCTAGTTTGGTTACATTAGCCTGAACTCTCTAGAAGTAGCCTTTACTAAGTTACTTAACATAAGATATATCTAATTAATGTTATGTTATGGTTAAGAGGAAAGGGGTCCTGAAGTGGTGGTGTTAAGGATAGATACGTCGAGGGATTTCAGATTTGTGTGCCCTGTTAGGGGTACTGGGCGCCTTCCATACGTTTCTCTAACAGAGGGGTCCGTGCACCCATGGGTTGAAAAATAAATAGAAGGGAGAGTTGGGGAGGTAAGGTGGGGTCCGCGGTCGGCGCGTCCCGAAAGTAAGAAGCAAACAAAGTTTTGGTCTTCTTTTTTCTGGATACAAGCTGGATATAGATGGTGGGAGGTTTGGACTCTCAGTAAATCTCACGGGTCGACGGTGTCCGCTCGGAGCACTCGAACTTCCCGAAAACCCGGCACTTGGGGGCCGTCCCACACCCCGGGGAGATGCCGGTAACCGCCGGACCCACAATGGCCACTTACACGTTGGCTGCGGACAAGTGCAGAGTGCGTGCCAGCATTTCGTCAATCAGACACGGCTCAACAAATGCATTTCGAGGCTGGTTTCTAGGGGTTTTGGCAAATTTGGCCCCGCGGATAACCCGGGGCTCTGGAACGAATCGGACGGTCGGCTTCTGAGATGGACACCCTGTGTCGTATCGGCCGTGGACTTCCTGATAAATGTCGACCAGCCCATATGGACATTAGAAGTTTCACCTATCCAAAGAAAAACTACTGGTTAATTACGCATTGAATGTCTATCACACTGTCAAGGGCACACCTGTTATTTCCCTCCTTCTCCATCTGACCGAAGTCTTGTTCTGACGGTTGCTTCGACGGCTCGAGTAAAGAACTGGTTGGTGCTGATCGGTGAGCATTGGACTACAGCTTCTAAAGGATGAGTCCTGGGTTCTGACAGCTTTTCCTCGAACGCAGGCCAGCAAGACATACTTGCAACCGCTCCATCAGCCAGCATTTTTCGCCCGGTTGGTTGCATTTCTTCCACCGGTAGACGACATGTCTGTGCCATACAACGCGGACGCAACCGCCCGCACTACTAGCACCCCATCTCCCAAAGGTAGCCAAAGGACTTTCGTGGATTACGACCCGATGTTCTCCCAAAACGAAGAAGCAGAGAAGGCCGCGCAGGGCCTGGAGAGCAGCCCCATGTACGGCAGAGATGCCGATGCTTCTGCATCGACGACTGACGAAGGTGGAAACGATACGGAGCTGGACCGCCGCCAATCTATTGTGCAAGAGCTGGCTCGAGAATACACCCGCCACTCCGCTGTCAATATCAACGGGGACAACATGGCCCTGTTCGGCAGCGAAGACCCCGATTCGCCCCTCAATCCCCACGGGAAGAATTTCAGTGCACGCAAATGGGCAAAGACCATCGCAAACGTCACGAACGAGCACGGTTCCGGGTACCGAACGGCCGGGTTCGCCTTCCAGGACTTGAACGTCTTCGGGTACGGCAATGAGACGGACTACCAGAAGGACGTTGGGAACATCTGGTTTGAGCTGCCCGGTCTCGTTCGCAAGCTGACTTCGAAGACGGGTGGACAGCGCCGAATTGATATCCTCAGGGACTTCAACGGTGTTGTCGAGGCAGGAGAGATGCTCGTCGTTCTCGGGCCTCCTGGGTCTGGCTGCTCTACTTTCCTCAAGACCATTGCCGGCGAGATGAATGGCATCTACACCGACGAACGTGCCTACTTCAATTACCAGGGTCTCTCGGCAGCGGAGCTTTACAAACACCATTCCGGAGACGCGATATACACCGCCGAAGTCGATGTCCACTACCCTCAGCTTTCCGTGGGAGACACCCTTACGTTTGCTTCCCGAGCGCGCTGCCCCCGGACTCTCCCACCCGGCGTCACAGCAGACCAGTACTGCGACCACCTCCGCGACGTTGTTATGGCCATGTACGGTATCAGCCACACAGTCAACACCCGTGTGGGTAACGAATATATTCGCGGCGTCTCTGGAGGAGAGCGGAAGCGCGTGACTATCGCAGAAGCCACCCTATCCAACGCTCCCTTGCAGTGCTGGGACAACTCCACTAGAGGTCTTGATTCGGCAAACGCTGTCGAGTTTTGCAAGACTCTGCGTTTGCAGTCGGAACTGTTTGGACAGACGTGCGCCGTCTCCATTTACCAAGCGCCCCAAAGCGCGTATGACTTGTTTGACAAGGTTCTCGTCATCTACGAAGGGCGTCAAATATTCTTTGGTCGCACAACAGACGCAAAACGGTACTTCATCAACCTCGGGTTTGAATGCCCGGCTCGCCAGACTATCCCCGACTTCCTCACCTCGATGACGGCAGCTTCTGAGCGTGTCGTTCGTCCCGGGTGGGAATCCCGCGTTCCCAGAACCCCCGACGAGTTTGCCGCTTGCTGGAACGCCAGCAATGAGTGCCAGGCCCTGAAGGAGCAAGTCGAGCAGTACAAAGCGGCGCACCCTCTCGACGGGCCGGACGCCGACGTCTTCAGAAGCCAGAAGCAGTCGGTCCAGGCCAAGAACCAACGTCTCAAGTCTCCCTTCATCCTCTCATATGGCCAGCAGGTGAGGCTGTGCCTCTGGCGCGGCTTCAGGCTTCTCAAGGGCGATCCCAGTCTGACTTTCTTTTCGCTCTTCACCAACGTCGGCCAAGCGCTCATTATATCATCATTGTTTTATAATCTTTCGGAAACCACTTCGGCCTTCTACAATCGGTCTGCGGTTATCTTCGTCTCCATTCTCATCAATGCTTTCGCCAGCGCTCTCGAGATTCTCCTCCAGTACGCCCAACGACCCATCGTTGAGAAACAGAGACGTTATGCTTTCTATCACTCATCGGCCGAGGCCTTGTCTTCAGTTTTGGTGGACATGCCGTACAAGATTGTGAACACCATATGTTTCGACCTGGTCATCTACTTCATGACCAACCTGAACAGGCAGCCTGGTAGTTTCTTCTTCTTCTTTCTTACTACTTTCCTTATGGTGCTCGCCATGTCCGGTTTGTTCAGATCGATGTCAGTTTCCCCATCTTCATGCTTACAAGTGATATCCACTGACGCCATGTAGCGCCTCCTTGTCTCGCACTTTGTCTCAGGCCATGGTGCCGGCCGCGATACTAATTCTGGCTCTGGTAATGTTCAATGGTTTCGTCATCCCCCTTGACTATATGCTCGGATGGTGTCGGTGGATCAACTACCTCGACCCTGTTGCCTATGGGTTTGAAGCAGTGAGTTGACACATTCCAAGGTCGTTTGAGCAACAACTCACCGCCGTCTCTCTAGCTTATGATCAACGAGTTTCACGGCCGCGAATTCCCATGCGGTACCTTCATTCCCAGCCCTGGGGTGGCCGGCTACGAGAACACCCCCTTGGCCAACCGGGCCTGCTCTACAGTCGGCGCTGTTGCCGGACGACCTACCGTTAGCGGTGACAGGTACATTAACCTGCAGTACAAGTACTATCACTCTCACAAGTGGCGCAACATCGGCATTCTCATCGCTTTTGCTGTTGCTCTCCACATGTTGTACTTTTTGGCCACCGAGTACATAGCGGCCAAGAAGTCCAAGGGAGAGGTTCTCGTCTTCCGCAGAGGTGTCTCTGCCCCTACCCGGTTCAAGGCCGATCCTGAAGCCTCTATGTCGGGCCCCACTGCGATTGTTGAGAAGGGCGGGAGGGGTGCTTCGGCCAACGAAGGTGCTATTCAGGGCTCCACGAGTGTTTTCCACTGGAACAACGTGTGCTACGACGTCAAGATCAAGACCGAGACCAGGCGAATTCTGGACCATGTGGATGGCTGGGTGAAACCCGGCACGCTGACTGCGCTTATGGGTGTCTCTGGCGCCGGCAAGACGACCTTGCTCGATTGCCTCGCAGACCGGGTCTCGGTGGGCGTGCTCACGGGAGAAATGCTTGTCGATGGGAAGATCCGCGACGAATCTTTCCAGCGCAAAACAGGCTATGTTCAGCAGCAGGACCTCCATCTCGATACCAGCACCGTTCGCGAGGCATTGGAGTTCAGTGCTTTGCTGCGGCAGCCTGCCACCACGCCAAGGGCGGAGAAGCTCGCATATGTGGACGAAGTCATCAAGCTTTTGGACATGCAAGACTACGCTGACGCCGTGGTGGGCGTGCTCGGCGAGGGCCTCAACGTTGAGCAGCGGAAGCGCCTCACCATTGGCGTTGAGCTGGCCGCGAAACCACCTTTGCTGCTTTTCGTCGACGAACCTACCTCGGGCCTAGACTCTCAAACGTCTTGGGCTATTCTCGATCTCCTCGAAAAGCTCTCCAAGGCCGGCCAGTCTATCTTGTGCACCATTCACCAACCGTCCGCCATGCTGTTCCAACGTTTCGACCGCTTGCTGTTCCTGGCCAAGGGCGGTAGGACCGTGTACTTTGGCGATATCGGCGAGAGCTCCAACGCCCTCACGTCCTACTTCGAACGGAACGGTGCACCCAAGTGCCCTCCTGGCGAGAATCCGGCCGAGTGGATGCTCAGTGCAGTTGGTGCGGCCCCTGGCTCGACCACCGATGTTGATTGGCATCAGGCATGGAAGTCAAGCCCCGAGTATCAGGCCGTTCAGGACGAGCTCGCACGACTCAAGTCCCAGGGCGCCAACGGCGAGAAGCACTCGGATGAAGATGAGAAGCTGTCCCATCGCGAGTTTGCCGCTCCTCTGTGGGATCAGTTCCTGATCGTCACCCGTCGAGTCTTCCAGCAATACTGGCGCACGCCCTCGTATATCTACTCAAAATTTAGCCTTTGCTGTGCCGTTTCACTCTTCATCGGCCTCGTCTTCCTCAACGCCCCTCTCAGCATACAAGGCCTGCAGAACCAAATGTTCGCCATGTTCCAAGTTCTTAGCATCTTTGGCCAGCTCGTACAACAGCAGTTGCCGCACTTCGTCACCCAACGCTCGCTCTACGAGGTCCGCGAACGCCCCTCCAAGACGTACAGTTGGAAGGTATTCATGCTTTCGCAAATCGTCACCGAGATCCCCTGGAACTCCCTCATGTCCTTTTTCATGTTCTTATGCATCTACTATCCTGTCGGCCTGTACGACAACGGCGACCCGAGCCAGAAGAGCGAGCGCGCTGGCTTGATGTGGCTTCTGTTCTGGCAGTTCCTCGTCTTCACCTGCACCTTTGCTCACGCCTGTATCGCCGTCGCTGATTCGGCCGAGATGGGCGGCAACCTCTCCAACGTCATGTATTTGATGTGTTTGATGTTCTGCGGCGTCTTGGCCCGCCCCGATGCTATGCCCGGCTTCTGGATCTTCATGTACAGGGTGTCGCCATTCACGTACCTGATGTCGGCGATCTTGTCGACAGGTCTGGCGAACTCGAAGGTGACGTGCTCCTTCAACGAGTACGTCCACTTTAGCCCGCCGAACAACGAGACGTGCGGCAGCTACATGAGCGGCTACATCAACGCCAAGGGAGGGTATCTCCAGGACCCCACCTCCCGCACTGATTGTAGCTTCTGTACCGTCGACAACACCAATACCTTCCTCGCTTCCGTCAGCTCTCACTTTGACCACAGATGGCGCGACTTTGGTATCGGCATGGTCTATATTGTGTTTAACATCTTTGCCGCTTTGGGTCTTTATTGGTTGGTCCGCATGCCCAAGGGCAAGAAGAAGGCTTAAAGGCTTCGCAGGGGGGGGGGGGGGCACCTTGAACCAGGTGATCGATCGTCAGCGCGAGAACTGCTTCGGAACAACTTCTCTTCACTATTCGAAATTTTCTCGAAATATTTTTTTTATTTTTATTTTCATGGGTTTAATGGCATCCTAGAGGAACTTTATTGGGTCGGGATATGTATAACTAGAGGTATCTCGCAGCGCCGATCATGTTGTATAAGTCAATACAAGCAAATGAGTAACAGCCCGCCCTAGCCTTATGACATGGAGAGATGTAAAACTTCGGAACAACCGTACCATACGTCAAAAAGCCGTCACGCAACGCAATTTGCAAAAGCTTGGATGATGACGAATAACTATGCAGTCGGTAGTCCGCAACGTGGGCCTGCGGAAGGCTGGTCGGCATCAATGACCTCATCGTGACTTTTCGATTTCCGAGATCCAGTATTTGAGCATTCGCCTGGCTGTATATAAGCATACGGAAAACCTTGTCGTTTCTCATTCGTGGCCGTCGAAAATAATCAGAATCGTCCAACATGTCAGCTGTAAGTCGCCCCCAACCCGTCCTCTTCCCACCGACACACATCCCTGACACCCCTCGCTCAGTCAACAGGACCCCCCGTCTACACGCTCGCAGAGGGCCGGCCCGTGCAAGACCCGGCCGCCTCGGTCATCCTTCGCGGGCCACAAGTTCGCGGCGGCGGGCTTGGACTGCTGCAGGACACCCAGCTCATCGAGACCCTGGCGCATTACCCGAGGGAGAGGATCCCGGAGCGGTGCGAGCAGAGCCCATCTCTCCCCGTCGGGGAGGAAAAAAAAGACGTTTTTCTGGGGCTGACTTGTTGAGCAGAGTTGTCCACGCGAAAGCGGCTGGTGCCTGGGGCGAGTTCGAGTGCACGCACGACATCACCGACTGGTGTTCGGCGGCCCTGTTCAAGGAGGTCGGTAAGAAGACGGAGGTCCTCGCCCGCATCTCCACGGTCGCGGGGGAGAGGGGCTCGGCGGACACCGTCCGCGACATCCGGGGCTTCTCGCTCAAGTTCAAGACCGAGGAGGGCAACTGGGACTTTGTCGGCAACGACCTCCCCGTCTTCTTCATCCGCGACCCGGTCAAGTTCCCCTCGCTCAACAGGTCCCACAAGCGCCACCCGCAGACCGGCGTCGCGGACGCGAGCATGTTCTGGGACTTCCACAACAACAACCAGGAGGGCGCCCACGCGCTGATGCAGCTGTTCGGCGGCCGCGGCATCCCCGCGTCCCTCCGGAACGTGAACGGGTTCGGTAACCACACGTTCAAGTTCGGGAAGCCGGAAGACGGCACGTTCAAGTACGTCAAGATCCACTTCAAGCCCGTCGACGGCATCAAAACCCTTTCGGCGGAAGACGCCGCCCGGCTGGCCGGCGAGGAGCCCGACTACCACGTCAAGGACATGTACAACGCCATCGAGCGGGGCGACCATCCCGCCTGGACGATGATGCTCCAGGTCATGAACCCCAAGGAGGCCGAGAAGTACAGGTGGAACATCTTCGACATCACCAAGACCTGGTCTCACAAGGACTACCCCCTCACCCCCGTCGGGAAGCTCACCTTGAAGAGGAACCCGGATAACCACTTCCAGGATGTCGAGCAAGCCGCCTTTTCGCCTTCGACGATGATCCCCGGCATCGCCCCGTCGGCGGACATCATGCTGCACGCTCGCATGTTCAGCTACCCCGACGCCGCCAGGTACCGCGTCGGGCCGAACTATCAGCAGCTGCCGTGCAACCGGGCGCTCAACGTCTATTCTCCGTACCAGAGGGACGGCCCGATGCGCGTCGACGGCAACTACGGGCCCGACCCTGATTACGGTAAGGCTGCCGCTTGGCAACTTCTCCGTCTGCAGCTACAGTCAAGGCTAACGCGCGTGGCCAGTCCGATCCTCGTTCCGCAAGATCAAGAGCGGCCCGGCGGATGTCGTCCATGAGGAGTGGGTTGGCAGAGTCCAGGCTTACACCTCCGACGTCACCGAGGAGGACTGGGAGCAGCCGCGGATACTCTGGAAGATTTTCAAGGAGCAGGGCGAGGACGAGGTGTTGATCCAAAACCTCTCTATGCACATCAACAAGGCGGTGCCGGAAGTCCAGAAAGAGGCGATCAGTAAGTCGGCCCCCCCCCCGTTACGTGACGTCGATCTCGGGAAATGGGCAGCTCTAACTCGGACTACCTTGTGAACAGAGTCATGGGCCAATGTGGACGCAGACCTTGGCCAGAGGCTTGAAAAGGCTTTGAGCAAGATGGGGGAGAACGTTGATCATAAGAAGGCACCGCCCAGTCAAACCGCCCTGCTGAGGCACAAAAAGTAAGGGCGGCCGAGTTTTATCATCGTTTCTGATCAGATCGGCGTGAGGGCACCGTGGGGTAATACGAATCTACGAGACCTGCCGGTACACTTTTCCGACTCACTGCGTCACGAGTCGCCTTCGTGACCGGTTATGAGTACTGCAGCTCGACAACGAGAAGGGGAAAGACTTGGTTGACCCACTCTTCAATTTACTAAAGGAATGGACGCATTAGATATAAGTGTAGAGAGTGATGTTGCATGTATTAGATCTGAGGATTAAGACAGGTCCCCCCAGCTTAACAAATTTACCGGACTAAACAGGAAAGGGGGAAAAAAAATGATGACTAGAAGTCGGTAGAACCAGAGATCGACTCCCACTCATCCAGCAAAGCCAATGTGTCCTTGCACTTTGCGCGAACGCCGGCGAGACAGTCGGTGCCCAAGAGCAGCCTTCCGGGGATCTTCCGGCCCTCGGCGGCACCGGACTTGGTCATCACATCCACCACGGCGCGGGCTCCCTTGACCGGGTCACCCGGCTGGCGGTTGTTGGCGATCTCGAGCAGCTTCTTGTACTCACCCGCCGCGCCGACGCTGTACGCGTCAACGACGTGCTCGGCCGTGGCGCGGGCCCCGGCGTTGAGAAACCCGGTGCGGAAGTAGCCCGGCTCGACGGCGCAGACGTCAACGCCGAAGGGCTTCATCTCGTCGGCGAAGCCCTCGGTGAGGATGCTGACGGCGGCCTTGGTGGAGCAGTAGAGCGCGACGGCCGCGCCGCCGGCCCAGCTGCCGACGCTGCCCATGTTGACGACGACGCCGAAGCCCTGGGCGCGGAGGTGCGGGGCCGCGGCACGGCAGACCTTGAGGGTGCCGAAGACGTTGGTGTTGTAGTGGTCAAAGACCTCCTGCGCGTTGGCCTCCTCGATGGCGCCGTCGAGGATGTAGCCGGCCGAGTTGACGACGTGGGTGACCTTGCCGTGCAGGGCAAAGGCCCTGTTCACCGTCTCCGTGACTGTGGCCTCGTCGGCGGTGACGTCGAGGGGCAGGATGTCGGCACCGGCAGAGGCGAGTTCGGGGAGCTTGGATGGGTTGCGAGCCGTGGCTATGACGCGGTGGCCGCGGGCGAGGGCATCTTTGGCAATGGCGAGACCAAACCCCGAGGAGGCACCGGTGATGAACCAGACAGGAGAGTCCATTGTGTATTGAGTGAAGTGGAGTTGGAATTTCCTGTCAGTGATTTGATAATAGGATGTGAAGTTTGGAGACAGCTGGGGATGCCTCGATGTCAAGATGAATTGGCTGCTGCGATGATGAAGATGATGGTTATGGCATTCTACCTACCTTCAACGCAGACGAAAAGCCCCGTCTTATATAGGGCATCTGTTAGAGGTCCTCAATCCTTCGGTCTAGGCGCTTCAAGAGGACTTTTGCATGCCTCTGCAAGGCAGATCCATACGGCGTGTGTATTGGCCAAACCACCCGGCGATGGTACTTTTTGCCCGCGATCCGGAATTACAGACGTAAAGTCCATGCTGCAGGAAGCAATACTGTCCCAGAGTGAGGCATAGGATATTGCCAATCGTCGCAGGGCGTCTTCGTCCTTGGTGGTGAAGAGATGGATGCTAACGCCGATGAACCGCCAGGAGTTGGACCGCACATCGGGGATAGGCGATGTGGTCCAGCCGTAGGGGACATAATGCCAAGGTGGGCGTCAGAGACGTTGTCCGTTGATTGGACGCCACCGGTCAAGCCTTGTTCGACTTGAGAACAGGTATCCATCCGTACACCTCCCCAAATAAGCGATGCTGGGTGTTGAGATCAAGTGTAACCAGGGAGGGCCAAAGTGAGTCGTCGTTTGAGGTTCGAAGAATGGCCATGGCGCTCAAGGGCGTGGAACGGTGGATCTCTCTCTCCACGAGTGGAGCCACAATCGGTCGGTGTACTATGTATGTACATACATATTTCCCTCCTCGATCGCTACATGCCCCGACCACCCGGCGGGGGGCGTCTTGGACCTGAGTCGCATTATTCTCCCCCAGATGGTCGATCGACTGAACACACCTCCCTTCCGTCAACATGGCCGCCACAACTTGAAACTTGACGTCTTCCGCGCAAGAGAAGCCGCCGAACGCTGCAGCCAGCCCACTCAGAACACTTTGCTTTGGACCCGAGCAGCATGAACCTGCTGCGTCCGACTTGGTCGCTGTAAATGGGTCTGCTGAGTTGCCTGCCGAAGCTACCCCTCGTGGGGTCGGTCCTCATCGTCCTCTGCTCGCTGTTCACCACAGCCACCGCCTACACCGAGCTTGGCGACGAGGCACTGCGCGCGATTCCCTCGGGCGGCGACGGCTTCGACATCAAAACAGGCTCGCTGCTAGCGCCCATCTTGATCCCTCGCGTCCCAGGCACACCGGGCTCCGCCAAGGTGCAGCAGCACTTTGTCGACTTCTTTCGCGCCAACCTGCCCGAGTGGATCATTGAGTGGCATAACTCGACCTCCAAGACGCCCGCGACTGGCGACAAGGACATACCCTTCACCAACCTCATCTTCCGCCGCGACCCGCCGTGGGCCAAGGGAGGGGATGTCGAGTACCTGACGCTCGTCGCGCACTATGACAGTCTGTACCACCCGGAAGGGTTCATTGGCGCGATTGACAGCGCCGCACCATGCGCGATGCTGCTGCACGCGGCTCGGAGTATCGAAGAGGCGTTGGTGAAGAAGTGGAAGGCCATGGAGGCGTCCGGCGACGCTGGCAGCGGGCTCGAGGAGGACAAGGGCGTCCAGATCATCCTGCTCGATGGCGAAGAGGCGTGGGTATCGTGGACCGAGACAGACTCTCTGTACGGAGCTAGGTACGTCGGTAGTCTTTGGAAAGAAAGGTAAAGGTGCATCCGGCTAACAACATCAGGGCTCTGGCACGGAGCTGGGAAGACACGGTCCATCCGGACTCGCTGTACAAGTCGCCGCTCTCGTCCATCGGCCTCTTCCTTCTCATCGATCTCCTCGGCGCGCCTAACCCGCGGATTCCGTCGTACTTCCCAACAACTCACTGGGCATACAAGAAGCTGGCCAAGATTGAGCACCGTATGCGCGCACTCGGCGTTCTGGAAACTAAGCCAAAGCATCCCTTCCTGACGGACAGGCAAAAGAAAAGTGTGGGCTCCAGCGGCGGCTATGTCCTGGACGACCACGTGCCCTTCATGCAGCGCGGAGTCGAGATCCTGCACATCATCCCGACGCCGTTCCCCGCTGTGTGGCACAAGATCGAGGACGACGGTGAACACCTTGATCTGCCGACGGTACGGGACTGGGCGCGCATCTTGACCGTGTTCGCTGCGGAGTGGATGGAGCTGGACGAGTACCTACCCAAGGGACCAGAGGGCGAGGCCGTCGGTGGGCCGAGCGATTCCCGGGACGAACTCTGAAAATCATTCGACTTGGCGCATGTAGACAAAATAGATGGCGTTGCAGTTTTGAAGCCTCACATTTTAGAAGCGAGGCCAAAGGAACTTCGTCTTTTTCCATCAACTTTCCGACACACGACGTGTCAGCTGATTCAGCTTCCGTGGTGATGGGCTCTATTCCCTCTCGCAACAGACAGTGATCGAGACCACCGGAACGCGGGGTGATTTCTGGCCTGGATCAGCGGCGCTATCAGAGCGAGATTGTGTACTCGAGCTACCTGCACCTTGCATCTGTACCTCAGTACTGCAGTACAATACGCTCAGTACCTAGCTTGTAAACTCAGCATTGTCATTCGTACCTGCCTATACAACGAAGAGTTCGCAGCACTTGCCCAAGTTCCTTCCCAGCCCAAGTGCACTCGGATTGTACTGTGCGAGTAACCGTGCATCTTCCCAGAAGTACAGTCCCAGGTCCCGCTGCACTTGGCCCGTGCACCACCCACCGGTACTTCGTAACGAACACGAAAGCTGTCCCTAAGTGAACACTCTAGTCGTGAAGCTCCCGTCCAGCTACCCAAAGCTGCCAAAGACAAGAACCTCAGCAACCATGCGATTCCTCCACTCATTGACGCCCGCCCTTGCGCTTTTCGCGGCCGGTGCCGCGCAAGCTGCTTCATCATGGGGATTCGACAGTGCCACCGTTTCGATTTCTGGAAAAGGCAAGGATGCCACCAAGGAGAAGTGAGTAGGCCCGTCGCTCCCGGAGCCTTTGTCGTCATCTGGGCATGTGAGAAATAAATCTCGCAAGATGCGTGACCGAGTGATCCAATTGCTGACCGAATGCGGTTGACAGGCTGAGCCCGACCGCTCCCCTTAAGAAAGCCCTCTCTCTGGAGGCCAAGGACAGCCTCAAGCTCATCCTAACGGCCAAGGAGGGTGACAAGGCCAAGCGCCCGCACCAGGCCTTCCTGGTCCTCAAGGAGACCACGACCGGCCTCGAGGCCCCCTTCCCACTTGAGATCAAGGACACCGGCAAAGGTGTCGTCGATATTGTACGTTCCCGGCTCAAGTTGTTCCCGAAGCGACAATGGCAGCGATAGCTAACTCGGCCACAACAGTCCCAGAAGGACCTCCCGGTCCAGCTCCTCCTGGCCACCGAGCCCCTCAAGGCCAGCATCGTCATCGGCTCCTTCGGCTCGTCCAAGCCCGTTGAGACGACTCTCTTCGAAGTCGCCGTCAAGCGTGACGCCAGCGCCCCTTCCCCGGCCTACGAGCCGCCCGTCCGCTACGGCAAGCAGCCCGAGATCCACCACATCTTCAGGGAGGGCGATAAGAGCCCGCCCAAGATCATCTCGCTGGCGTTTGTCGTTGCCGTCCTCGCCACGGTACCCGTGCTCCTCGTTGCCGTGAGTTTCTCTGCAAATACATGTCGAGAAGACAATCCTCGAATAATAGAACAGCTGACTGACTTCTCTCCGCAGTGGCTCAACCTCGGCGCCAACTTCAACCACCTCCAGAAGGCTCTTTCCGCGGCGCCCCTGTCTCACGTCGGCTTCTTCGGCTCCATCGTTGCCATGGAGGGCGTCTTTTTCCTGTACTACACCAGCTGGAACCTATTCCAGACTCTGCCCGCTATCGCCATCGTTGCGACCTCCATTTTTCTGAACGGCACCAAGGCCCTCAGCGAGGTCCAGAGCCGCCGTCTCGCCGGCCAACGGTAAACGACATCCTCGTGGCTATTCACGCATTTTCGGGGACAGACGAAGACGGTCCTGGCCGCATGTCTTGGGAGGACCTAGAGAGACGTTCATCGGGTTACAAGACGGAATATCGGGCCTTGTATCGACATCAAAAGTTTGAGGGGTTGACCAGTGAGGGTGGATGAAGAGGAGACCCCTTATTGTACATCAGCGTAACGACAGCATCTGGACATATGTGGATTAGACAAGACCAGGGAAAATAGAAAAGGTGAAATGAACCAAGAAGAGGAAAAGTGGCATTCAGACCCATCTATCCAAACGCCGTGCTCGCTATATAATGGCACCAGGGCAACCCATCAACGTCGGCTTCTCAAGCCCGTCTCCTAGCGCTTCTCGCCTTCTACCAAGACCTCGACGCTCCTCCGCCGCGCGCCAGCCGTGGAGGCCTCTGCTTCCTCGTACGCGGGTGGCGGCACATCCCCACCCGTGGAAGCCCTCCGGCTCCCATGCCATTCCTCGACGCCCTCCTCCTGTCTCCCGCTGTGGGCCATGCCCCGCGGGTACGGCTGCTGGTGCTGGTGCTGGTGCTGGTGCTGGTGCTGGCCGTGCGGCCCCGCGGCCGCGTAACCCCTGCCATGGGCGCCGTAGGACCGCTGAGCCTTGGCGGCGTGCCTGACGGCCTTGAGCTCGTGCTTCAGGGCCCGCCTCTCGAGCTTCGCCTGCCGCCCTTTGCCCAAGGGCAGCGCGACGGCGCAGATGCCGCACGGCAGGCCGCCGGGCCCGGCGCTGCAGCCGGCGCGGCCCTCACGGTGAGAGGACGCCGCGGCCTGGCCGTAGTCGTGGTTCTGGTTCTGGTTCTGGTTCTGGTTGCGGGCGTAGGGGTTCCGGCCGGCGGCGACGTGGATCACCGTCGAGACGAGACCGGTGATGAGGCCCATGGCGGACGGGGGGGGGGGGGGGGGTAATGTCGGATGCGCAAAGGTTGGGAGGGATGTGTGTTGCAGCAATATATGTAAGCTGAGATGCTATGATCTGGGCTGAACAGAGAGGTATGTATGTTCTTTTGTATCAAGCCTTGATTAACAGTCGATCTCTAGTGTTTTCTCTCGTCGACGGTCTACGGTTCTCGATGTCGTCCGAAATCTGCCAAATGAAATAAACCCACAAGCCCATCAGGACACATGCCGTGCTTTATATCCGTCTTTACCCTTCGCTCGCCCGGCTCGCCCTCCTCCTCGTTTTGCTCCCTCTCTGTCACCACCCCCAATCCCATCATAACCCTCTCCCCGATTGGGAAGCCCATTCGAGGGTACCACGCGGCGCACGCCGCTGCCAAGCCACGGCAGACCAAGTGGGGTGCGCCCCGCACCGTCCTGCCGGGTTGACCCAAAAGGTCGGCGACCAAGCGGTTAGACCGGCAGGGCCACAACAAGGAGGGGGCTGAGCAGCTCAGGCTGGTCAGCTTCTTTTCGCAACTCGTTCGCATTCGGCTAGTGTCCCAATCAGCGGTCAGCATTTTACTCGGAATGGCGCGTTCGGCTCGAGTGTGGAGGCGTTGCAGGCAGGCAAGACAATCCCTTGGGACAAAAAGGCATGCTCTAACACACGTGTGCTTTTACCAAAAGTCGGGAACCCCGAGCAATCGGGCAGGCAGTACGCGTGATCAGATAATACACTTGGGCTAGCGCGCAAAGGATGAAGAATAAAACAATGCTTAGATGTGCAGGGGAGAGGCCGTCGAAACCGTCCCGCGGCTATGTTATGCGTGCGTAAGGTATTTACGTGGGGAACTCGTGTGTACTCATGACCATATGGAACCAACTACCCAAACGACGTATATCGTGTCTTCATCCTCGTCTAGCATGCCAATGCTGTTTCGTGTACGTTGCGTCCGAGGCCGCTACGAGCTCCCACCAAGCTCGCATCAAGGCCATGCCGCCGTTCTGCGTCTCCGGGGTCCTACCCCTTCCGCGGTCGTTCGGATCGCCTCTCGGCGGCGGCGGCGGCTGCGGCGGCGCTTGTCGTTCGAACCCGGCTTTACGTCCGTCGGCGTCCTTTCCACGCGGTGCCTGTCTACTTAAGCCAACGAGGACCTGCTGTCCGGTCTGCTCCTCATCACTAACCACCACGAATCCCCTTGTTTGGTTCTTGCGTGCCCCGCCGTTCGGGGCCCACACCTTGTCCGGGTCGCCGTTCGCCCATACACCATCGTGCGGAAGGCCGTAGTTGCGGTAGTCGGTCAAGTTCGGCGCGCTGTGGGCAATGCCGTCCGTCGCCATCGTCGGCAAGACACCCTGGAAGACGCCCGCTCCCCACCATTCGCCAAACCGGCCTTCGCGATCTCTGGTCAGCAAGGCTGATTTGGCGTTGTGTCGTACCCAGCCTAGGTAGGCCTGACAGGCCGATGCGTGAGCCGTCTTGATCTGATCGTATGCCTGGGCGTCGACAGTCATGCCAGGGTCGATAATCGCCGGGTCGATTGGCTGGCAGAATGTTACAAAGTGATGGAAGAAGATGCCCTTGAAAGTCTGTCCATCCTGCGAGCATGTCGCGCTAGCGTCGCAAGAGTCCTCTACGATACCTCCACGGCCCAGTCCTCGCCATGGCGGCAAGTAACCCGGGGGGAGGTCTGACAGGTTGTCGATTGGCCGATCGAGCTCCAAGTCCCAACCCGACGCGTTGATGACTGCCTGGATCAATTGGTGTCCGTCTTGTAAATATGATGCGCTGCCCGTTGCGGTGAAGAGACCTCGCTGGCCAGTGAGAAGCACGCCCTGATTGTAAGTGAAGACGGCTTCACTGCGCAAATCGCACTCAGTGTTGTCCTGCTTGGACTTGTCTATGTGATACCCGTCAACATAGAGACCTGCATCGTTGGTCATGTTGACCCCGGTGATCCACTTGTAGCCCTCAATGGCAGCGGCGAGGTACTTGGGCTCGCGGGTGGCTTTCACGCCGCTTGCGCCGTTGATCCAGGGTGTGGTGTTGTTGTCGCCTGGGAACCAGAGGTACATCGAGATCGAGGCCGCGATATAAAGTTCATTGGTGATGGCGTTCTTGTATGGTTCCAATCTCGGGTTCCAGTTCATGCCGCCGCCGCAGAGCAGCGTGTCCCACCCCTTGGATCCGAGATCCCAAAAAATTCGAGCCCGGTGAGCAAACGAGGGGATCCAGTACTGGCCATGCCAGGGGCTGTTGGCCAATGCGTCTCCGAGGCCGGGGGATGCGCTCTCGTTGAGGTCCTCTCGAGGGTAGAATAGTTGAGAATGTATGTTGATGAACTTTATGGCATCGATCCAGCCGAGGACAACCCACAGGATGTCGTCGAATGCCTTATCACCCGTTAGAATGCGCCACATGCTGATGCGATGCGAAATAGAGGCAACGTACCTCGTGACGGATTGCGACGTCGTCTTGACCAAAATAAGAGGCCACGAGTTGGGTGAAGAAGGTATCAATCAGATTGCTCTTCGCCCTCTTGTCACTGGTACCACCGACATCAAGCACAGCGAGTGCTTGCGAAAGCGAGGTCAAGGTGCCAGAAAGCATTGTCTCCATAACAGCGGCCGTCCAGTCAATGGCTTCTGGCCATGTTCCTTGGTCAGATGCAAAGAAGTCGTGTTGCATGACCGTCAAGGCCTCGAAAGCAGCCTCGAGAGGCTCGTCTTTCGCATCGGGTATATGGGTGGAAGGGTCACTCGCAGCTTGCGGGGCTGTAAGGAAGGTCATGGGCTGCTTCGGTTCGCAATCGGTCGGCGGCTGGGCTTCGGGGTAGAAGATGGGGCAGAAGCTCTTGGGCGGAGGAGGCGTCGCGACAAGGGCTGCAGCGCAAGAAGCCAGAGCAACAACCAAGAGGCATGCCTCTGGCAGAAGTAAACATGTCCGGGCCATGTTAGCAGCGCGATTGCCACACTAGGATCTCAAGTTGGGTGAATACGAGCCACGAGCTTTCAAAAAGGCCGCTCAGGTGCAGCAGCGCTCTGCCATGTTCAGTTGAGAAGAGTCTCGCAGTCGGCTAAGTGAGGATCGCCAAACGCGGGGAATACAACGGGCGAGCAGGATGAGCAAAACGGGGGTTCGCAAAGTACGATGCGAAGGTGGAAAGAGAAAGAAAGTCGGGGGGGGAGGAGTCGGAAGACAAGACAATATAGAAGCGACAGAATGCGCGGACGACACCGCAGGGCACTTTTGGCGATGGCAGAGCCAAGGCCAAGCCCACCATCCCAGGGCGAGATCCACCTGCACGAGGCAAACGGACCCCTCCTGCGGTCACAGAATGGTGCACCGAGAGGTCATGGACTCACTCACAATGGTGGGCAGTGTCACCTCCTCGGGAAGGTGGAGGCCGCTAGAGATTCAGTCAAGTTTATGTTCATGCGGGGCATAACTTAGGGTCGCCGGGTCCCTGCGCTGCGCTGCGCTCTGTAAGTCTGCCACTGAAGGGCGAATCGCTGCTATAGCCCAACGATGCAAGACAACACAAGACGAGCGTAAATCATTATATTAGGTACCCGAAGAAACATCTAATCACCACATGCAAAAGGCATGCGGGCATTCTCTTCCGAGGCGATACAACCCCGCCAGGCCCATTGTGCATGGACCGGTTCATCGACGCTGGCGGTAAAGGACGCTCACGATGCCACTTTCTGTAGATGGCGTGATCACCTGCCGATACCTGGCCAGGACTTGGCCGACCTGGTGACTAGCATTCATGTGTCTACGGACTTGGCCAAGAGTAACACTCTCCGAGTATTGCTCCAAGTCAACGCCGCCGGCAACTAATCAACCAAGGTACAGGCGGGCATGTCTCGGGTCTTGGGATGGGACTACGAGGCCGGGAGGGTGGCCGAGGCCGTTGAAGAGTATCGGTGCATACCCGTAAGTTCGTTTAGCGAGTCGTGAATGCATTCATTCCTAAGGTGAAACGTGCTGAGTCGGCCGACCCTTTGAGCTTGCCACCTTGCGTCTAGCGGTACCCGACCACGCCGACTGACATGTCTCATTACTATTGAATCTGGTGTGGGAGGTGAGAAGGGTGATCCCGTCTTCGAGCTTTTGTGTGTCTTATTCAGCGATCAGTGAGCGGGAACTAATACATAGTACGTGCCGCTTTGGATCTCGGAGGTGAATCCGGTCGGTGAGTCTTCCCCCGGCTGGATTTGTGACGGCGTTTTCTGGGCGCTCTCACCGACTCTGACCGAGCCCAGCTGACGTAAGACCCAAGGCCAGATGGGACAATCTCTCCAAAATGATCTAGAGACTGGCCGGAAGACAACCAAGCCCGAGGCTGAGGAACTCGAACAAGACACGCTCCACGCCTTGCCCGGATTTCAAAGTCTCGTCTTGTTCCGTCCAAAGAGCGCGTTTTTCTTTGTCTCGCGCAGAGCCAACCAGCACGCGTTTCCCGTCTGCAGAGGCCTGCCTAATCGTTAGTGATGATTCGCCGGGGGAGGCGCCAGAGCAAGGGCGCTGAACCTGCCCACGGGAAGCAGGGCTTCCCCACTACGACGCACGGGCGTACACAGCCAATAGCCAGTTGTTTACGCCTGCACCTCTGAAAGTAAACAAACCGATCCCTGCTCATTCACATTGCACGCACCGCATTCTTCCCTCTCTACATCTCTTGCCCGCGACTGCTCAATCTTGCTTCACAGCCCTTGACCTTCGTCAAGCCATTGTTTGCGCTTCCATGCCTTGAACAGCTTTCTCTCTGCTCGGTATTGCTTCTCTTCAGGATTACAGATTAATTGTCCCCAGACTCTACTCATCCGACGCGTCACCGCCAACTGTCGCGGCACCATTGTGAATTTGCTTTTTTTTTTGGTCGACTCCCGCCTTGGAAACCGCGCCCGACGCGTCCTACGGCAGCCATGGAGGCCGACACAGCGCACAATCGCTATCGCTCTCGCATTCTTCGGGAAATGAACGCAAATCGCGACAACCCTTTCAACTCGCCACCATCATCCACCGGCTCCCACGGCACCGTAAGCCCGACAATGTCTTCCGTCTTCTCAGAACCAGACGGCGAGTCCACGCGCAGGCTGAACGAAGACATTGCTCGCATTGTCGGTCCTACGGGCGGAAAGGTCCAAGTCGACTTGGAGGCTGCCCACCGCAAGTGGCCCGAATTCTATGGCAAGCCGAAGGCCGCCACCGAAGCGAAGCAGAACAAACCCGCCCCTAGGCAATCGGGCTCTTTGCGTCACAAGGACACCGTCTCTCACAAGGCCATTGTCCAAAAGTACCTGTCCAATATGGCGGACGACTCGACGGAAATGACCTGGCAGGGTTCTAAGCGGACACGTGCTGAAATGCAGCCTCGTGTGGAGGACAACGAGTCTGACATGTCGGCCAACACGTCCAAGTCACCCTTCCGGTTCGACATCAATGCCGATAGCTTCAAGTTCAATCCACAACAACAAGTCGGCCGAAGCCCCCTGGCTAGGGGTCATGCCCGCTCAACCTCTGGCAACTACAAGTCGGCACGGCGATCATCTCAAGCCGCCTCACGGAACGACCGTCGGAAGTCAGACTTCCTGGCCCCCCCAACCCACGCTACTCCAAAACCAGCACCAGCCGAGAGTGCACCTTCGAACAACCCTACCCCGGTCACATTGAACACGATTAGGAGCACGTTCCCGTCACCAGCAACAACCGACAGTCCGGCCCAGAATGGCGTCACGTCCCGCTCTTTCTTCATGCCTGACATCTCTCACCTCAACGACTTTATTTCTGGCAACCTGCGCTTCCAAGGTGCGGTCAAGAACGGCGTCCCCGTGTTCGTGAAGAATGGACAGGTGCGTGACCGCATCGATACCATGCCTCCGAACGATCATGCCGAGGTCGACGGCCTAGCAATCCCCGAGGATGAAGAGAGGATATTTGTGTCCATGGATATGATCCGGGATGAAATACTCAACCTTCAGGAGCACGACGACTTGGTGCAGCAGCACGCTGTCGAACTCGAGGGTCAAGTGGAACACCTGCAAAAGGAACTCAAACGGCTCAAGGGCCGTAAGTCGATCGACAGTGCTATCGGTTCTCGAACCGCCTCGGAGCCCGAAACAGTCCACGAGGAGCGTTTCCAGACAGAGAAACTGAGTGAGTCGTTCTTCCCGCTAGTTCAAGACCGAGCTAACAGATGACAGAATTGGAGTCGCACATTGCATCGCTGCAGTCGCGGTTGGACCAGGCCACCACACGGATCGATTCTACTCAGTACGAGAGCAACACGGTTTCCCTCGAGCGTGACCGGGCTCTGAAGAAGCTGCAAGATGCCTGTATTGAGATTGGTGATCTCATGGATAAACTTGACGCCCAGGGGAAGGAACTCCACGAGACCCAGGAGAAACTGAACGCCACCTTGGAGATCACCAACCAGCAGGAGAGGGTCCGTCACGAAAAGGAAACCAAATCTGTTAGGCACACCGAAAGCAAGTCGGTCCAGGCAGACAACCACGCCCTTCGCCGGGAACAAGAAACTCTGCAGCAGGAACTGGACTCTCTGCGAGCCGACAACAACTCTTTGCGTCGCGAGCAGGAGTCGCTCATCAACGAGAACAGATCTCTGCGTGCAAACGCGCGTTCGCTCATGTCCGAGAACGAAGAGCTCCGTCAAGCTGCCGCCAACGCCAAGGAGGACGTTGAGGCTGCCCGCGACGAAGTTGAGGCACTGCAGGTCGAGCTGCACACCATGGAGCAGGAGAAGTCCACGCTCAAGGAGGACAACGATAGCCTCGTTCGGCACAACGAAAAGTACTTCAACGAGAACAAGATCCTCCGTCGCGAGAACTCTGGGTTTGAGCGGAGCATCCACGACCTTCACGACGAGAACATGCACCTCAAGGAGGAGATCGAATTCCTCAAGCAGCAGCTCGACCATTGCCGCCCTCTCGGAAAGACCGAAGACTTCTCGGTGCGCCTCGACAAGGAGGTGGGCGATGACGAAACAGAAGAGAACATGACCTCGGCATTCTTCGTTCCGGACATCACCATTGACAGCACTCAGAACTCGGCTGTTGTCGACGGCACCATTGAGGGAAAGAAGATCCGGAAACCCGCAACGCCCGGCAGGAAAGCAATCGACATGCAGGACACAACCGAGCAGACGGACCGCAGCATCAACGAGCTCGACAACACCTTTCAGAGCCAGCAGAGCTCTGTGGCACCCGAGCCTCCTTCTAAGAGGCGAGCCTCTACCTCGCGTCCTCAAGAGTCCACCGGCCAGCAGAAGGTGTCATTCTCTCTACCCGAGCGCTCGGCAGCGTCTACCAAGTCGAAGAGCTATAAAACCTCGAACGTCGCCAACAAGGGCAGCAAGAGAAGCGTCTCTGCTCACACAACCCCCAAGACTTCACTCAAAGGCGACGCTGTCCCTGATCTCGACCCTTTTCAGACCGAGGACGACGCCACCATGCAGTCGCCGGAGCACACCCAGACGCATTCCATGGTGATCGACATGACGACGAGAAGCAAAAAGGAGTCTCGTGTTGTCCGACAAGAGTCGACCAACACCACTCGCAACTTGACCAGCCAGAGTCTGAGAACGCCATCAAGGTCTGCTGTCAAGCCTTCCCAGAACAAGTCCGTCACGGTCGACTTGATCACCCAAGGCGGACTGGAGAACACGACTACAGAGATGAAGGGCAACTGTCCCGCGCTGTCGTCGGACGCGCGTCGTGTGCTTGACAGTCTGGCTGAACACAGCTGTAAGAACTGCATCGTGTGCACCCGGATCAAAGGCCACCGAGGAACGGTCACTGCCGCCGATATGGCCGAGGGCAAGAAGCGAGTGAAGGTCTCCAGGCCTGTTGCTCCTTCAGATCAGTACAAGCAGCTGGGTATCACGTCCGAAGATGCCACCATGCGGCCTTCTCAGCCTCCGGGCAACGCCCTGGCTAAGGTCATCAAGGGACTCGAGGATGAGCTAGAACATATGAAGATGGAGCATGCCAAGATGCAGGCCCGATACGACAGACACAACCCGGCACTGGCGGAGTCGAAGCGCAAGCAGCTCAAGATCAACATTGACGCCAACATGAACGCGCGCGAGGTCAAGAGTGCCCAAATATACGCGCTCTATGACGTTTTGGAGGGCCAGAAACAGGTCGGACAAGAGATGTCGGAAGAAGAGCTCGACATGACTGTATTCAGCATTACGGGATTGAGTGTTAGGGATATCACAGATCAGATTACTTGGGAGGGCATTAAGGGATAGGGTGAAGGATGGCGGTTTGGAGCTCACAAGGTGGGCGCGTGCCACTGGTCTTGCGCATGGCGTTTTTGGTGGTTTCCCAGATATCAGGTTGTTGAATGGGGAGCGAGGCTCCGGTCTGAGCACGCTCGGAAGATTGTCACAAGGTTGTTGTTTATTCAGTTTCATCGTTGTTGGTCCTCGTTGTATTATACCCGGCCTTTCAGGACAGGTCGTGGGCGGGCAGCAATTATCATGAATACATACCCTATGCCCACAACACACGAGCCGAGTCTGCTGTGCTGGTGAATGTAGGCGACTTGGCTTCTTGCCACATGTCGATTCAGGTCTGGTAAGCTGAGATTAAGGGATTGGAGAGCGGCATTGACGCTGACCAGAGCTGCATCGTCTCCCCCTCCACCAAGGTTGAAATGCGCCCCGACGTGGACGGCCAAGACCAATCCTATTCAGAGACAGACCATGAAACCAGGTCACTGAGCAGCCGTCTCATGGATGGTGTTTCCGCGTACATTCGCAAGGCCAGGCACGGCCGGGTCTGCCGGGCTTGACGTGCCTTCTTCAGCAGCATTGCGAGCAGCCGAGTCCAGATCCATTCAGGTCGGCAGGCAGGCGACACAACACATCCCTGAGTATTCAGGCAGGCAAGGCAGGCATCGAGGCCACCACCTCGCACTGCAAACGCCCAAAACACATCGGCAAGCTGGGCGAGCCTAGTGCAGTAATATTTGGGGATCGATTGCTCTTTTAGGCACCGACTCGCGCCTGCCAAATTGTATGGCCACTCCTGTTGCCTCCCCCAACGCCTCATCTCGTTCCTGAAGGCCCTCCCCCTCTCTCTTCTCTGTAGAAGCACGCCGTCAGCTTCAGCTTGCTAAAGCAGGTACGAACCAACATGTTCCCCTTCCTCGTCCCTCCCCAACTAGAGTAGGTAGGCGTTACAGGAAAAAATTCAACACGGCAGGGACGACTGGCACAAGCTGCCAACGCTCGTCTTCTGTTCAGACGCCTCGAACGTCAATGATGGGATTCAAGGGGCCAGAGGCAAAGAACGAGACGATGTCTTCTGGTCGAGGGAGTCGTTCGCCAACCTGACGCAGTGCCATACTGCTCAAGCCGTACCGTTGGACGTCGAGAACGGTCTCAATTGTCAACGGTATTTGTGCCGTCGACCACGATACTGGAAGCCGCAGGAGTACACGCGGCGAGGTTGTCGCGACCCAGGTGATCGCGCAACGGCCAGGTCGGGTTGTTTGCCATCTCACCCCACTGATTCGGACATGGTATTGAATTCAAATTGAGCGATACCTTCGAGTATTAGCTACATTGGGCTCCTCGTGGACTAGATCAGGCTTGCTTCGTCAATTGGAAAGAACGATAGGGAACAAAGACACCAGACTGCGCAGCCAGACTCTTCTTCATACCACCGCGCAAGGCGGAGAGCATAATGAAAAGCGAGTTAAAATCAAAAATTGCCACAGCGATGGCCCCGAAGGACAATCGAGAGCAGTCAACACCGCGATGTGCAATGCAGGCCTCCCACTCTGGATGCCGGATTTCTTGATCCCCAGCACCCCCATGAAGGTAAGTATGAAGAAGAAAAAGAGGAAAAGAAGATTGAAAGGACGGGAGGGTGGAGGGCATTATATAGGTTTTCTGGAGAGGGCCGACTGTGGCACCAATCACTCGGGTGGGGCACATGCTGGCCAATGGTAAATCCGAGCGGGAAGCGGGTCGGCGGATTTTCTGGTTGGCTGAGAAATAGCGACGAGCACCTGCTCCTTCGACTTCACTCTTCCCCTGTCTGTGGTTACCTAGCAAAGACTGAGGGACTTTACACAGCATCTGGCTCATCGATTCTTGCGGAAGATCTTGGACAGAGTGTAGGATCGTTAGGAAAGCTGAGACTGTCCTGTGGCCTCTCGTGGTCCTCATATCATTTAGTCATCGCAGGACGTGATTTTTCCGCTGAGGTCGAAGTAGAGTACGTATGTTCTTTCCTTGAACATGCTCATATGAACCCAGTTTCTTCTTTGGTGGGTATTTACCGATGCTTCACAACGACAAGCCAGCTACCTGCTTGAAGCCTCTCAATGCAACGATTACGTTCAAGTCCTCCTCCCGTCTACCATTTTTAACGAATATGCCAGGCTTGCACCCGTCGTTTCCAGTACTTCCCCAATGTTGCCTCTTTGATTATTATGAGTGTACGTGAGAGAGGTATCAGCTCAATACTCAACCAAGGCTCTGCTTCCTCTTTGCTATTCTCAATCATCAGGCTGCCGCCCGCCTTGTATCTGCGTCGTATGCATTTCCCGCGGTCTCCTTGCTCGGGTGCGATAAATGGTTCCTTCCCTCTCGAGCCGTCGGCATCGATGTTGCCGCGGAGCAATGATGCTAGGTTTCTCGCAAAATCCACTCGTAGCCTAATTCGTGAAGCCGTCTGTTTGTGTATCTGCAGCAACCGTGCTACGCGTTTAGGATGAGGCGAGCGTGCCTATAGGCCCGTGTCTGTCCAGCGGGGCTCTCTCCACGAATAAACACATATTGCAGGTACGATGCCAAGACACTACACCATTAATACGACGACTTATGCTTCGTTGACGCAGCTCATCATCTAAAAAGACTACGGCATTGACCGGCAGAGATGAGGTAGAACGAGTGTGGGAATATATAGGCGATGTAAGCAGCGCGTCCGGCAAGGACCGAGCCTGGCTAGTGAAGACCGGCTATCGCCCCCCCCCCCCCCCCTAAAGCGATCAGCGGAAAGGTGGTTTATAGAAAACGCGGGGTGGAGCTATGCACTGCAAAGCTGCAGGCATGTTAACGTTTCTGTTTCTGTTCTTAGTAACTAATTATGTCGTACTGTCTGACGTCTTGAAGCGGCAGGTATATGTGTGTTCTGCTAATATGATATGGAAAGCCGCGGTCGGCATGAACGAAGGAGCCACAGGGGCACCTCTCCACGAAGAAGGGTGAAGACTTCAGCTAATCGTTCTCATGTCATGAACGATTAGATAATCATGTTCTCAAAGGACGGCCGGCTCCGAGACCTTCACGTCTCTTGCTTTGCCAACGTATCCTTCAAGACTGTTTAGTAGCCCGAGCTTTCGAACACTGGACTGGAGCAATGCATCGTGCACTGATAAGATCTGCTCACGCATTGCATCGGTAGCCATCCAAGCCTCTTGTCCAAAGTCAGCCCTACGCGGACAGCACCCTGGCTGCAGGAGATGGCCGAGAAGAGACCTCTTTAATGCATCATCCCACGCGATGGGCGACAGTTCAATAAGCCCGACAGGCTCAGCCCCTCATCTTCTCCGCCGTCGATCTGTCCATCAATCTGCGTCGCGTTGATTAACGACCCCCCCACAAAGCCGAAGAAGTAAGGCATGGGCAGGGGGGTGGGTACGCAATGCGACCGCTGTCCGCAACGGATCCTACGTTAAAGTGCCCTGCGTGCGCACGCAAACAAGGCAGAGGACATGCGAGTTGCGTGGTGACAAATCCGGGACGAAGCTCGCGACGAGACCACGCCGGCCGGTGGCACCACTCTGCCAATCTCGACCCGCGAAGCCGGGATGATGGTTGTTTCAAAGACGTGCCGTTTCACAGGTTCGCAGCACTTGGTGTCTCCCTTGCCGCCGCAGGAAGGGTTGGTTCTGGTCAATAGCGGCCGGCAGTGGGCGGAAAGGTCAAATAACGTCGATCAACATGCGGGCGGTAAACCCAGTTTGTTCGACCAAACCCGTTGCCTTCTGGTGGCAGAGCCCATGCAACATTCTATTGCCCATCCTTGCTTGGCCTTCCAAGCCAAGATGAAACCAAGACAATCGCCCCCCCCTTTTTTTTTTCTCTTGTCTCTTTTGTCTCGTCTTTCTGCTATTCGGAGAGAATGCGCTGCTGTCCTGCCTCTGTGAAAGTCTGCGTATCCTTGGCCGACGGTTTAAGATTGTGTGGATGGGGGGCAAATCCTTGGCGCGGATGGCTTGCACAGCCCTCTCGTTCTGGGCACAATGAGACGGTGAGAAGAGGTCGATGTCATTTGGTTTATAATTGAGCTGCCATCCCCCATTTCGATCCAGAGACCATATTGTTTTACAGCATTTACTCGCGCTAGCTGCATCCATTCTCTGCCTGTTTCTTCCCAGTCGCTCCTTTCAACCCCAGGGAGCTTTGAAGCATCGCGTATTCTAGCCGAGCCATCTGCAGATCTCTCTCATCTATCTGTCGCTCTCTCGCTCTCTCTCTCTCTCTCTCTCTGCCCCCCATACACACGCCGAAATACGGTTAGAGAAACGAGCGGCCGCAATGACTACAGATCAACCGCAGAAGCAATTCATGGAGTCCAAGACGGAGCCTCCCAAGGACGAGAAAACAGAAAAGGAGGGCTGGTCCTGTGTACGATGAACCCCAACAGCAATGCGACGGGAACCCTGGAAGTGCATCCGCTGACAAATTCCCCGCACACAGGCCCAGTGCTGCTCGAGTTGCATGGACTGCATCATGATGTGCTTGCGTTTCTAAAGGCGACGGGTGACCCCTCGCACATACACGATAGGAAACGATGAGGATTGATATTCGAGGCCGCCATGGTGCTGGGCTCGGCTCGAAATGTGTCACGTACTGGAACGTCAAGTTTTGCCGGAGAGGGGGGGGCAGGGCCCGGGAGGGGCGTGTACCAGGGTTCGGCAGATTGTCTCTCTTCCACGAGGCCTTGAAATCGGGAGTTGGAGGAGTTTCAGTCCGTGGGGACCCGGCATCCACCGCCGGATATACCTACCAGCGATGTGATTTTAGGCGTCGCTCTTCAGACGTCCTCGACTTTGTTTGGATTGAATCGAAAATAAAAGTTCACTGTGCAGTTCTTCCTATGTCATGTTCGTCCGTCCCTTCTTTGCTAGTGACATCGTCCGATTGGCGACTGAGCTTCGCTGCCCAGCAGGGGAGTCCGTGCACAAGCTTCCAAGGCTCGCTCCCCCACTCAAAATACGCCAATCCAACGGGGCCTCCCTCCACTTTTTTCCTGCTCTGTATGGAGTACTGCCTCTCGATGAATGCACTCTCAGCCTCGCTATAGCAAACGTCTCCCCGCCTAACCACCACACAACCCATCGTCGACTTTGACCGCCCAACGCCCCTTCACACCGACCGATTGCCACTCCACGCTCCTCCGTCACCAAACATCCCCCCTCTCTCCTCAACGACCTCAGCTTGAAGGAATCTTCTCATAAAAAGAAAAAGAAGAGGGGAAGAAAAAAAAGGCACAACACACACACACAGCCCGCCAAGATGGCCGACGTGGAAATGGAAGTCGACAACCCTCCCTCCCCCTCCGCCGCCGCCGGCGAGGCGGCCCCGGCTCGCAACGAGTCCGAGATGCAGACCCACGGCCGCGCGACCGCCGTCCGCTCCATCGAGGGCTGGATCATCATGGTGACCAACGTCCACGAGGAGGCCGACGAGGAGGCCATCCACGACATGTTTGGCGAGTTCGGCGAGATCAAGAACCTGCACCTCAACCTCGACCGGAGGAGCGGTTACGTCAAGGTACGCACGCGCCGTCCTTGCCTCCCCCCCCC